>VXBQ01015447.1:0-287931 GCA_013400175.1 Phainopepla nitens
ATCTTGGATTCTACCTGGGTGTAAACCAGATTTTTTAAAAAAATAGGTAACAAAGAATATCATACTTGATATTTAAGTTGTCTTTTGGTTTTGGTTTTTGGTTTTGGGAGGGGGCAGGGTATGTGTGGGGAGTTTGAGCGTCTGAGTGACTCAATATTTCCAGTTAAGAAACCATGACTACTCTGAAGACACAGCTTCTGTCCTGCCTTATTGCAACATATATTTTAAATTTTTTTCCCAGTTTTGTTTTCAGTCCTCTTATTTCTCATAATTGCAAATGATTCAGCTTTATCCTTCTGAATTCAGACTATTTTCAATCTTACACAACACTCATTTTTTTGATTGTTCTTCCAATCCGCAAAGTTTTTTGGCAAAAATATCTTCTGTTGCCTTTATGACACATAAAATGATGGAACATTCCTGTACCTTACCTTGATTTAGTCACCTCAAACATTAATAAGAGCAAAGTAAAGGAATTTCTGTCATTGCCTTTTTATTTTTCCTCAAAAAGCACAAGGGATTGAGTGTATCTTGACTGTTCATTTTGCTGTATAATATTATTACTTTCACCTATCTAGATTGATTTGGATGCAAATACTTGTTTATGATAAAGAGTGGAGGAAATAATAAAACATACCTGTTACATTTCAAAGGAGTTCTTTTATGATGAATTTTAGAGCAAGAAAGGTATTTCATCAGACCTTTACATCCTATTTGTTTAAAATGTCTTTACTGGATTCATACTAAGTTCAGGCAAGCTTTTATATAGATAAAAATTATTTTTCATTAACATAAAGTTGAAATTTATACTTACATGAAAATATAATTTCATGCCTTATTTTCCCATTAAGAAATATCTAAGATTGGTTCAGTGTTTTCATTTAAATTCAGATTCTGATTTTACTATTTCTTAATGAAAAGAAAAATCAAACTGTTACTGATATGTCACTGGTATGTAGCGCATGAATTGAAATTAGCTTTGCATTAAATTTCCGTAAAGTAAAAAATAAGTCAGTCAAGGACCTAGAACTGCAATATCATCAGAGTTTGAAGGATTAAATCCCTATCTTGGTGTGCTGTTTGAGCTCTAAAGGTAATGGAAACTTTCAGAGTTTAAAAATGTGCTTAGTGAAGTATATAAGGTATATAATTAAAAAGGAGATATTTGTGAATGGCAGGACCCAAGCTTCTGTCACTGGCCTAATTTGTCTGTTTTTTAAATAAAACCTGATTTTAATATGCTGATTGTAGCTTTAACTTATCCAAAGGTCAGTTTAGCATCAGTAACTGACTATGTACAATATAACTTGCCTTCACAAAGTCAAAGTAAGTCTTGGGGTGGCTGACCAATTTACCACATGAAAGTTTCCTCTCCAAGGTCATGCTACACATGTCTTCTTTGATAACTGCTCAGGTTCTGAGTTGCCAGAGTAGACACCAGAGCATTTTATGGTAAACAAACATATGTTCTGGTTTACCTTAAATTCCGGCTTGAGAAGGAGAGCAATGCTATTTCAAGCCAGTTTGAGCAATGTGCAGCCAGGACTGAGAAAGGCAATCATACCAGACCCAGCAATCCCCATCTGATACTGAAAGACTGCATTGTCTAAATTCTGCGATCTCTGCTTCCATAACTATTCTCCTCCTATCTTTTTATCCTTGTTGTGGTTTAACCCCACCATGCAGCTGCCTGCTTGCTCTCCCCCTCCATTTTGATGGCATGGGGAGGTGAATAGGAAAAAAAGATAAGAACTCATGGGTGGAGAGATGGACAGTTGGAAAAACTAAAATATAATAATTATTATTATTATTGTCATGGAAAGGAGAGAGAGAGAACAATAAACCCCAAGAAAATGGAGTCATGTACAATGCAATTACTAACCACCCACTGGCGAATGTCCAGCCTGCCCCTTAGCAGGGATTAATGGCTCTTGGCCAGTTTCCCCCCAGTTTATATTCTGAATGTGATGTTCTGGGGTATGGAATGTCCCTTTGGCCCATATGGGTCAGCTGTACTCTCTATGTTCCCCCTAGCTGCTGCACACCTGCTCCCTGGCAGAGAATGGGAAACTGAAAACTCCTTGACTTAGGATAAGCACTGCTCAGCAACAACTAAACCATCAGTGTGATATTCTTTACTAAATCCAAACCACAGAACTACATCAACTACTGGGAAGAAAAAAACTCTATCCTACCAAAATCCAGGACAATGTCAAGTTTTTGGTGAGCCTCACTTTGGTCTTGGTGTAGGGCACAGAAAACAGGCAGGTTTCAGATTCACAATTAATTTACTAGAATTTACAGCCTGTTTTATGTCACAGTTTGAAAATGGCATAGCATTGAGTAACATAAAAATGCTGTCACAAACCATGCAACAGTATCAACCACAGATATTTCTGAAGAGTTCTGACCATTAACACTGATGTCAACATCAATGTTTAATTGTGGACCACTAAAGGTTTGCTACTACTTCTTTCCAAAGCTCTGTCCAAGAGCTTCACGCTCAGCCTCACACTATTTAATCTTGCTCTTTACTGGCAAATTATTCTTTCCATCATTATCTTCCCCTGGCCTTAATTTAAAAAAGAACAAACAAACCAAAAAACCAAAAAAAACCCCACCAACAACCAAAACAACCCACTTAGTATGAAAAATGCATAACTTCTTGTCATTTATGTATTTTCTCTTCCAAGCTAGCTTAAAAGGTAAGTAGTTTCTTACTGATTTTATTGACTGTTTTCCTTTTTTTTTTTAATGGTGAATGGAAGTAATGTGATATTTATTGTCATTACTTTGTACATTCAACTTATGTTGACATCTTAATTGTTCTAGAAAATTTGTTTTATTGCTCAGGGATATGCCATCTAGTATAGGAGAAGGTGACAAGTGTCTTTTGATGCATTATGTTGAAATATACTGTTAGTTTATGCAGATTTCTTTTTGTTCAATTATAGGAATAAAAGTAAGTTATGTTTACCTTACTTGCAGAGTTTAAGATTGCACTACACAAGACACAGTTTTCAGTGTTCTAAAGATGGCTTTCTGATAGCTTAAGCTTTTTTTTTTCTTAAAATTGTCTTTTATTTTTGCCTTTCTGAAAACTCTTCACATTGTATTTATAGTCACTTTTCTACTGAGAACAGCAGTCTAGGTCAATCACAATATTATATTAGAGCATGATGTCAAGTAGCTGAGTTTCTTTTAAGCCAGCTTTGTTATCTTTGAAACAGGCACAGAACACAGAGTTCATATAAATTTAAAGAATCGAGTTGGACATAATCAATGCAAAATGTAAAAATACATATTCAAATGCAAAGTGTACTTCTCACAGACAAGTCCTTTAGGACCGCTGAAATGGAATGATTTCATATCTTAAACATACTTTTATTACAACTTAATCAGAGCAATTTGATTTCATAGTTACTGAAGCAGAGCTCTTTGCAAAACTGCAACTACTATTCAATTACTTTTTTGTCCCTCTGCATGATATTTTTCTATTTCCATCAAGATTTTGACTCAGGTCACTTAAAATCAATAGCAGAAAAGTTTTTGAGAGACATGGTACAGACATTCATAAGCTCATTTTCGATCTTTCCATTATTTTTCTGTATTTTAGATTGGTTTAAAGTAAAATGTGTTTCTATATTTTGTTGAGTCAAGAGTTCAGTGGGAGATGCTTGGGAAATAGAAGGCACATTGAGAGCAAAGAATTATTCATTGTGATACTTGTAGTGAATGCAGCTAGGAATATTAATACTGGTGTTTTGGTTGGGGTTTTGTTTGTTTGTTTGTTTTGGAGGTTTTTTAGGGGTTTTTTTAAGGAGAAAAATTAAAGAACTGGACAGTTTACTGAACAGCAAATTAAGGTGTCACAGCCAATTTTGGAGGTCTACCCCCAGAGCTGTTGCCACACTTAGAGAAATAGTATGTAACAAATCAAAACCATGTTTCACTTCAAAGGCATCACAAATTTCAACTTGGAGTTAATTATAACAATTTATCTATAAACACTTTATAAATATATGTTTATTATTGACTACTCAAAATATGATAATGTCTAGAATGGTAAACCAGGAACACAGGTTCCCTGCACATCCTACCAAAAAAACCAAAAAAAAAGACAGCCAATGCCACAAACAACTCACTATTTTAATAAAACTGCTGAGGTTACTGGCAGCTCCTGAGCTACATCACCAGCACTCTGCTCTAGGAAAATGGAAATAAATTACTTGCCCCAGATACATTTTAAATATATTTTTTTCAAATATTTTTTGTGATATTAGTCAGAAACTGCAGAAAACTCTAGTGCCTAATTTGTTTCCAATAAGTGAGTAGTTTATGACAACCAAAGGCAGCTTTTGAAAATAAGGAAGAGAAAAAATGTTTACAGAACCACTGCACGTCACAGTCTCTTGAAAATGAAGTGCATTACGGCAGACATAAAAGAGCATGCTGTAGTAAGACAAGCTGTAATGAGTTCAGTGTGTTAGTATGCAAGTTATGAACGATTTCTCGTCTTTAATACAACATTTTTCATTATCATTAGTCCTTGAGGTGCATGCCAACCTTTTGCTGGTGAATATAAATGATGGAAAGCCTCTTGGAAAGAAGGAATCACAGCTTTTTCCTTCTTCTTTTGAATTATTGCACTACACAGTTTTGCACACATATCAAAGGCAGAGGTATACAGGTTCCTGATATCACAAGCTGCAATCCTTAAGAATTTTTGTCTGAAAATGAAAGTAATGCAAAATCAAATCTATTTCCACAAGAGCTACAGTAACGTCTTCATAAAAAAATGGATTTAAGAAACATCTATGTAATTAAAGACTGTGGTTTAAGGGTTAATACAAAGAAAAGTACTCTTTGCAGATCTTATAAATCAAGAGGAAAATCAGAAAAATCTATTTTTCTCAGAAGCAGTCAATTCAGTTAATATATTCAACTAAATATAATGTTAGCAACAGAAAAGAAGAAATGTGATGGAGCATTTCTAAATCACCAGTGGCTCTGTGCTGTTTGTCAATACTCTTCTGGCATTTCTGAAAAAGCAGCTCATAAGGGTAAAACTATGGCCTTAAAACTTCATTGTATCCAAGCATGGACCTAGCAGCCAAGCATCCAACTCCATTTCCAAACACACAACTGCTGTGGAAGGATATATTTGTGACAAATAAACTCCTCCTTTAAGCAAGTCATTTATCCTCAGTCTTCCTAACTCAGAATTTTCCTTACACACATTGGAATGACATTGCATTTGGGAAGCAATTTTTTTTTTCCTATAAGCTTAAAATTTGTTGGAAGAAAAAAAAACAATATCCCAACACTATCACCCCAAAACAAAAACCAACTTTGACAGAAAAATTAGTAATATTACAGAAATAGAATATGGAAAAAATGCCTTTCATTTATATACAATTGTTCTGAAGAAGAAAAGTAAAAAAATCTTATGAGTGAATTGTATATAATTTTTATTAATTATTTGTAAGTAAATTTTAGAAGACATAACACAAAAGAGTGAAATTATGTCTATTATCTTTCTTCTCTTATTTTGAGAGGACAAGAATACGTTAGCAACTTGATAAAAACTTCATCACAATTTAGAAAAAGATCTCTAATCTTGAAGCTGTGGTATACTCCATGAAAAGGTCATTTAGGAAATTAGAATTATTTGGAATCAGTTCTGAATCAAAACCGAATTTGACTGCTAGATAACATATCATTGTAAGCAGCATAAGCCATTAATTTTAACAATGGACTCTCATGACAAATTCCATTAAATTCTCCTAGAGAACTGGAATCTATTATACTTTATCTACTCTAGGAATATTTTCCTACAATCTTTATGATTGTCTTGCTAATTGGTATCTGTCCATGATAATGTCAATAATTTTTTTAATACAATTCTGCAGAAGTTGCATCTTTTTTGTCTTCAAATCCTTGTCTAACGCACTCAAATCAGTGAAGATTTTTTTGTAAACTCAGTTCTATAGGCATAAACAGTCCCATTAAAGATAACAGGCCTGGTTAAAATTATTCCCACACTAGATTGGATCTATGACTCAATTTTCTGTAATGTGAAATACACTCCCCCAACCTTACCACCTCCAAGAAAATTATCAGATATGAGTTAACTCTTCTTATCTGTATTTCTTTATAGGTTTTTCCCTCCTAACTATCTTTCCATACCTTGTCCTATTCCTAAATTTCTAGTAAAGAAAAAAATAAATCAACAAAATAGTCAGTAGCCACTTTATTCCCTTTTTCTTGCATATTAAATCTTCATATATTCCCTTGTCAGAATGACTTTTATCTAGTCCCAGAAGGCTGAAGCCTTGGGTGCTAAAATGGAAAGTCAAAGAGCAATAACTATTTTCCTCGTTTCTAAATTTTTTTTGTAATTTAAAACATCAGCTGATATTTTCATTGAGATGCTGAAATCAGGATGTTTGAACAGTCACAAGTTCTTACTACAGTACAAACATTCTCAGAAGAGTGACATTTACTTAATTGTCCCAGATTTGGAATCCCTGAGCCGCCTCAGTTTGTCAGTGGCTAAAAGTCTCCTCAGAGTAGCACATTTGATTGGCCCTTTTCTTACACTTTTTCCCCCCTTTTATTTTTTTTTTTTTTTTTTACTCTGTCAAGGGACAGATGCTGGGCTAGATGAATGTTTGGTTTTGATTGGTTTGGAGGTTCTTGCATTATACAGATGTCGCACAGCATCTTATCACGGCCATGATGTAATGGCCAGAACTTCCAAAAGGTTAGTAACTGACCTACCTTCTGGTCTGATGGAAAAGTTGCTATTACTCTGCTGTAGCTAGAAAATACCCTGCTTTTTATGAAATTGTGGAGTACTTTGTCAAGCGGATTCCCACTGATGCCAGTCCTGACTCTATTAAGATGTCTGCCTGTAGCACCACAGATCAGCCCATAATAAAACAGTAGGGGTGTGATCCGGAATCAGCAGTCAGTGTTCAGATGAAAGGGGCATTTTGCATTTACTTTGACACTGACAGGAGAGAAATAATTACGTGTGGATCACAATGACAAGGCTTTCTCTGCAAGACTGCTTAACTTTTTACTCAGTCACAGAGCTTTTGATCTTATGACATCAGTCAAGGCTTAAGGAGGAAGAGGACAATAAAAACCCACAGTGGTAACAACAGGAAATAAAGAAATGCAAAATTTAGGCTGGGTACTTGGCAGGATTACAGACACTGACATCTGAAGACAAAATTGACCTGCTGGCCTTGTACAGTGAAAACTAAGCAAGAGAAAAGATAAGCAAATACCAAAGAGGAGACTTCTTAACAAGAAGTGATCTACGTATGTTGATAGAGCTTCACCACCTTTTGATTATACATTTCTAACCAGATTGTCTGATTACATATGGAAGATACCACAACATGTGTTTTCTTTCTTTCAAATGCAGTAACTCTTCAATACATGCAGACATATATGTACACATACTGTATTTACAGGCCTGAGATTTTTTTCTCTGTTATCTTCTTAGAAAAAGAGATTTCTTTTTCCTTTACCTCTAACTTTTCAAATAGAAGCTTACCGACAAGTCATCTATTTGCTTTAATCTATGCACATTTGATAGGAAACTTTATAACATCTTCAGTGGTGTAACAGAACTTTACTTGCCAGACTACAGACAAAAGGCATTCTTTCTTTAAAGGGATTCAGGTGTATTCCACTCGTCATTTTTTGACTGCTTCTGAAGTATAAACATCACTCTTGCCAATAAATCTGCTAGCTTGAAAGCCAAAGAGAACCTTTTATAAGAATATCCTACTCCAGCAAAGAGAGAAATGAGATGGGGAGAGCCAACTGCACATTTCCTCAGCTGACCATACCTACACTGAAATTGCAGTTCATAAAGAGCAGTCAGGAAGTCCTAGGAAGGGAATTTACTTGAGTGTGGTGGCAGTATACTGGAAAAGCATTAGTGGCTAGAATCAAGCAGGTCCCACACTCATGATCTCCTAAGCGTCAGAATGGATGAGGGAGTTCAGGGCAACTTTTTCAGGCTAATTCTGCCACTGAAAAGATCCTTTATTCAGAGGAACATCTGGGTACTATAGAAACTGCTGCCCACTTCAGTGTCTGCCAGACCTGAGCCAGTCATAAACCTTACCTCCAGGAACTAAGTTCTTTACCAGAGGTAAAAAAAAAGATTGTTTTTGTGCACAGTTAACATTATAGACTCTAGCTAAACATTTCTGAAAATAAATACTTGTTTGTTCCTCTGAGTATGTGCATGTACCCAAGCAGTATTCAAGACTGACTGATAATTACGACTGCACCAAACTTTGTATCTGAATTATTTTATCTATTCCTCCTCCCAACAAACAACCTACAAGGGCTCATGGACAAGATAATAGTTTGAAGTAAGAAAGAAAGATGACTGTGAACAAGAAGAGCAAACAGAAAACAAGAGTAAATGCAGTTGGTGGAGTACATTTTAGAAAATTTGGCATGGAGTGGACATTTAAAACGAGTATGTCTAAAACACTGAGTAGATGTGGGAAGAGAGTTAGACATCAAAAGATTGTGGTACATGAAAAAGTTAAAAAGAAGACTGCTGTAGTAAACTTAGTTCTGCTGTGAGCTACCTGATCATCTCTAACAGATATAGTCTCTTTTCTTCCAAGAAGTGCGAATTCTCTATATATGAAATCCAAGTTTATGTAGATGAATGGATAAGATCAAGGAAGCAAATCTGTCTATTTCAGCATGAGTTCAAACTGTCCACTTCAGTAAAGGTTTACACCAAAACTTTGTCTTTATATTTACAAAGCTATAGTGTTTGACTCCCTGCTAATTCCTAAGATTGTAAAAGCTATGAGCTTATATAAACCTATATGGAAATAATAGCCAAGAAAATAATACACACTTAGGGTGTCATCTTTCTATTGTAACTGGTACGGGCACACAGTAAACCAGCACAGCCCAAGCCCCTTCCAAAAGCCCACAAAAGAGCATTTCAGGGCATCATGAGTGTTATTAGAATAAAGATACTGAGAGAACCCTGCCTGTCTGACAAGTGTGTAGGCCTTGTTATCAAACATTCTGTGTCATTACTGCCAGAATCCAACCATACCGCAAGATTATTCTGCATCCCTTATCAATTTTGCTCCTTTCTACTTTCCTCTGTCTCAACGGTGCATGCAATTTCCTTTCTTGTTATTGGTATGCAAAATCACCTGCTCTCAAAATAGCTCTCATGAAAGACTGTTATTATATTTGAAATGCAAGGTATGTACACCCACTTGTCAACTGCATGAACTAGCTGTGGCAATTATAAATTCCTCTGAAGGGCAACAATCATTTGCCATAAATGGAGACTAAATTAATTCAGGAATTTGCAAGATACAGACTTGGTTAACCCACCAGAAAAATTCATTTTTCTCGTATATACCATAAGCTTGTCATCTTCTTTTTCAGAGATGCTTCAAAACCCTTCAAATAAGAACTCTTCTGGCAAACACCATCTGTCATTCTCTCCCATGAGGGTCCACATGTCCTTTTTTCAATTTTTTTTTTAAAGTCAGTCATCCCTCATATGTCATCCATCATATGACCAAAAGAGGATTTAGGACCTCCAAGAGGAGACAGGAACATGCCAACACACCCACTTGTATGACTTGCACAACTCAATCTTTTGACAGCCTTATGTACTCCCCAAATGAAGGGAAAGAATGTTAGTGCTCAAACTTCAGTCACATGTGTACTCTGCTGCTTACATGAGGAGAAGGAGGGACCAAGGTTCTTAAAGGAACACCTGAGAAGTAGGTCATAACACAAATGTTAGTGCCACTACATTAGTTTTTAGATAGCTCTCACAATTCAGGTGTAAAAGGTTTCATAAAAAGTGAAAGTTGAAAGAGAGAAGTCCTAACTAAATAATTGTCCGGATGTAGAAAGAATTCATCCTCTAGTAATATTGGAAGGGGCTCTGTCAATTTGAGCTACTGAAATGCTGGTCTACTGTAGTGCCTTCAGTGTCCAATTATTTTGGGAGGACTTCAGAATGACCAACACCACACAAAGATGAAAAACCTTATTAACACACTGTGGGAAAAAAAACCCATGGGTTGCGAGTAGATGCAGAGAAAAAAATTATATTGAGCTGACAAGAGTGGATGTGTTAACTTGTCCAAGAAGAAACCCTGTCTGGTTGTAATTTATCCTGCTGTGAACTGTGGCCACCAACCTCCACTGTCATGTCAGTGCATGAACTCAGCTCCAGGAAGAAGCCTGTGTGATGTTGTAAGCCATGATGATCTGCTCTTAGGCAGGCGTCAAATGAACATTTCTGTTT
This sequence comes from Phainopepla nitens, assembly GCA_013400175.1. Taxonomy (NCBI): domain Eukaryota; kingdom Metazoa; phylum Chordata; class Aves; order Passeriformes; family Bombycillidae; genus Phainopepla; species Phainopepla nitens. The sequence goes on from VXBQ01015447.1 coordinate 10,337, forward strand.
TCCCCTCCTCCCAGACTCAGGGGATAGGACTGTATTGAAAGAGACAAGTAAGATGACATACCAAATAAATATGTATTTACCTAGATCAAGAGCAGGAATCTACTGCTGTGCATTTAACATGAGTGATAATGGAAGGGAACAGATATCCAGAGGAAAAAGTACAGTTGTTGAAAACTTGTAATTACTTTCCTTTCTGCTTCAATTTGAATGGACAAACAGACTGACCCTGCTTCAGAGCTGCATGAACTCTGGCAGAGAGCTGTGGTCTTTCAAATTGTCCTTTGAATGTTTTCTTAAATAGCACATCTGACATTCTAACTAATAACTGGCAACAGACTGGAAATACTCACAAATAATTAGCCTCATAGCAGTTATGATAAAAGATCACCATTTCATTATTAAAAAACCCCACTGAAAAGCAACAACAAAAACCAACCAACAAACCAAAACAAATTAAAAATTCCACCTTATTCCTATGATATTTACCAAAATCTGCAGCAAAATGTGGCAATAATCCTGAATCCTACTACTTGTTCTGCTGTTTCTAAGGTTGTGAATGACTTGGAGATATCCAAATAAGAATGAAGAGATAAGATGCACTTCCTCAGGATTAGCAGCAATGCAGTCACATAAACTGAGGGGCACTGACTCTCGAAGTGCTACTACATTCTTCACAACTCTCATCTATGCTTCTGGATGTGAACTGCAGCAATCAAATGCTGATACCCTGAACAGAACTGGACAAAAAGAAAGTTCATGAGAAATTAATTAATTAATTAATTAATTAATTTTGTCTGAGACTAGCAAAAAGACAAGACTGCCCATCTACTTACTTTTATAGACTAAGGTTCATATCTGGAAACAAAAACAAGGCTTTAGAGCTGGTGAATACACAGGTTGATTGCAAATATTATTGTTTTGAATAAATACAAACATTTAAATTGTCAAACTGCTTAATATTATATTAAACGGAAAGTCATCAATCTTTCCACCTGTTAGGGAATCAAGCAAGAAATACTTCTGTGTCTTAGGTATGCACAGTTAGTCTCCTAAATAACATAGCTGCTTTTCTGAGCTATGGATACAAACTGCTCTGCCAAAGCTTCTAATTAGTTCATGTTTTCAACAGGCATACATAAAACATCTAACACTTACATTAAACTTTAAAAACATTTACTACTGATGCAAAGCTCATCCATTTCATAAACCATCTAGATAACATCTCTTACCAGTACTTTGATATGCAACAGGAAGGAAAATTAGGCTCTCATGCTAATCAAAATTTCCTTAATTTTCATATTTGGGTGATCATCCTAATCACACAATCAAAACATAATTCTTTCAGTGAAGAAAGTTTTTCCTAATATCTAACCTAAACCTGCTGCAACTTGAGGCTATTTCCTCTTGCACATCACTTGTTACTTGGAAGAAGAGATAGACTCCCACTTTACCCCAATCTCCCTCCAGGTGGTTGTAGAGACCAATAAGGTCTCCATGAGCCTCCTTTTTCCACAAACATCCTCAGCTCCCTCAGCTGCTCCTCATAGGACTTGTGCTCCAGACCCCTCACCAGCTCCATTCCCCTTGCCTGGACACAATACAGCACCGCAATGTCTTTCTTGAAGCAAGGGGCCCAAAACTGAACAGAGGATTTGAGGTGTGGCCTCACCAGTGCTGAGTAGAGTGGGACCATCACTGCCCTGGTCCTGCTGGCCACACTATTGTTGATACAGGCCAGGATGTCATTTGTCTTCTTGGCCACCTGGGCACACACTGGCTCACGTTCAGCTGCAGTCAACCAGCACCCCCAGGGCCTTTTCTGCTGGGCAGCTTTCCAGCCACTCTTCCCCCAGCCTGCAGCACTGCCTGGGGTTGTTGTGATCAAAGTGCAGGATGCTCCTTGTTGAACCTCATACAGCCGGCCTTAACCCACCAATCCAGCCTGTGCAGTTCCCTCTGGAGAGCCTTCCTAACCCCCAAGCAGATAAACAGTCATCTGCAAACTGACTGAGGCTTTACTCAATCCCCTCATCATTGATGAAGAGACAGAAATGGCCTTAATACTGAGTTCTGGGAAACACCAGTGATGTGTGCTGTTCTGTTGGGCCTCTAACTGGAGGTAACTCCCTTTGCCACCACTCCGGGCTTGGCCACTCACATATTTTTTTTGTCTAGTGAACAGTACAAGTATTTTTGGCAAAATTTTCTTTCACTGAATATAATGCTTTGCCCTTTCTAAATGTGAAATGGGAGACTGTCACTTATTTATTTCACCACCAGCAAGAAACTTTACAGTTCCCACAAACTTAGTTATACTTTATAATACAGCACTAACAATTACAATTTTTGCATTACTTCCCAAGAAGGTCAAAAGATTGCTTGATCAAAGGGGGTTTGTTTGGTTTGTGGATAGTTTTTTAATCCTATGCAACTACTGCTTAAACTAAGCCTGTGATGTAAATATGACCTTGAGAGTATGATTTTGGTCTAGTGAATACTCCTACATATATTCAAACATTGCATTACTTAGGTAAATAATCTCATTGCACAATTTTTCACAGACATTGTATACCAAATAAATATAAGCTTTCTGCTGGTTTTGATGGAGAGTGGTCCAGTGGCACTGGCTAAAGTTCTGTTTTATTTGAAGTAATTATTTTTACCTTAGTACATGATTTCTGCGCAAAAGAGACATGAGAACTTATTCTAAACCTGCGCTGCATCCTATAGAATTTTATTTCATGTCTCTTCAAAGACGACATTTTACCTCCGGTAATAGAATTCTAATGTAAAGAAAAAAAAAATATACCTATTAGATGTATGATTTTTTGAAAAGATAATTTAACAGACATCTGTCAAGTATACCGATTCTGCACTAGACTCATATTGGTGAGTCATATTGCTACCTTAGAGGTATTTTGTGTGGCTGTGGCAGGTTGTGACAACCTTCCAGTGTGCATCTGCAAGGCAGTCACTACTGGTTACCCTCTGCTGTTATGGATGAGCTCAGAGTATCTCACCAGCTCCCACCATGGCATAAGTGTGGGGTCATTGTGCTGCAACTGGGCTGCTGTGGAGGACTCAAAGTTCACAGATTCCTGTCTGCAGTGCATATCAAACACATCAGGTGAGCACCACACAGCCCTTTCTTATCCCATCTTCTGATGTGCCAGACACGTACTGCCATCACATGTCCTGACGTGGATTCTCACCTGTCTGGGAGTACAATGCTTCAGAAGTCTGGTAGCTACAAGGGTCAGAAAGGCAGAACTGAATAAAAAATAATGTACATGTAAGTCAGTTGAATCTGCTACTAGAACTCTTAAGTTTAACAGTTCTTCTGTGTCTGTTATACATCAATTCTGACTCTGTGTCTCTGTTACACCCGAAGAGAAACTTCATGAAAAAAGTTTAGGGTTGGGGCTTTTTTTAAGTTATTATTATTTTATTATGTAAATATTAAAAAAAACCAAACAAACCCAGCTTGAAGCAATTGCTCCTTGAGTCTGCCTGCAAAGTACAGTGGGTTTGCTAGCTCCAAAACTAGAGGGGTATGCAATACTATTAAATCAAATTTACAAGATAATAACTCAGCCTCCAAGAATCAAGGAAAAGAATGGAATTTATTTTTAAATAAACCTGATCTCTTTCAACTTGTGTAGCCTGTCTGCTAGGCACTGATTTTCAGTAATCTGTATTCAGATCTGGATCAGGTTTAGGTTCAGTTGCTATGGCTCCCTGCTTTAAGCTCTCCTTACACATCCACCTCTCTCTCCTATAATCTTTTATGACAGATTTATTGTTAAAGAAGCTAAATTTTGGGTTTCTGAAGACTGAAGAACAAGCAGTACTTTCCTTGCCCCTTATTTGAAGTCAGGCAGGGCTGCATGCAGATAGGACAAGGAAGGACACACACCATGAGACCATTTGGCAACCCTGGGCAGGCACTATACAGACCACTGCCCTAAGGGTACATACTGTCCAAACTTGGCTGTGCCTTCACTGAGGTGCAAGATGCATCACCTCTGCAACCCTAGATAAAACAAACTTATGCTTAACCATAACCACTCCACAACTCCCACCTGAGGAGCATTTACCTCCCTCTGCCCCTTCTGCCCCTTCTGCTGCTGGGGAGTTCTGTTGTTGTCTTTATTAAGCTGAAATTTTCACTTGATGACATGGCTCTCTCAGGAGAGATCTTGAAACAATCAGATCTAGGAGAAGCAGTGAGGTCAACTAGCATTTAAATAAGCATTAACAAAACTATTTGTCCATTGCTACCATTATGGAATACACATACTTAGTTAAAAAAAGCACTCAGAAAACTTCATCCTTTTTATAAAATGTCAAACATTATCCGCCAAGATTTCATCTCTTTTGTGGAAATCTGTTTATTGGTAGAAAACCCATAAAAAATAGGAAGAGATTTTGCACACATTTGTCCATTCCATTACCTCTTTCTTACAACCACAGAAATCCAAGGATAAAATAATCTTAAAGTACCAGGATACCACAACCAACACTGTAACAGTGGAGTGATGTTGCAGACTACTTATTATGTTGTAGTATGCACTCGACATATCTTTAGAAAGATTTGTGATAGGATAGTAGCAATTTTTTTCCATTCTACTCACAGTGAAAGAATAAATTATAAATTTAATCTACTCGCCCCCGGTAAATTTAACCTGCTCCTTTAGCCTTTTCACGCTAGTTTTTTTACACATATAGACATATGTATATATCTACCAGAGATGCACCATATTTGTGAGGGTAAGGCTGTGGGATCTTTCCTCTCTTTACTGCTAAGAAAGCAAATAAAATGCCAGAAAAATGAATTAAAGTGACTATGAATTCACACAATTATCCTATCTGTGGTCCCTAATAAAACTTTCTCCACACATAAAATTTCTTCTACCACCAGATGAGCACTTCACATATTTTGCTCATCCTGTCTACAAAAGATCTCTCACAACTTTAGAACTTATCAACCTGATGTAGTACAATGAGAGTCACTCAATAAGAATAACTAATTTGAAATATATTTTAAAAATATTTAAAAGCAATTCTTATATGTAAAGGACAAATAAGAACAAAATATCCTATCCAGATAATCTCTGTAATGAACTATGAGATTTCTCTGTGCTCTCAGTCCCCTTGGAATTGCTTTATTTGTAATTTTTGGCAATTACTTCAATATAGCATCAGCTGGCACTTTAGAGTAAGGAGCATTTGTTCTGTACTAATATTAACATAAACTGTGATGCAGTCTGATTTCATGCAGTTCAGTGTATTACAGTGGTATATGCATGACATATGCCAAAAAATAGGTTTAACCTAATGGATATTCAACACAAAAATCAAAATGACCCATGGCTAGTAAACACCACAAAGTTGGCCAGAATTATTTGCAGTAAATAAGAAAATTAAATTGTAGTCGTTATTTTTATATCGATGCTGATATATCTTGAATTCTTAAAAAAATCCCATATACTTCCAAGAATCAGCATTTCCTTTGCATTGCCCAGTGTACAGTGTTTGACACCTCAATGCTTGATGTTGGTTCATTCCCCTCAAGGCAGCAATGACATCTTTTCCTTATCTTTGATATTAGTAATAGAGAACCTGTATCACTAAAAGTTTAAAGATGACCCTTTGAAAGGGAGTGTGAAATTTCTTGTGTTGGCTATATTTTAGCCAATAGCCCTTTTCTGACACACCTGCTCAGATCAGCAGCACCTAGGCTAGTATAGTCATGGACAAAGTTATATGCTGGAGCCTTCCTTTGTGTCTCAAATCATAACCTCTTGCCAGCAGTTTAGAAGTAACACAGATCTGTATTTGACACCAGCTTTTCTTGCTATATCACTCGATTTTTGATTTTCAGTGTTCCTGAAGCCAATAAGATGCCCAAACTCCTCACTATGCAGCACTGCCATTTCTAATGTAAGACATAAGAAAAAATTATGGGAGACTGGAATTGAAAGTGTATTCATTGGCTTTCATTTTGGAAATCAAAATAAACTAAATGAAAATACAGCTACCTCAAATAAATATTCTACTGAGTGGAACAATTCAGTTTAAATAATCTACTCTGAAGAGTATTTAAAATTCCTTTCAGAATTCACTTCTTACTTTCCATACTCATCAGTGCCCTTTTAATAGTCATTTGTGGCTTAGTGATCACTTTCAAGTTCTCTTCTATTAAAGAAATGACACTGTGAAACTCCTAAGTGGTCCTCATTGAGTTCTTAAATTAACATCGAGAGTTAAAATGTCCAGAAAATTATGTACCTTTGCTTAAAGCACAAGTGGGCTTGTCAGAGATGGGGAGATTTTATTTATTTATTTAAATTAGTGTCCTCATTTTCTTTCTACTTTTCTTTACATATTTGTCTAATATGACTCAGATGTGCTACTTCTGATTTAAGATATTACTGCAGTGGCAACATCATTCTGGACTAAAATATTGCATAAAAGTGCACACCTGAGGCCTGCAATTAAAACACAGTTACTCTCGCCCTGATGATCTGTCTGCTCTATTAGAATCCAGCTCAAACGTTTAGAATACAATTCCATGAGCACGGCTACCAGGAGTTAGGAGTGTAATGAATCTCTTTCCTCTCTAACACATATGATCCTGAACAGAAAAGGACTTCAACTTTTTATTATTTTCAACAATTCTTGTCCAAAATTATCATTTCAAAGGTCCAATTTCAAACCAGTTTCATTTAAAAATTCACAACACTTTCAACATTAATGGTTAATTACATAAAAATTAAAATTAACTGAACTTAAAACTAAGATCTAAACACTAATGTTTCAAACTAAAACTAAAAGTTTATGGTCCAGAGTGAGCTATTTAGGACAGATGCATATTCCAATATTTTTCTGCTTGTTACTTTTGAAACTAGAACTACAATACTCCATTCACAGAATGGACATAAGAAGGAAGAAAGTGCTGTAATTCCCAGGTTAACACTACAAGGCAGGTTCAGTTTATAGTCACCATTATGTAGTCTGAACCCTGCCAGACATATCCCAATACAATCAATAATATTAGGTTGCACAATCTCTTAAAACCTCCTTGAAGCTGAAGCCTCTGCATTTCCCCTCCCACCCTGAAAAAGCTGCTCAAACAGTATCTGTCCTTTCGTCTAGGAACAGACTGAAGTTAAGAAAAAAGTACTACTCTTCTGGTTTTTAACAACCATTGATGAACTACTTATCTTTTTAGATAATATTTCCTTCCTTAAATTATAGTTATTAGTCTTCAAACAGGAATACTATAAAGAAGGAAGAATATGAATAATGTAAATCCTCACTTCAAGGCAAGGCATTTCAAGATTTTTCTGACTTGCTAAAGCATATCAAAGATAGACAATCCACCTGGAGCCTGCTCAGTTTTGAATTATAGAACAAGGTCTGTAAACTCAAAAAGCCCACATGCTAATAAGGTTATTTTTTTATTTTAAGGATTTTTCATGAAAGTGTTGCAATTGTTATGTTCCACATATACAATCAGCAATTATTAAAAAAAGATAGCATGATATTCCCAATTTCATTTTATAATTATTTGTTTTATTTTAATAATATATTTAGTAAAATAAAACAAGAGGAGAGGTTTTCACAAAAAATCATTATGTTATTTTTTTTTCTGAGGAACAGGTTTTCCCTTTCTCTTAAGAGAAAATATTAATCATAAAATAACATTTTGTACTGCAGTTTAATACATGCCAATTTTATATTTTCTCTCTAATGTTTTTAAATGAGCTGTTTAAAAAACAAATAACTTTTTTGGGAAGAACACTGATTTAAGATATTACTGTCCCTCAACTGGGCCACAGAAGTATCTTGACAAATCTGACTTTCAAATGAACTAACCTAGAAGTATTCAAGTTATTTCAGATTTCCCTAGGACAATTTCCAAAAAAGTAGATATAGCTGGAAAGAACACATCTTCATTCATTAAAGACAATACATAATAATTAATTTTCCCAATTTTTCACCACAACGACCCTGTTACCTTACTTTTCAAATAACAGTTCAAATATGTTTTTCTTATCTCTTAAAATTACTTTCTTTTCCTGTTCCACTGATGACTTGAAGCCGACACAAAGAAACTGCTATGTACTATGGTTTTATGTAAGAAATAATTTTTTGTGAGTCCTAAGTAAAATAATATGTACAGAATCACAAAGTACACATCAACAATGATTGGAAGACTCAGATTTTTTCCTAAATTTTATAGGAGAGAAAAGATAAAAAAAACCTTTCGCAGAATGACTATTATTGTCTCACTTTTTCTGGGTTTTTTTGGCAGTGTGTGTTCTTTCCAATTTCAATAGGTCACTCTTGTCCAACAGAAACCCTCACACTGTGGAAGACTGAGTTCCAATTCAAAAATATTTGATCAAAACTGTCTAGTATAGTTTGACCTTGTTACATCACCTTGTTCTTTTCACCTTTCCCCATCTGATTTTTTTATCTGCTATTAATTTTTTTAGAACAAATATCAAATCTTAAACGAGCCTGTAGATCAGCACTATCTTTTTTTTTTCTTTTCCCAGAATTTCTGGAACAGCACAATGTTACTTTTGACCTAGAACAAGAGTAAAGGAGGTTACTCTTGAATAATGGTGTATGCATTGGTGCTTAGAATAGCGTGTCTCTTGCTGTCCTATAAAATTTTATTACTCATGGTGAATGACATATTTGAATGGCTACTGTGGGATGAATACCTTATGTTCCATCCATGATCTGAAACTCTTTCATTTAATTTGGGGGTGGTGTCCTAGTATGCCATTTAATCTCATGGAGCATTTCCAAATGGAATCCTTTAGAGAAAGGTGAAGGATCACAGCACAGGACAAATGTGTTACCTGGTAAGCCTGAGAAGCAAGTAAAACTATCTGGAGAGGGGAGAGGAAAGCACCTATGAAATATATGCTGAAGAAGAAGTTGGACCAACCTTATGGAATTTATGGTAGTTATGGAAGTGTCTTCTTTAATACAAAAATGTGATTACGCCTATAAGCTAGCAGTAAAAACACTGTTGTGAAAATGCTTTAAGTTCAGCCTGTCTTCCAAGCTGCTGAGGGCCTGAAAATGTACTTTTTCAACTTAATGCCATTTGAAATGAATATTTAGGTTTCATATTCCTTTTCTGGAGTGTTTAGGTTGGGTTGATGTAGGCCAGCTGCCAGACACCTTCATCCAGTCACTTCCTTGCTCCCAGTCCTCAACGGGGTTGGGAAGAAAATAAGATGACAAAAGCTTGTGGGTCAGGATAAAGACAGGGAAATGACGTACCAGCTACCTCTGGGGAAAAACAGACTAGTCTTTGCAAAAATTACTTTAATTTATTGCTAATTAAAATAGATTTAGGTAGTGAGGAATAAAGACAAAATTAAAATGGCATGTTCCCCCCAGGCTCACCTTCACTCCTTTGCTCCCAAGCCCCACCTGCCCTGACTCTGCCCTGAGTGATGCAGGAGATATGGGTGATGTGGTCTGTGGTCTGTGGTCCCGCTTGGCCACTCCTGATCCATCATGATGAGCTCCTCTGCAGAGGCTACAGCTCCCTGAGGAGAGACCCACCTACTCTGGTGGGGGCTCTCCAAGAGGAGACCTCCTCCTGTCCCTCCTCCTGCTCTCCCCTTGGGGTTGGCAGGGCCATTTCTCTCCCTTTTCCCCTTACCTCTTCCTGCTCAGGGCTGAGGGTCTCAGCTATGCCTGTCATTGCCTCTCCTCATGGACACCCTTGCAGCCCCCACCAGCACCTATTTTGATCAGAATTGTTCTAAAAAATTGGGTCAAGAGTATGAACATGAACACATGAATATATACATTGGCTGAAAATATGTTTTTGATTCAAAGTTTCCAAAAATGCAGACCATGCAATTAGTGATTGTAGGGAAATTAGAGTAGTTTTCAATATCCTAAAGGTTCAAAACACTCATCAGGCTTTACACAGGTTTTACCCCAGAAAACTCATATGCAAATAGCCACTTTGGCAACACCAGTTGGCCAATCCCCTGAGATTTCTCTCTAAAGTGGTTAACCTTAGCAAAAATTAACAAGGATTTTAAGGATATTAGTTTGGAGGATACCTCCCTTACCAAGCAGTGGCATGGACTGGATGGTCAGAAATTTTGTGTGTTAAAGGGAACCTGTTTAATGTCTGTCTTTATATTCAGCCCCCAGTACCACTGGGAAGGGGACACAGACTCACGTTTATTTAGACTTCCTCAGTCACCACCCACTAAATTTGATTCTTCATGAAAGTTATATTATTTTAAATCTGAAATAATGGAAAATTCCACAGCCATTGGAACTTTTCATATCTTTTATCTGATAGTTTTCTGACCTATAATAAAATCAGTTATCTGCAGGAATAGCTTTTTGCTCAGTGATGCTCAACATCAGCATGAGTAACACAGACAGATGCTGTACGAAATGCAATGCATTCCATGATAACATCAGGAGGCCAAGTGTACCTCTGAAACTGTAGCACAATTATTCTTTAGAAACACTAAAATACGTATGAAGCAAAGACACACTAAGCATGCTAAAATATCTACAGTTTGCTTTGTCTCGAGGGAGTATGTGTAACAGCTTAAATCTACCTTTACATTGCGTGTGGAAAATCAGAACCTGCCTGCCCCACTCTATCCAACACTGACCTAAAGCAGAGACATTAGAGGTCATAGAAATGCTGTTTTTCTTAATGTTCGAATCTAGTCTGTATAGCCCGAAGACACAATGAAAGTAAGGCTGCTTACACACTATTTTCAGTTATTTTTTAGGACAACTGATTTAATGACATAAGAATGAATTAACTGACAGTCTCGCCTTCCTGTATTCTCTGTTAATAGAAGATAATTCAAGCTGCACTTGAAAAATAGGACAGACCAGATTTATTGTTCCCAGTGGGACCTTAATTCTACTGCCCTGTATATCCATTTTGTCCACTGAATGAAGCAGAAGTTTCATGGATAAAATAGGAAATAAACAGACTGCCAAGGACTCTTAAAATTAAGACCTGATAACAAGGTGATTGCCACAGGCCTACACAAATCACCATAAGAATACCACCACATGCTTATAATACACCCTCAAGTTTTCTTTGAAAAAATCCCACTGGCTCAATTCTCTGGTATGTGAAATAAGTTGTACAGGTATAACCAAACACACATTTCTGTTGCATGTGTACTTTATTAGTTGTTTTGAAACTACTTACATACATGCCCTCTTCTGCCCAGAACAGACATATGAAGGCCTCCCATGTAGCCAGTGCAAGAGAGGAAGATACTTAACTCAACCTGGTTGAAGCATCTGTCAGCCTCACTTCTACATAGCAGATCCTCTTCAGGATTAAGTTTCTGCACAGCCTAGGCCATCTAGACTTATATCACTAATTTCCCTACTACTCTAGTCTCCTCTCCACAGCTGGTGTTTTTTGTTATTTTTTACTTTCTAAGAGATGGTCAGCAGAACCCACCTTGCTTACTGTGCAACCCCATGCCAATATATAGTGGCTGCTGCTTTGGTCATTAAGACCTTCTGATGTCTCATCCCAAATCTGTTACCAGGATGAAAAACTGGAAAGAGTTTAAGTCTGCAAGTTTGTGCCTTTACAGCACATGTATGATCCTCGGGCAGAGGTAGTCCAGAGCTTTTGGACACACAAATAATTCTGTGACATTTATCTTTTACATTGTTTTCCCAGGGCATACCAGAATCATCCAATGAGTAAGAGCTGGGCAGATATTATGAAGATCTTTCTTAAATGACTGGTACTTTTGGATAGGCTTCAGCCCCTGATCTGTGTCTACTTCCATCAAAACCAGATGTGGCTAAACTCAACTTCAGTTTTAACAGATCATCAAAACATCTGAATGCGTCTAAGAGAAAAAAAAGTCCAAAGACTAATGACACTTATAGGGGTAAAATACACCTGAAAGAAAATTTTATTAACATAGATACACTTTGATCTTTGGACTTTTAGCCAAGGTGAGACTCAATCAAACCAACAAAAGAAAAGGAAGATACTGGCTGTTACTATCCTTACTGATCACTTTAAATGACACAGAAAAGGACAGCAGAGTCTTTTCAAACCATAGCAGTAAGTGAAGACCAGAGAATAACGAATTCCCAGTTGTTGGAGGGGTGTTTGCCATCAATACAGATCTGAATGACAAGTCAAAGCCAAAACAGAAACAACTGCATCTCATTCAAAAAGGAAAACATGATTTCCAGTATTTGTGAGACTCCTAGCAAAACCCCAAGGATTTAAAATTACAAGGAGAAAAGAATTTTTAGAAAGACTTCAGAGTTTAAACAAAACTTCTTTATACATTCACAAGGATGATTTTAAAGGTTGATTGCTGATCTGATGAAGCAAACGACAAACTTAGGCATCAAGGTTTTCTCATGTTGAATTATAAGCCTTATAATCGTATATTCTCAACCCATAACAGCAAATCTTGATGGAACTAAGTCATTAACCTGAATGATATGGCTGATTTTTCTAAACATCTATTAATAAACATTATGAGTACTTGTTTACCTGCACTTCTATAGCTCTCAGCATTGAGTCTATTTATTTTTCTGCATCTAATTACTTTGCATAATAACATGTTTATACTACTGGCAGTCTTCTCTTTGAGAGTGGAATTATGTAGTATCCATATAGAAATGATCCAAACAGAAGAGGTTAATGCACATGTTATTATAACTAAAAACTTTTTAAAGGAAAAAACAATTATATATATATATAATTTAAAAAATTCAGCATCTTTCAAAGATTAATAATCACATTTTTTATGGGCTGGCATTTCATTTTGAATATTCATTTTAAAAAGTAATGGAATCCTATCTGTCCTGTGGAATTTTGCTGTTCATACCAATAGCATGAAAGATGCCCCCTGAATTCTGCAACTGAATGTTGTCTTCATTGTTCTAAAAACAGCTCTGGAAGTCTTGTAAGACAAGTCTGAAGTGAGGTTTCTAGTGTCTTCAGATTGCATCCAGACCCACAGTATGGAAAGGGCAATCTTTTTTTGTTTTGTGCTGTTTTCTTTTGGTAAAGATATTATCAAGTTCTAAAAATAAATATATCTCAGTGAAGTGAAGAGAAGAGAAAGACAGTTAATTATATTCTTATTAAGATCAACATAAAAATAGGTGAAGGTTCAGAACACTTAAATTTTTCACGGCCTACTCTCATATCCACAATTTCATTAAATATCTGAAGCACTTTACTTTCTGGTTTAAAAATAATTTTCCTTATATTCTTGTTCTGTGACAAAAGGTAATAGCCTTTGCCATTTCCTTTATATTCTGTTTTTTTCAAGGATTTTCCTACAAACTCATACTAAATGCATTTGCTTATAATTGCATTTTTTCCACATTCCTTTTCCACCTGCTCTCTAAAAATATATGCACTTTAAAAGGTGAGGAAAAGTCTTTCTCTTCAAAACCAATGATGTAATTCTTTGAAATTAAGTCCAGTTGTATATCATAAGGTCATTCTAGGTCTTTGAATTCAAGAGCTATTTAGTCTTTTGGCAAATACAACAATAATTTTTTTGTCTCTTGGATGAGCCTGGTATCTTTTTACCCCCAAAGCACATGAATTCATGTGCTCTCTGGCCAATTCAAAAGGTGGCTGATATGAACTGCCATTACAAAGCAAAGAATGGGTAAATCACATCTGGGATCCTGGAAATAGAAGTCAGTTATGTAACTCAGAATTTGGTCCATCACACAGATAGGAACAGATGAAGGAGAAGCAGAAGGTTTATTCAGGCACACAAGTACTTTCCTTGAGACACTTCTATTTTTCTGCCCAGTATGACATCCATGACTGCTGTTAGTATAGACGACCATCTTACTGGATTTTTGCTCAACATACCACACAAGTAACCCACACCATTATACATTTATACACTGTTATTCTCACTCTGTCATGCAACTTATGAGGGTTTGCAGACAAAACTGCTGAAAACCAGGCTAGTTTCTGTTAACTGTCTTGATCTTTTGGATTATCAGTAGTTGTTTTCTCAATTATTTTGCAATGCAGGCCTGACCAAGACATTCTGGTAGCAGCTACTTTATTATTAAAAGATAAAAAAAAGTACCTAAAAATAATAGTTGCAGTTCTAACCATCAGGTATATCTACTTTTTTTTTTTTCTTAATTCCTCTCCATAGATTTGTCAGGTAAGGAAAAATGATAACTGATGATTTCATTATACCATAAGGTAGTTTATTTAAAACAAAATAATAAATTTTTTTTGAGGTATAAATTTAAGTACTCATCTTTAATAGCTATTAGACTAATATTGAAATTTATCACTGAAATCTGTATTCCTTTTAGGTCCATGAATTTATTTCAGCTGCTTGTTGATTGTAATAGATTTTTCCCATAAATTTAAAAGCATTTGCAGTTAAAATACTGCAAGACAGTGAAGATGTCAAAGTAAAAACAAAAACCAACAAAACCAAAAAAAAACCACCAAAAAAAAAAAAGATGGCAAGATTACTTTATTTTAAATAATTAATATGAATTTTTTAGAAATTCTATACCAAAAGGCTAGTGCCTTTTGCATTCTAGATGTGATTTAACTACAGAAATAATATGCAGAATGCAACTAATATTTTACTACAGATCTATGACCTCTATACCTGGGAAAAAGTTTATTTCAAAGTATTTGTTTGATAAATACATAATCGCATAGTGTGAAATAATGTGGAGCTAGAACATTTTCATGTGTTTCAAAAATACAGTTTCATATTTGATTATTCATTGATACTTAGGTAAATGATAAAATTGTCATCATAATTCAAAAATTGATATTTCTGATACATTTTATCTTAAAAAAAACAAGCTTTTTTCTTTACTGCATTGGTATTTACAGTTTCATTTTACAGCAATAAAACTTCAGTTTATGTTCTTTGCATGTATTCCAAGATTTTTATTGCTATTTAACATGAAATCGAGTTTGAACGGAATCTATTCAGTATATATTAATTTTGTTCATCTAAGGAAATGGCAAATGGATATGTAAATGTAATGAGTCCTTGCTAAGAAATTTTATCTCCAATGGATATACTTAACTGATGGTCTGAATTTGGTTTTTCCATCCCAGGAACACTGTGCATGTTAAATATGATGGGTTTTCCTGCTTAAGCAGGGAGGCTGGACCAGACGACCTCTTGTGGTCCCTTCCAACCTTCTTCTGTGATTTTGCCATTCTCTTTGTTTCGCTACATCTGTTGCTTATTTGCTGTAGTTTTTGTGTAACTCTACATGAATCAAAACTTGGTCGATTTCAATGTTTAAATAATATTAAGCCAGCTTGAAAGAAGAAACAGGGGACAATCATGAGGAAGCTAAAAAAATTATCTAGCTGTGATAAGGTAAAAGGAGACACTTGTTTTTGCTCATGATTTTCATTCCTTCATTTTCCCATTTAGTACAATTCATTAATAGTTTTTAATGTTTCTCCAAACAATATACAAATGAGTTGGTCTCATGTTCTGTGGAAAACGAAAGGAAGTGCCAATAGAGTTGTAACACTTCAAAAGTCATTTAACTATGCTGTTAAATTTCTCTGCTGAAAATCAACCATCTCTTCTCTGTTGTACATTTCAAGCATGTCAATTATGGACATAATATTGTATAATTGGATATAAAAAATGAGGTCATATATCTCATTTAATTGTTTTAAATACTTACTTTAAAAAATATATTCAGAAGACATATGGTCATTTAAGTTCTGCCAAGGTCATTTGAACACACACCATTCAACTTATATGAAGTCAAAACAGTCCTTTGTACAGGCAGAGATGCACAAAAAAATTGCTGCATGACCTACTTGACAACATTTAATTGAATAAGAAAATTAGATAGGTACTTATGTAAAGACAAATTTATATTGCAGTGTCTCAGCACTAGAAAACAAATAAATATACCCACTCATCTGTGGCATCTTTCTTTTATTCTGTCCATATCTCTGGTCTTCAGTGCCATCGCTGTAATTGGAAGTCATTATCTTACATACAAGAACTTAAATATGTATTATTTATACAGTGGGAAATGATGTGCTGTCAGATGTCATGTTAGGGACATGGTTTAGTGGCACATGGGGCAGTGTTAGGTTAACAGTTGGGCTTATGAACTTACAGGTCTTTTCCAAACCAAATGACTCTATGACTTTCTAGTAAAACCCCTAAAAACACAACCTTGACAGCATCAGTGTGACTGCTAAGAAACCTGAGGACTGATCTTCAAAAATAGCATGTCTGAAAACAATTCCAAAAACACACTTAAAATTTTTTTTAAAGCCTTGTTCATGATGTGATATAGTTTATCAGTATCTGAGTGTCTGCAAATTCTGGACAGTTGTGTTTAAGTGTCACCTGGTTTATTTAGTGCTGTAAAGCACTGTCTCTATCAAGAGCTAATAATGATCTATGTTCTCCATTTTTGCTAATGTTTTTGTACAAGGAACAGATTTAGAATTATGTGCCATGTATTGCGTGCTCTATGTATTTAAAACTAATAGAAATTCAAAAGCGTTGGAGGTCTCTCTCATTTACTGATTGCCAGTAAAAGGCAGGTAGGCGCTGTGTTCACAGCTGTTCACTTCTGTTCACAGCCAGACCAGGTGATGAATCTTCTCAGACCCACTCAGTGAGAAGACCTTTCATGAAGGCATCCTTACCCAGCAGTCGTGGAAACCTTGACAGAGAAGCGTTGGTCCTAGAAAATCTTTTAAGCTGTCTTTTACATCAGTAGCAACTTCAGTAGCAAAAATGTCTGTAGAAGGAAATCTTTACTGCATCTCAGGTTTTTGCTTCAAAGAAAGGAGTGATTAACAATTATATTTGTCCAGATGTTGAACCTCTGCTTCAAAACAACAGAAACTATTATTGGTTAACTTGGCTTCAGAATCTGCTGGGTGAACAAACTCAGGAAACACCTCAAAGCAAAATCAGAGTGAAGCCTGCATTATCAGAAATACTCTACAAAGTGACAAAGCCGGTGCAAGAAATTCCAGCCTTCCATGTTCCAGCTGTTAATTCTTACATCCCCACAACTGTTTGCAGCAGCTCACTGTGACAATGAGGTGTCTGTGGAACTCCTCTGTAAAAAAAGATAGATACACAAAATAGAGACTAGAAGGGCTATTATAGTGCACTATATTATACTTCCAGGAAGCAATTAGCCTTTGTGCCAAATCCCCTATCCCCAGGACTTCTGAAGATTCTTTAAAACAAGTCCAAGTGGGCTGTAGTATTATCAAGAGTCTCTGAGCTTAGAGTTTATGAATTTCCAAAGCCTTGTGAGCTAACAATGCATGAAAGAGGGTGCAGGCAGAGAAAAGCTGAAGTTGGTACTAGGTGAGAACTAACTCTCAAGGAAGTCTGTATTTATGTTCCTAAAAATACTGATCTTTTTCTTTCTCTGAGGAGCAAGGTTATTATCAGAAAGATAGATGCTTTTTTTCTTTAAAGCACATTATTTTTTTCCCAGTCAAACACTATTTGTAAGAAATGAGAGATAACTCATTAGACAAAAGCTAGAACACACTATTTGGGATTGATAGCTTATTTATTTCATGGTGATTAATTGGAATAATTTTTGCATCAAAATTTTAATTTACGCTTCTCTAAAGCTGTTGATTTAAAGGTGACTTCAGCATTTCTCAGTTAGCTATAGCTCTTTGCAACTAATAAATCTGTTTTCTGTGACAATAGGACAGGATCTTTGTGTTTTTCCTGATTTAGCTTATATAGCAAACTCCTATAGAAATATATCTACACAAAGACCATTTCCAATGTGGTATTTCTCCAGCACTAATGGTAACCATATCTTTTGTACGGTATTGTACACTCAAGTACAATAAAGATTTAAGACTTTTAGCTTAAGCCGATGATTTTGACAATGCAGTCCTTGCTGATTTAATCCTGTCAATACTTATAAGATGTGCTATAAACTATTTCTGTGTGTATGCGTGAACTGCTGAAAGAATAAGAATATTGTGCTCAGTGTCACGGTGCAAACCATGACTAAAAGTGGACTAAATAATTTGCCTCAGAAACTAGAGGCCAAAAGACATAAAGTCTTATTTTTCTCAGGTTTTGAGCGACAGAAATTCAAAACATTTGTGAAAAATCAAGGCTGATCCCAAACCTCTGAGGCAGAGATACTGATGTAGCCTACATAGGATATGAAATGCTGACCATGGAAATAACTGTGTGATCTTTAGCCATATATCACTAATTTAATCCTGGTGGAGAAACAACTTGGCTAAAAATTTTTGCCTCTCAGTAAGGTCCTATGTATATGACAAAATCAGTGTTTTGGTTTGATTTAAGTTAAATTAAATCTGTAATATTCCTAATGTACGGAATATGTTTTGTCTCGACTTTCATTTGACTTGAAATGAGTACTATTTCCTCATACAGACTTGAGAAAAGTAGAGTGATGTGCTAGACTGTGAGGGATTTGAAGATTATATGGGATTGTTTCATAAGCAATTACTTGTTTTCTGCTCAATAATATTTGTATTTTGCTACCAGTTAAAATTTCTGCAAGCATTTACTTGTACATTACTGACAGCTATTCATTTTTTGCATGAATTCTTTTTTTTGTTTTTTGACTGAAATTGTGTCTAATTAAGCAAGGTTAAAAACTTGGAAGGGTTTGTGCTTAATATTATTAATTATTATTATTTATTATTAATTATTAATATTATTAATACCCGTAATATTTACGGGTGTTAATTGACAGTATGCATGTGCTTCATATTCACTAAATTTTTAGTGAATTTTCATAACATAATGTATACTTTGAATATGTAATGAGAATCCTAAGTTACTGCCGTTTACAAGAGCAAATATTGCAGATGTTATTTCTGGAAGTCATGGCAAAGGATAGAGATTCTAAGAGTTTGGCCTCATCAAACATAATCAAATATGTAATCTATACCTTGCACTGAACTACTAATTAACCTCGATGTTGTGGAACAGTCAGTGTCTAGAGAAATAGATTTTGATAATATAGATGGAAGTTAAAGATTTATGATAGGCCTCAAAGATGCAAATGGCTGCCACAGCTCAGGCTAGTAAGATAATAAAGTATTTGAAAAGTACACCCGTTAAGACAAAAAAGAGCCAAGAAATCATGGGAATGTGTTTTTTGTATAATTCTATTAAAAGACGTCCTTAATTTTTTACAGACTACAAAGATGAATGATACAAACTGATTAAGATAAGATAATGGTTCTAACAGTTGTTCCAAACTGTAATACATTAGAAATAAACATATTCTCTCCAGTGTTCAATGAGAATTTTTCCTTATTATGAACTAAATACACTGAGAAATTGAAGAAAAAATACGCTAAGTTTGGCTTTATTAAAGAAGGTTATGAAGGTTATGAAGACAGTATAAATCTAAAATTTGGATGAAAAAATACAGGAAAATTTATTTAAAGGGGAAAATAATTTGAAAGCCTTGGTCAAACAAATCTTTGTTTTTTGGTAAAGATTTTGCTTAAATAAAGTAAAAAATACTCCATGCTTCTAAATTTTAATTATTGTTGTTATTATTAACCATAAAAATATAGATGGTGACTTCAGTTTATCCAATATATTGACTGCTCAAGTGGTAGTGGACTGGCCCACTAAGAAATCAGTAAAATCTGGTTGAGATATCAGAATTTGGCATGTTGACAGAAAATAAAGTGCTTGGCTCTTACAGCGCAGAAAGTGATACAAATATCTAGACAGGTTTTTCCTCTCTGCATATAGGATTGCATATACACAATATTGCAAGATAGGAACATCCAGCTTCTCAATGGGGCCATTTTGTGTACTTCCAAATGAGCTATTTAAAGCAGAAAGCAGTAGGTAAATCATCTTTACCTTGCTGTACAAATTTACACTTATTTTTGAATCAAAATATCCTTGTGAAACTATTTTCAAAAAAGGAGAAAATAATATCAATTACATTTTAGCTGTATTCTTAGGAGCCTGTTACTGAACAACATTTTATACGTTAGAAAAAAATGATGTGGCAACAACATTAACTTACTGTCTAAAGGTCAGAAGCAGGAAAACACTTTGGTTCAGTCAAAGAGTAAGCTTACTTTCTCTCTAAATTGATTTCAGAGGTATTTAAATTCGAGTTAAGAATTGCTAGCAATATTTCAGCTATTCCAAACCTTGGAATATTCTATTTAGATAAGGTGGCTGAGCAAATTAAAACATAAAGGTTAAATTCATTCCAAATTCATATAACAGTCCCAGAGTCACTGAAATTGCATTAGAATTAAATTTAATGCCTACAGATCAAATGGGAAATAATTTGTGCACCAATTAATCAAAAATGCATTTGAATGTTCTTCCATAGAACATCATGACTGACATTTCATAGAGACAAAATTACGGATTTAGAAAGAATTGGCATTGTTTCAACAACTGGAAGGTGTTTCCTCTCTCCTCATCCCTTCCTGAAGCTGCTATTATAATCTCTGTTATAGGCAAATAAGTCTTCCAAAAAAAGAACATTTTACTACATAATTTCAAGTAGAAATGCTCAAATATATTTCAACAGTGCTCCCTCTGCCCTAGGGAGGAAGTAAAAAAAAAAAAAGCAGTAGAAGCTGCCTGCCATCTGCTTGTAGCTACTTCGCCTGAATTATAAAAGCTGAGGCCAAGTATTGACTTTTCAGCTTTGATCATAAGGGAAGTTTTGGAAAGACAAAAATGCTCCAGAACCTAAGACTGACAAAATTCTTTTCAGTTCCTCTGTGGTCTGTGGGTCCCATTGCCCCATTCAGCCACCCAGTGAGTGTGTTCACTTTGTAAAGGCATTAAAAACACACAAAACCCAGGGTGGAAGGGACATCCAGGTGTTTAGCCCAGTTTCCACAGTATGTTTTGCCATTTCTGCCAGCTGTCAGTTTGCCAAAGATGCATTACTATCCAGCTGCCAAGCTATCTGGTTTAAAGCCTATTTGTTTAGAGTAAGCTTTTGTTACCATTTCCATCTCTCAGGGCAGTGTTTAGATGGGCTGTGTGGGAAAAGGTACTGAAGGCATATTTTTCTAGGTATTTTATCATGTCTTCACTGATTCTGAACCTTGACTGAAAATACTTATGGTGCCCAAGTAAGGGAAATAAGCTTATGCATGTCCCTAAGTGTGAGCAAATATACAGCAAAAATATTCTAATATGTGTTGTAATGCTCACAGGCATTGTTGATCAGGGAAGTAAGCTTGCCCTTGCCTTGGTTCTCCTTCTGCTATACAAGTAATTGACATTCAAGGACCAAATCCAAGTGCTGTTAAAGTCAATGGAAAAATTCTTATTGTCTGCAGTGTTCACAAAATCTATACTGAAGTGCTATAATGATTTAAATGGTTTGGTCTGGTGTTGGTAATTAAACTTAATTTCCACTTTCTTTCAATTCATCTTTATTTAAGTTTCTTTCCCTATATAAAGTGTCCAGAGATGTAAAATAGAAGCAGCTGTGTTTTTATTAGTACTATAAAGTACGGTCTTAACCCATTAGTAAGAGTGAAAAAAACAGAAAAAATTTATAAGTCTTATTTTGGAAAAGGAAAATGTTTTGTGAAGCTAGAAAAAATGGGAGAGTTGCAACTTGAGTTGAAAGTAGATGTAGGAAAAATTTCAGATGTCATTTTGGGATTCCAAACTCTCTAGATGTATTATCATGAAATACAGAATACTTCTACTCAGCAGGCAAAACCAGAGAGAGTTCTCAATACTTTTAACAAGTTGCAACTGATTTATGTATTTCATGAAGTTATAGAATAACCGGGAGCGAAAAAGTTTGGCCTGGTCATTTCAGATGAGCCATATGAATCACTTTCTGTTCATGAGTAAGAGGTGAAAAAAAATATTTAAGTCCTAGTCTTGCAGAGAAAAAGTGCATAGAGTGACAACCTCAGGTATAGTAAATTGTTTTTGAAGTCAATGGAAATATGCGTCTGAATATCTGGCCGAGGAGCTGGATTCTACTCACTTTATCCCATAATAAATGATGTAAAACTGTTGGAAAAAATTATTTTAGAAAGACAGAAAACTGGTGTAAAGAGAGAACCCCTCCTAGAGATCTATAGACTTCCTGGAGGCAATGCAACACTCCAAAATTTGTTTGCATGAGTAGTGCCAGTAACTTCAATGGCATTACAAGTGAATCTAGCCAAGCACAAACAAAAATATTTTCAAGATCAAAACCTAAAAGCTAGTGTTCCCAAATGTTCTTAAGTGATTTTTTAAATGAACTGTATTACAAATAAGGGCCTACAAATGGCTGAGAGTAAATCCTTTTTGTCATTACCATTATCATCACTAGTGCAGCAGGGAACGGATGGCAGCACAAGGAAGCAGGCAAAATGGCATAATAATGTTCAGAGTTGAAATCCACTCACCTTGTCCTTCTCTCACTTTCACAGACACCACTGCTGTTTATGGAGATGTTTTCACTGTGGTAAACACAGTTCTCTTGCCGGTGTGCATTTATAGGTTACACAGAATGAAAAAAAAACATAGAAAAAGATGTTTTAAAAAATCACATGTCTAGAAAGTGGTGCATTAAATAAGGATCAGAGCCTTTTAGGTCTAATAGGTAGCAATTTATGGAAAATCCGGAATTAACACCACTGTAATAAACATACTATTGTGTTGCTATCAGAGAATACCAGATAAAGATTTGATACTAGCTCTTATGCAACCACTGGAAGCTTAAATTTTGAATACCAGTATCGTGCTACATGCTTGTCTAGATCAAAATGACTATTATTGGAGGCAAGAATATTTAATATGCAATACTAGATCATCACAATTAGAATTCCTCAAGAATATCTGAGCTTTGTCAAAAACAGAATTATATTTTTGAAAGCACTTAATTTAGGAAATAAACTCCAAGTCAATTTTTATAGAAGAAGAATTTTGTCAAAATCTGTAGGGATGTTTTTCTTTTAAAATTTTCTTTTTCTAAGAAATTTCGCCTTTCATTATTATTCAGGACTGCCAGCATTTACCTTAATTAAACAAAATAGAAAGCAAAACTTGTTATGAGGCACAGATTATTCGGTTTAACAAAATTCTGGCCCGTAATGAAAATGAAAAATGCTACTAGAATCCTTCTATTAAAAATTGAAATAATTATATTAGTATAGTGATGAGTAGTCGAGAAAAGAAGAAAGTAAAATCTTCCATGAATAATCACAAAGTACACTAGATGATCATATTTTTAAAAAATCATCTAAAAAATGAACATTCAAATTTAAGCAGAACTACAAACATCAGCTGACCATCCAAATGTAAAAAACACAACCAGCAAGTTCAAAACCATTTCTGCTATTAGTAAACCCTGCTCAAAGAACTATCTTAATCCCAGTTTCTCCACATGCACACAGCACAAGGTAGTACATTTTGTCCCAAGATCCACAGGTTTTTAGGTGGATGACAGTAAAACAATGGCAGTGTACCAAACATATTCATTCAGAGAACCATGGTAGGAGCAGTCTCTAGGAGATGCTATGTTTTTCAAAGCAATTCCCCTTCTTTAACTTGTTAGTTCAGAGTCTGAAAGGAGATCTATAAAAAAACCTTTGCAAAATAAGCATCATATTTAAATTGTTTAGCTCACCTCAAAACTAAAAACTATGAAATTGAAAGCTGTGAATATTTTTGAACATTATTGCTCCTAGTTACTGAAAAAAGAAATACTTTCTGTTTCTGCTTGAGTCCTGAAAAAGAGCTTGCATCCTCGGAATCCTGCCTGTTTCATTCAAATGTGTCAATTAAGATCATAATTGCTACCACTATTATGTGGTAACCTGGCTTCTCTAAAATATGGTATATGATACAATTGTATTAGTCAAATGGGATTTTTAATAGAGGATGATTTTAGTTCAGTGTCAAAATAAAAATATTGCATTGGACGCTGTAATGTAGGAACCCTGTTCTTACTAATGCGAGAACAATTCAGATTACAATAGTCAGTGATTTCTTATAGCTTGTTCATATGAAAATACCATTTCATGAAAAAAAAATGGTTCCTGAGGAAAAAGTAACTTTCTGCACATCACATATTTCTTAAAAAAAAAAAAAAANAAGGAAAGGTCCCAATTTTCATTTTCAGATCAATTTAAGATGTAAACTACTATATGTAAATTATTTTATAATAAATCCTCCAGAATTTTAAAAGTTTGTCCTAAAGTCTATCTGTTTCTGTGTATGATTACATTAAAAGGTAACTAAAGTCCCAAAATTATTTTGGACATGGAAATTGTTATCTTGTATTTCAGACATAAATGTGGCTAGTCCTAAATACTAAACAAAAAAAATTTGTTGCTACTACATATTCCTTGAAATAAAAAAATTATAACATATACCAATTAGTGGAAAAGGATTACATTGTTTGTACAGATGTACTTGTTGACATCAACTAACAATAATTTTGAAGTGGAATTTGGGAAATACAGGGAAATAAGAAACTCCATGATGCAGTTAATTTCTTAAATAAGCTAAATGAATCTTTAATGAAAGCTATTTCTCCCACTTGGCTAAAAAAGAAAGTTGTTACTAATTTGAGATTTGCAGTCAGACTGGTATAAAACCATTTCCTTTTCAATCATATTTAGTCATCAATTTCATATTATGTCTGTTATTTGGAAGTGCAAGGATGTTACAGTTTTTCTATTAGCAAAAGTTTTTATGAATAACTAATCAAATCCCTCCCAAACATATTCCAAGAGAGGACAGAAGCTGAAACTTTACTTTGCGACTGTAAACATGAACAATCAGATTGATTGACTTACCTTTTCAGGATCAATTTTTGCTGTTAAAGGACTCAGATCATCAGTAGAACAAATATACAGACATATGTTTCATCTTTCTCTAGGTTTACAGAGTATGTAGGGTGGCAAAGTCTGTTCTGGAATACAGAGAGATTTGGGAGCCATGGTATATGAATACTTGCCCTCAGCACAACAGTTACCGAAGATGTATTGTATTGTCAAATTCATATAGAATTTAGGAATTGATATAGCTCTTACATTTCATACAGCTCTTACACTCGATACTGAGAAATAGAGGACTAAACCTGGAATTTATGTTGAGCATTAGTGGATTAAATATGTTTAGCTTAACAGAAAAAGTCACAAATCCCTTCACTTGGGCATTCATGCCACAACTTTTGCAATTGTTAATTCATTCTCAAAGTTACTACTTATGCTAGGATACAGGATAAAATTTCCTGAAGTTTACACATGCATCTTCTGAAAATATTTTATATAATATTTAACTTTGGTTACTTGTGGTAAACCCCTGCTGAATCTAAGAGACTTCAGTTTTATTCTTAAGAGATCTTTTATTCTTAAAATTCAGATCTTAAGATTGAAAAATCTTGTTCCAAATTATAGTACCACTTTTATTTAACTATCTGAAACCACCCAGCAACAAATTAATAACTATTTCATAAGAACCATTACAAGAATTTTCAGGAATATTAAGGTGTTTTCAATGAGAAAAGGCCTGTCTTAATAATTAACTTTGCAATCACCAAGATAATATATAATTTTTATTTTCAGAAATCCTGCTATGATGCCACTACCCTTGCACAGATTTGAAGGTATGTCTTATACTAGTAACTTACTGAACAAATCTGTTTACAGTCAAGATTTTAATTAGAACTAAGAAATAAAAAGAAAACTAGAACTCTACTTTGATGAAAATGTCTGATTGGAAAACCGGTTATGATTTTAAAAGAAGTGACTTGAAACTACGCCATTCACAGAATCATAAGAAATTAAAGATGTAAGATTGACTGTTAGACTTCAGACACCTTGCAGGTTCAGTAAGAAGTGAATCACTACAGTTTTCCTGTGTCTGCCAGGTCTCAGGTTGTGTACTTTAAATTATATGGTATAAATCTTTGCTTTAAAATGCACTTGTAACAAAATAAGATTAATTTTACATAATTCTCTGAAATTAACTTTTAAGTGATGGTTCCATATAAATCCAAAGAAATTACTTTATGCTCTAGTTATTTTGTCACAATCAATAATCTTTCATATTTATTCTTCAACAGATTAAAAAAAATCTAGTACGTGGGAGACAGAAAGTATATTAAATAGGCCTCTTAAGATGTGTACTGAAAACAGTCATATTATCATGTTATACCTGAAGAAAATTTCATCCCAGATGCTGAATTTATGCTTCTCTAAATAAAGATGGTCAGTTTATAGGCAAATGCACTGCCATTATGGAAGCACTCTGCCATATTTTCTGTTTCCATACATATTTTGATGTTAAATAAAAAAAGATTTATAGCAATATACATTATTACTTCCTCTATCTTCCATATAAACAGAAACTGGTGGTATGTTGTCTAATCAGACTGCAAATAAGGTGCAGTTTTCTACTTGGAAATATTAGCACTTTACGTTAGTCTTAGAATTTCAGACAAAAAATATCTAAGATGTTCTCTTCATTTATTATTCCTGTTATTCAAAACTTTTCTCATAAAGAAGATATATATAGATATAGATATAGATATATATATATATACATACATATTACTGTATGTATAGATGTAGCTATGTAGTTGCTTCCAGAGTGCAATAGTTTTAAATAGAAGTGAAGGGAGATCAAAAGACAGTATCCACTCTGAATTTCTCAGGGGAAAAATGTGCTTGGTGTTGTTTGACCAATATAACCTTTTCTTCTGCAGTCTACTACAAGCATAATATGTTATTATATTTTTTCCTGCAGAGAGTATCAAGCATCTACCTTTGGTCTGAATTACAATGGAGTCAGTGTAGACAATAAAAAGTAATTGAACGATAAAATTTCTAAAAGTAAGAACTAGCAAATTGTTTTTTGTGAAAACTGAATTACTTGCTTCTGTGCTTTAAGAATTTAAATACTTCTTAGCAAGCGTATTTTAAATATACTGGCCAAAGTGAAGGTTGAATGGTTAGACAAATATTTCTGTAACATATGTCCCTCTACACAGGCAAGAATTCTGACAAGAGACCAAAAACAAGTTTTGACAAGTTCTGGTTAGACTCTAACCATGTCTGACTCAGATTTTGCCATTAAAGAAATGATACACTTAGATGACAGAATTTTTCACTTTTGCTCATAATTTTAGTTACTCTAAGTGAAAAAGGAAAAGTATAATAACTAGAAATCTTCCCTTTTTTAGTGTAATGCTAATCTGATGTCAGCCCATCTCCCAGTGACTCTGAAAAATCAGAAATGTGGTGGTGTGTTGGTAGCGCTTGGGATAGAGGTAATTTTTTTCATGGTAGCTTGTATGGGGCTGTGTTTTGGATTTGTGCTGTGGAAACAGCATTTATAACTCAGGGCTGTTTTAGTTCCTGCTGAGCAGGACTTGCACAGCAGCGAGGCCTTTTCTGCTTCTCATCCCCCCAACACTGGGGATGCACAAGCAGTCAGGAAGGGACACAGCCAGAGGGATATCCCACACCACATGGCATCATTCCAGTATTTAAAGCTGGGGGAAGAAGAAGGCAGGGGTGAACTTTCAGAGCAGTGATGTTTGTATTCCCAAGTAACCGCCGCATGTGATAGGGCCCTGCTCTCCTGGAGCTGGCTGAACACCTGCCTGCCCATGGGAACTGCTGAATGAATTCCCTGTTTTGCATGCATGGCTTTTGCTTTCCCTATTAAACTGTTGGTATCTCAATCCATGACTTTTCCCATTTTTGCTGTCTCAAACCTCTCCTCCATCCCAGTGTGGGGGAGTGAGCCAGAGGCTGTGTGAGACAGCTGCCAGCTGGGGTTAAACCACAGCAGGTGTAGAAAATGGAAGCGAAATAATGACTTTATATACTAACCACATTTTAAATGTGAAGAGTTTGATATAAAGCCAGTTTTGAAGAATTAATTCATAGAAATTGAATAGACAGAATTTTCTAATTTCACCATTACTTGATTGAACTTTGTCTTCATTAAATATGAGATAGCTTGCAAAGCTCACAAAAAAACAGTGGCATTCAAACACAACAGATGAAAGCAGCATAATCCCTTGGATCAGGAAAGGGAAAATTGGAGCCTGCTTTTAAATGTCAACACTAGCAATAAATTATTACTAATTAATAATCAAATATACTTATAATTTTACTTTACAATATTATTTGTGTTCTCTAAGAAAGACTTAATAAATTATTATGTTTTCAATACCACCTTTGGCATATGAGTTTACTGCAAAAATATTAAAGTATAAATTATAAGGATGTTAATTTAAAATATTTCTGCTAAATTATCATTGTATCAAAAAATAGTAATGCTACTTTAATTTTTGGTAATCTGTACCAACATTTAGATTATGCAAAAATTATTTTTGGTCCAGGGTTTATAAAATTCATTTTTCACTTAAAATTGCAAATGACCTTTCAAAGACAAGTTAAGTCTTGATTTAAGCACTCTTATGCATGGAGGCCAAATGAAATAAACTTAAAAGGGGCAGATTTCTTTTTGTCATGATCACAGCATAGAACTTACATACAACATCTTCAAAGCTCTCATATTTATAAAGATTCTTTTATATTACAGACATGTTTTATGCAGCTACAATCAAAAATATGGGTTAGGAAGCTCTAAGTGTTGTTAAAGAGCCTGTGGGTGCCTAATTAATACCAAGCTTCAATGAGGAACACCAGCACTCAACGGTATGTCATATTCCCTACGCTAAACACTGACTGAGATGTAATAGAGCTAAGAAATGTTTCTTACTTTCCAGTGGTTCTTTGTCAGCCAACTCTTACGAGAAATACTAGCAACACTCTATATGGAGGTAAGGAAATTACCCCTCAATGAATTATGATGGTTTCCATCAAGCACTCAATAACTGCACAGATAATGCTATTTCCATCTATGCAGGCATGAGCCTTCTAAAATAACCTTTCCTAAAGCAAAAGCAATAAGCTCCATCTGAAAGCTGTGCCACTGAGACAAGGCTTCATTAGATTTGGAAAGAGTAGGGAATTAAGAGTAACTGATCTTATATCTACCCTACAAGTCAATGCATCTGTTGCATCTATTACCTGTTTGTGCTGGGACAGCATGTCACCTGAAATGGCAGGTGAGCATTCTACATGAGCCAAGCCAGTGTTACTAAGAAGGCCCTGCAAACTGTGTTTGTTTCCAGAGTCCTTGTCTCTATGTGACCATTGCAGTGCATCAAAGGTGCAGAAGTAGAGAGAGTTTATCTGGAAAATATGCTAAGAAAAAAATAAATCTATATTTATGCGCTTTTGAGGAAATAGGGGGAAATTTGCTTACAAAAATGGTGAGGGGCAAGGAAACAGGAGGTAAAAAAAAAAGAAAAAAAGCCTTGTTAGTATTACCCAACCTGCAGAGAAACTGCTGCATTTAATGAGCAATCAGAATGTTCATTTAGTCTAGTGCCAGATCTTGTTTTCAAGGAGACATTTGTGCGCTTAGATTGTTAATTAGCTACAGCATCCATAACCATCCCCTGCATATAGGATAAGGGCAACAGTATAACTGAAGCACATGTAGAATTATAAAATTCAAAATGAGATTTCAGGGGAGTGAAAAACCTGTGAAATTAAGATTCATGTCCCTCTTTAGATTCATATGAACAGGACCATTGACAGAAAGTATCAATACAGATACCGGACTTTACTAAAATATAGTGGAAATGAAATCACATTATTCTTCTCTCATTTCCTGAAGTTGAATATTGGAACCATATGTCATAGCCTTTTTAAAAATATTTTTCAGGTGCTAGTATCACAGTTAATGTGTCAGGAGTGGCAGAAGAGCTGGGAAAAAAAAGCCAACCAGGAAAGCATCTAATATGAAATCAATATACAATGTTTGTGCATATAGGTTACATCATGAATTCTAGTAGGGGACAAATCATTAGGTTTTAAACTTGAGAGCTTTAATTTTGATGCCAGAACACACGGACTGCTACAGAAGAGTGCATATGCCCAGCTGTAGGTTTAAGCTTTGTAAAGCCTAAACTAATTCAAACTAATGTAACTAGTGGCCACAAAGTTACACTGAGGGTATCCGGTTCCTCTGTACTGATTGCATTTCAGTGTCTTGCATACGGTGCTGAATTTTTACAGAGGAAGTGAATAGAAAGCTATACCAATTTTTTGTACTCTTTGCACATTGAACACGTAACATTTTTTAACAAAGAAAAAAACATAAAACATTTTATAAGCTGAATTGTTATAGCTCATGTGCAAAATCAGTAGAAGCATAACCAGTAAACAAGGCATCTTTGTGCCTTGTCCAAGCAACAGAATTAAGATTTCATATTTGCTCTCCAGCTTCATGTCTGGAAGTGTTTTTATCTAATTTGTGATTCGGGAGTCGGCATACAAGTCCTCAGGAACTAAGCATGCACTTCTGAATCATGTTTCAATAGCTGTTGTTGTGATGACAACATGTTCTCTTGTTCCAGATGGCCCCAATCGCTTCACATGACAAAAACCTAAACAACTGTGTTCACCTGTAAGTGAAAAAAAGGGGCAGCAAGACATGCCCTATCATCTCACCAGCCTTTGATGTGGCTAGCTGGAGTCGGCAGGATCCAAAGGAAGGTGTTTTCTTTGAACTAGCAGAAACTGGAGGCAGGGGAGGTTTCTGAATGCTGCAACTGTGCCGGTCTACCCATGGTGTTCTCTCCAAGTCACTGAGGGGATAAGTTGGACCATGCTTTCATAACATCCTTTTGCATATCCTTTTTACAATGTGTAACTAGCACAGGATGCCTCTTGGGTGCCAGGAGGCTCTTTTAGGCATAAATCCTGCTGCTTTTCTTTTAAGGTAGCCAGACCAGTAGACACCTGACAGATGTCTGCTGGGAACTCAACACAGAGAAGAAGAAGGAGCCTAGGAGGTCCTTAGAGTGTATGGAGTGTGTCTTCTTTCCGTGGCTGATGAGTGAATCTACCGGGGTGGTGCCTCTCTTGACCTGATGTTTACAAGCAGAAAAGAGGTGTGATGTTCAGAGACCATGTGGGGTACAGTGACCATGAAATAATGGAGTTTTCAATATTTGGTGAAACAAGGAGGGGCATTAACAAAACTTTTACACTGGACTTCTAGAGGGCAGACTTCAGCATGTTCAGGATGCTTATTCAGAGAGCACCTTGGTAGATATGTGGGATCCAAACTAATTTAAGGAATCTGCGTCACAAAACCAGCTGTCTTGTTGTGATTACTTTCAGTGAATTAATTTTTATTATTCCCAGCACTTTACGGTGCCTATGTAGGTTCACTTCATTTCTCTCATAATTTAGGTGCCTTGTTTGAAGCCACTAAAATCTTGTATTACTCATTTAGAACATATCTGATTGCCTTCTCCTCTTAAAATAATTCTTCAAATATGGCATCATTTTTTTGCAGTTTTTTCTTTCTTTTTGAACTAGTACTCTATGCATTTGTTCTCAATGAGATTCTAATAAAGCAAACAAGAATAGAAACAAAACCTCGGCAAAATTTGAATTCAAATGGCACAATACATTTGAGAAAAGTGAAAATAGGAAATTAGAATGGTCCTGTGTAGACCAATACAGAACCATTATATTTGACTAATTTTTCAGTGCACCAAAAAAGGGAAATAAACACAATGAAAAACAAGAAATGGATGACAGACTACTCTAATAGAATTTGCTGTTTTCCTGTTTGGAATGGCTTTCAGTTGTGGTCAGCAGGTAAAAATAAATATTGCCTGTAAAGGAAAATATGTTATGAAAAAATGCATGTTGTTTTGTTTGAATGAACAATTGAGTCTTCATCGGCAGATTCCTCTTCAAAAAAGTGTTACTATGACAATTCAGGACACCACAGAGGACAGTTCAGTGAAGCACAGATAGCAAATTGAGAGCTAATAGAGAGCTACCTCTAGGGTAATAATCTAGCAAGGAAACTGTACATATCACATTCAAGTCAAATGACCATATTGTTCACTCTCTAGTCTTTGGTGCTGGTTTGTAGTGTCTAGCTAAAAGCTAAAAAAAGAGCAAGAAAATGAGCAAAATAAAAGGGAAATGGACTAGCTTCTCTTGGGGAGTTCTCTCTTAAGTTATTAGAACTCTGTAAACCTCTACACGGAGTGGAGATGGAAACAGAGAGAAGATAAAGAAGGATAGAGGAAAATTTCCAGTCTAAATATATGTTTTCAAGCTGTATAAAAAAAAAGCTAGTCCTCCAATCTCTAATAATCTTGGAAGTGGCTGCCTACCAATGAATTCATGTTAGAAGGCACTTGCCATGGTAACTGAAGACAAAATTTTGTCTCGTAGAAAGCATGAGTGAGTATAATAATGTAACATTCTCACAATTCCATATATCCTGTTTTCAAAAGTCTACACCCTGTATAATTCATTTTGATCACAAAGCTACCTCAGTTATGTTCCTGTAGTAATGTGCTTTACAGAGTAGACAGCTGCGGTCTGAAAGCAATACAGCAATGTATCCTGACTTGAAGGATATTACTATTGCCACATAGATACATCAGTGAGATGAGCAGCAGAAGTCTCTGCCCCTCAGGCCCCTGAATATCATAAGCTGTAAGCTTACAATAAGTGTTTTGAGGTCTAAAATTCTATCGACAATGAATCTAACTCTATAAGCACTGATTCAGATATTTGGAAACAAACAGTACAAACAGTTAGGGAGAACACAGTGTTCCTCCCTCCTCAAGGTTGTCTCTACTCCAGACAGATCTCCTCCCACCTTGTTATCAGCAGAGGTTACACTCAGATCCTTCAGTGAGGTAATGGGCAACTCAGGGAAAGATCAAGACATAAGAGTTTCTCTCAGTTGCTCCTTTCTTCTCACTCTTCACTAAGGGCTGCAGTCCCCATCGGAATATCTGCTCTACTGATCTGCTCAGTACCTCTTTTTTATTCTCCTCTGACCTTGGTGTTCCTGCTTTCTTCCTTACTTGAATCCTTTATCCTCTCTCTGTTTTCTCTCTGCCCTCTTTATTCTGTAGCATTATGTAACCAGTGTTAAATATGTTTTCCCACACTTTATGGTGGCTGATGTGCTCATCTGTGTCCCTTGGTAGGACTGTTGTATCCAGCTGGGTCTGTCATGGCGCAGCCCTGGTCTGTCTTTGCAGACACCACCTAGGTAGTTCCTCAATGACCACATTTGGATGCTTGGTGCCCAGTCTAAGGACTTTGGAAGAGAAACCTTTCTAAAATATCTCCTTTGATGAAAGACTGTATACTTTTAAAAACAAGCCCTGAGGGCGTCACGGTTTTGGCTTGTGATCAGTGGGTATATTGCAGTGACAGGTCTTGCAGAGTGCAACACTGAGAGTCTTACAGAGCAACCACTTCCAGAAGAAGGAAATACCACAAATGCAGTGTTTTCTCACCATATCTTTAAAAATATAATCATGACATTTTTTTTCAAATATTTAAACTGCTCTAGTTAGTGCATGCTAAAGTCTTGATTTCCCCTCACTTACATTTCTTTAGCTAGAAAGTTCCAGTATATCTGTTGTTGCATGGTACATGTTCATATGGCCTATTTGTGCAACAAAAACTTTGAAAAATTAAATAATTCATATCAATGCTTGATTCATTCGCATCTAATTTCACCTGTATTTTGTGAAGCACTGCAGACTTGTAACATTGCAATTCATTTCACCTTTTTTGAGTGGAGAGTGCAAGCTAAGATTTACAGTGCATCCCTATTCGAGGAGGTCCTGTGAATTCCTGGTACCATAGGCATGCAGACAAAAGGCATTCTAAAATCATTTGTACTTTAATTTAGTTAAATGCTGAAATAAGTGATGACCCAGTAGGCACATGTATCTGTTATTCATATGAAATCCTACAGTGCACTACAGATGGCAAATATTTTTTTAAAAAAATATATTGTAATACCTCAAGTCCTGATAGCAGACCTCTTCCCTGTTATCATATTGTACAAGACCATATAAACCCACCAAAATTGGTCCTGAACTTAAAGTACTATCTAAAGCCTACAGTAGATTCTGCAGTATGAGACAATTAATTCAAATCCTCTGTAAAAATTATGACAATGCAACATAGCTCTGAAATATTTCAAAGCTTTTTTCAACATCACAGTCACAAACTATTGTGCCAAACTCCCTAAGCCCTACACCCATAATACCAAATTGTTTTCAGAGGAGCTGCCCATTTGGAAGTGAGAAAGTCATTTGGCTTGATGTGTTGGCTCTAACTGAAGAACACGGAGGCGAAGGTTTTTTCCCTCCTTCTTTTGAATCTTAAGGTTGATACTCTAATTATGCACAATGATGGTTCAAACTGCAAACCTACTTTGAGGAAAAGAGTTATAAGCACTGGTTTTGTCTCAATTGCTAAAAAGAAAGAAAATGAGTAAAAGAGTGGTTGTTTGTCAATTTTTCAGGCAAATGGTGAAGTGTAATTCTAGACTTTAACCTAGTGAAACTGGGATACATTTTATTCATTATGTATCGATCTCACTAAGTTTGACAGATCCAGTACTGCTAATGTCTAGCTATTTAAACCTTTCTTTGTATTATGACAATCCTAAAAACCCAGCATACATCCAGGTATTGCAAACCAGACTTTTCTTGATAGCAGACCAATTCAGGGAGGAAGATACATGCCCAGTGTTTCCCTCAACATCTTTTGTTTATTAAGTTGCAACTTCAAGAAGAACCAAGCCGGTTTTGAATCAATCGCTTATTTCTTCACACATTCACTTTTAAGTACCTGCTTGGAGCACAAATTAGGATGACAACATGAATTATCATCAAATCACAGAATAGTTTGGACTTGAAAGGACTTTAGAGGCCTTTAAAATTTTCCAGGGATGGGGCCATTTCTCTGGGCAACTGTTTCAGTGTTTCACCATCCTCATCATAAAAAAATATCCTCCTTATGTCCAGTCTGAATCTACATGGTTCAGTTTGAAACCATTGTCCCTTTTCTGATTGCACAGGCCCTACTAATATTGTATACTCTGAAGAGCACGGTTGTGCTGAAACACCAACAGTTTCTAGATAGAGTTTGGAAAGTCCCTCAGAGGATCCTTTGTAGATATCGTTTACAATGCTGGGCCCCATAATTTAAAAAGGACTTTGGGGTATGTGAACATGTCCCAAGGAGGGCACTAAGCTGGGGAGGGGGCTGGCAGACACATCCCCTGAGGAGTGGTTGAAGGCACTATGTTTGTCTTGTCCAGCTGAAGAAGTCTTCAAAATTCTACGTCTAGGTGAGAGTGAAGGAACTAGAAGACAAGTTTGTAAATGTTTTCATTGCTACATAGAAGCTGCTGATATAAAAACACTCAAAGCTGTGAGTCTGAGGAAACTTCATGTGAGAAAAATAGGATCTTTTCATTTTTTGAGTTCACTGACTCAGAACAGGCAAAAGTGAACTGAGAGAGATAAGGAAATATTTTGCTAAAGGAAATGCTGAAATGTTTTTTCTGTTCTTTTCCCAACTGAAAGTTCACTATCAAAAAATTTCATATATTATCTGAGATGAGAACGATATTAGGAAAAAAGAGGAGACAATTTTTCTCAAAAGAAAAAAAAAAAGAGTCTACAACTGAGAAAAAAAAAAATGAAAGCTCATTCACATCCAAGAAAGAAAAAAGAAAAAAAAAAACACAAAAATTCTATGCTACTTTTATTTATGATAAGCTAAAAAACATTACAGTGAAGCAGTGACAGGTTCCAGAACTCAACTAAAACTTCCTAATGATAATAGCATGGTAAAACAACAGGAAATAAAAGATATTGCCACACAGATATGGGACTGTGTCCACATTTCAGTGCTCTGTAATCTGGAGGAAAAATGTATCACTTTTCCACTTGACATAAAAATTTTCAGATATGATCTTTCATTTCTTCTAATTGTGAGGTGTCCTTATTTTTTGACATCAGTGCAACTCAAAAATAACGCCAGTCAATTGAGTTACCCCACCACCAAATCAGCCAAATTTTAGAATCTAGCCCGATTTCATTAGACAGATATTATATTAGGAAAAGAATATGAAAAACAAAAGTTTACAAAATGTTTTGTGTATTTGAAAGGGTTGTCTTAATCCCCACAATAATTTTCAGTACCCCCACAAGAATTCATTTTTCAGTACAAAAACTACACACCATACTGTGAAAATAGATCTACTATATCAATACTTGCTTTTAAATAAGCAAATACAGGTGGATAATTATTAAGTCTCCAACAAATTTGGTAAACCAGTGATTCATCTGTTATGTATTTTAGTTTGCAAGGGACTGTATGACTAAAGACACAGGAAATTCTACCACTGAGACCAACAATCAGGCTTTGTCTTACTGTGAATTTACTTACTGGCAATTATTTGTTTGCTTTCTTTTCTGTTAATATTCATGAATTGAGTACAAAATGCCTCTACATTTAATATGAAGTAAAATTTATATCCTAGTGATATTTCTTACATACACAGAGATAGTAAAAAGCTCAGCTACCTCCTCTACTTTCCCTTTATGTTCACAGGCTCTTGCTGACCTGCAGAGTTTTGTTTG
Organism: Phainopepla nitens; assembly: GCA_013400175.1. Taxonomy (NCBI): domain Eukaryota; kingdom Metazoa; phylum Chordata; class Aves; order Passeriformes; family Bombycillidae; genus Phainopepla; species Phainopepla nitens. The sequence continues at coordinate 46,937 of VXBQ01015447.1, forward strand.
CCTCAAAGTACCAATCCTATTGAAGGTCAAAGATACTGTATTCACACAGACAGTGATCCTAAAACTTCAAATAACCAAAACTGTTCAAAAGACAGAAAAGCAGCTCAGCTATAAAAAAAAAAAAAAAAAGAAACCTGAATTAACCACTGCCTGGAACACCTTACTCTGTTTAAGAAATCCATAGTTTCATGTATGTCAAAGCTAATTTTTGCTTTGTCCTGCTCCTTGTCATTATATCTGCTAGACATAGGGTGTTTCTGACTTGGGACAGATACATCTCCCTGAAGTTGGTGCACTTTAGTAGTGCTTAAGCTCCTGATTTTCAACCATAATTTTTTTGGGCTTCTCCAGCAGTAGACTCTTAAATCCCTACCTTTATCCATGCTCCCTCTTATAAGAACTTGCAGCTTAACTGAGGCTTGTTGGTTAGGCACATCTAGCTTGGATCATCAGTGTAGGAATGACTCTGAGGTGGCATGCTTCCACCTGGAATATTGTCCACATAAACAAACAAGGCTGGATTTTTTGGTGCTTACCTTATAGGGAAATAAAATAGAAAGTCACCTTACACTGAGGCAGTACTGCATTTGTTTATTTATTCTTTTATAATCCTAAGTCTTAAAAGTGATTTGATATTTCTGTATGCCTGCATCCCTGAAGGGAACAAAAAAGACTAACTAGCCCTCTGGAACAGTGTATCTGCTCTGTTTATTGTTAGTAGAATTTTTAGCCTTGAAGCAGATCCTGTATTTTGACAGCCTCATCCAATTTCTGTGGGACCTAGAGTCAGGAGACCCTTTTCAATATAATAGAAATTGCACCAGTAAAAATGGGAGACACTTGCATCTATAAATACTTTTCATTTTTAGTATAGAGTAAAAAGCATATAAGTGTGCATGGCTGTGATGTTACAGGTATCCAAGTCAGTTTATAGGCAGAAAAAGCAATGACTCCAAATTTAGTAGCATAAAGGGCAACTGTCATAAAGTAAACCATCAAAAATTCAGCAATAGCTCTTAAAATGGTTCTCAAAGTTCTAGCTGCAGTTTCATGAGGTCATTAGAAGTGAGAAAAAATGCAGAACGGCGGACTGGGGACTTTGAGGCAAGAACATGACATTGAAGAAATCTGCCTACAGTACATCTTTCAATGTATACAAGGGAAGTCTAAAACCAGAATGGTGACTACAGCTAGATGTGTCTGCAAAGAAGACAGTCAGGACAAAAGCTGTACAAACCTCACAAAATAAGAATTGACAACAAATTAACAATTTGACTTTGCCACCATTTTTGCTATGTATGGTCCTTGTGGTAAAAAGTTATCAAAAATCATTTCCCCAACCTGTAAAGTAATTTTTCTCATTTATTTATTCTTAGGACCACAGAGAAAAAATATTCCTTTTTTCTGATCTTCTCAATTGACTTCTAAGTGCAAAACAATACATTGAACCTATCATGTAATGGTGTGTCCATTTTAGGAGCATTTTATCCTCTGTAAACGAAAATGAGGATTCCATATGAAACCTCCTGCATGAAGTAGCACATTAGGTTTTTTACCTTTACTTCTCCTCTCTTGCAAGTGCAGTAACTCTCTTTAGGGAATTGGAGGGCAAGCAGCAAAGTTTGAAAATTTGAAGTAAGTTGCATTCAGGCGAGATCTAAATACACAGTTCTTAATCCATCCTGTCTTCTTTATTTATCATTCCTACTGATGGGTGATTTTTTTCCTGCAATCTGTATTTTTTATACCATAGTGTATTGATGACCTTGTTTACTTAAAAAGTGAAAGAACCTTCAACTTCTACTGTGAAAAATACCCAAAGGAAATTGTTACTTTGGATCCTTAAATCTATACCTCTCTCTCTATAAAAAGTGGACTGATGTTCTGAAATCTGAATCAGCTGCAAATTTCAACCAAACCAACACCTTTAATTAAGGGGTATCCACTAAAAAGCACACATCATGGGCTAAGTAATGGTCCTGTCACAAAGGGAAATACCTACCTGTCATGGAACGGAGATGATTCTTCATGCACTGAGTTGAGAAATGAGACCTGAGGTCTGGAATCATGCTAGCTGAATGTGCTTGGACTTCTGCCCATCAGTCAGTAGATGCCTACCTCTACACACCCTGTCATTTGAGGATCTGTGGCAATGCTATTTGTGAAAAACAAAGCATCTGCACACAGTAAATATTTTTCAAGCTTTAGAGGTTCCTTTAATGAATTTGGTTATAAAAGCAAAGAAGATTCAAGAAGTAGAGAATTTTCTCAGTTCTTGGTTGCACCAAACATAAGTAACTGAAAGAAAGGGAGAGAAAAAGAGAAGACCTTTGTATATCTCATTATTTATTCATTTAATATTTTAACATATCAGATGACAAACTAGCTGTATATGCATCAAAAGGAGTGATTTTTTAGACAAAAAAAGGATGAATAATGCATATTTATAATAATATTGTCTCCCTACCCCCTGCTGTACGCCCTTATGCTTCCTACTGATAATTGTCCTTTTTCAAAATGCAGCTCAAGACATGTGCTGAGCTTCTGGAGTACACATTGTCCCTCTCAATTTTTTCTTTGTTTTTAAATTCTTTATAACATTATGTTATGTTTCCAGATTATGACTGTATTTTTTTAAATGAGCTCCTAAGAAGTGACTGCAATTGGCATGACAAACTTCTTAAGGGGAAGCTATCATGTTTCCTGTTTCAGACATAAAACCAAATTCCATCTTTTTCTCCCAAGATTCTATTCTCTTTCCATAGTAAGTTGTTAACAAATGGGTTCTGCTTTCTTGATGTCCATGAACTATAAGAGAAATTATTTTCTGTTATCTTCTCACTTCTTAAAGTTTCTTTCCAAGCCTTAATGCTCAGAACTGAAAGTTTTATAAGTCTTTTCTCCTGATTCTTTCTTCTGCCTCCCTTCCAATCAAACTGTCTGAGTTGGCCAGCGCCAGAATGGAAATTATAGATGTGAAGATGAAGATTAAGCTATGAAAATAGTGCAGATCATAATCTAGGTTTCAGTTACTGTCACCTATATAGGCCAATCTAGATCTGTGTCTTCCTTTCATTAAAATAAAATATATTATAAACTGCTCAATATAAATTTATGAGAGTCTACTGGCATAAAACTAATGAGTACATAATGCTTTTAAATCCACTTAAATAATAAAATAAATTTAAGTATGGAAGAACATTTTTCCTCTTCCATGAAATGTAGCAAAACCAAAATCTCTCCCACAAATGCTAATTGGATGAAGTACAAGATTACAGGCTCCAGTTCTTTACCACTTGTGAGTGAAATTTTACATTTCAAGGTGGGAATATATTGCTGGCTTTCTTAATAATTAAGGAGTCATGATTTTTCTGTAGCTGTAAGAAAGCACAATGAAATTATAAAGAAATAAGCAATTTAACTCAGACTTTTCAAAGATGGGATTAACATATTACCTCCTCTTGGACACTGCTGCTCACTACTATTTGAGACTGCTACCTAGTTTATTTGTATTAGCAGATGATCCTTGTAAGGAATGCAAATGAGCCTCATTAATTCCAGGAGTCTGATTCTTTGGCCTGTGTGTTTAACTGACACAGAAACATTAAGAACAAGGCCGTTTATTGCTGTTAATTAGGTGAGGACTTGAAGCAAGTCACTGTTGATGGAGATATCTCTAAACAGCATTGAAATTAGTCACATTCTGTATCCTCTGCTTTGAATTAATGCTGAAACAGTCTGACAGAGTCACTACGTTTTGCTTTACTGCAAGGACTACTGCAGATGTTTTAAAATTATATTCAAGCATTTGCAGGCTTTTTTTTTTTTCTAAAAACAACTTTGAGCTTTAAGTTTCTTAGCAAGGTTGTGAAAGGATACATGATGTATAGGCAAAGTTTGATTCGAATCTCTCTGAACACTGCTATCTTCACTCTGCATACTATTTTTAATATAAATCCTTTGAAACATCGCCTCCTTCCCTCACATGGCAAAATTATGGCAATCCTTTCTTTGTTAAGTTCTGTTTTTTCATGTCTCAGAGAAGGGAAATGAAAGCTGATAGGTCAGTACTGGTTCAAAGTATAAACTTTTAAAAAAATAGTTCACACTTTCTGTGGAGAAACCAGCTTGGTGCCTATAGCTATATTCTTCATCATTTTTCTAGTGTTCAATACTGGAAACACTCTATAGCTGAACACTCTATAGAATTGAATGGCAAGAATTTTCCCTGCAGTGTTAAGAACTATTGGCTGTGCCCTGGTAGAGATCTTCATGCAGGTATCATCACTAAGAGCACCAAATTGATCTTTGCTAGCTTGCACTGTACCATGGCAGAGGACAATTTATAAGAGGAGTCACCTAAATTCAATGCAGGTGACAGTAGTAAGAAGAATTAAGCAAAAAAAGTAATTGAGAAGAGGTGCCAGACACAGGGAACCAGAAAGTCCAAGTATCTCTACTGGAAAAATGATGGAAAGCAGCAAGTGATCAAGTGGTTTAGGGGAATTGGTGATCAGACAAGAAGCTGAAGGAAAGGATGGACAGAACAATGAGACTCAGAGCTGATGGAAAGGTAGAGGCCAGACACAGTGATGGAAAAAGTGTGAATTGTTGAGCAAAGAGAATGGGAGAGTTTGTTTAACTCTAATGAACAAGAAATGAAGTAACACCAATATGATTTTACCTTAAGGCATTGCATAGGGTTTCAAATCATAATTTAGGCCATTGAGGACCTAAGCTGAAATCCTCAGCTTACTATTGTTACTATGATATTTCAAATACTGCTGTAAAGCAAATTCTGAAAATCCAACTTGCTTTATACTCAAACTCTTTGGATGTACAGACACATCTGAACACCAAGTCAGACCTGATGTCAGGTAGAAGAAACTGGAATGGACACATGGACACATAACGGCCACTCAGTTCAAGTCTCTGTTCCTCACAGGACTACCTAACTTTATAACTATATGAGTAAGAGCATCATCCAGATGCTCCTTGAACTTTGACTGGCTTGGTGCCATGACCACTTCCCTGGGAAGTTGTTCCAAGTGACCAGTGACCTTCTCAGTGAAGAACCTTTGCCTAATGGCCAAACTGAACTTCTCCTGTTGAACCTTCCTTCCATCTCCTTGTGTCCTATTGCTGGTCACCAGAGAGAGATCAACACCTTCCCCTCTGCTGCCTCCCTTGAGGAAGTTTTAGTCTGTCACCTGCAACTTTAATTAATGGCTTAAATGTCCATTTCATGCTATATTCTACAAGCATGGCATTAGATGTTAATTTTACCAGCAAAAAATTTGGTATATTAATTGAATATATTTGATCTGAGTTGTTTAAAATCCAGCAGTTTTTCATAAGACTTACACGTCTGTTGTTGAACTAGAAATGTATAGAATACAGAAGCATGATTAACAGGCAATCTTTGAATCAGTACAATTCTTAAGAAACAGGATCCTATCCTTGCACATGTCAGAGAAATCCAATGTGATCAGCCGTTAGTAGGTAGTTAGTAACTTTACTCAGGTGGTCACTAAGCATACAATCTTTATTTTCTATGAATTTGCCTTGCAATTACTACAAATTATTTAAAGAAGAAATGAGCACACAGAGCATGTAAGTAGAATTATTTTTGAATATGTAAAATACAACATAAGGTTAGGCAATTAGAAAAAGAGAGTTGTTTTACATTGATTTGCAATTATAATAGATAAGAGTGATTACTAATAGATGATAGCGATAATGCATAAAGAGATTTTTTTAACCTCAGTTTCTACATGCTTTTATTTCTCACTTTATCACCAAGGGATGCTGTAAGAATTCTTTTATGAGTGTTAGTGAAGCATTAATATGTTACAGAGATGAGCTCTATGAAAAAGTCTAAGAAGAAATTAAGTATTCTGTTTTCCAAGCAGAGTTTGAATAGTGTGCAGTAAATAAACTATGGGATCATAAAACAAATGGAATAAAGCAAAATATTGAATTGCTGCTGACTAAGTAAGTGGCTTACATTCTGTACCTCAAAGGAAGAAGAAGTCCTGTGGAAAAACAGAGTGAGATCATATAATTAAATGCCCTACCATAATAGATCCTCACTAGCATGTGAATTACATTTCACTAGTAACATTAAATCTAGCATTTGCAAACATTTCAACACCTGACTCTGCAATCTAGTGCTATTATTTTTATGTGAGAGCTTTGATATATAATTATTATATAGAATATGCTTATGGTCGGTGGCCAGCGGTTATGCAGAACTATAGTTGTTAAGAAGTATGACTCATCAAGTTCTAGAAAACTATGTATTTTCCTATACAGAGGTGCCATATTGTCAACAAAATGCCAGTGGATGGGATGTGATGATAAACATAAATGATGTGCTAATAAATATAGAGTGATGCATAGGTGGAAATTTCACAAAATTTCACAAAATAAAAACCTCTGCGCTTAGGGATTTCTCAAATTTTTTGCTGGCAAGACTTTCTCAAACACTACCCACAGACTCTGGAAAACTGATAAATATAAAAGGACAGAAGTTAAACATACCCTTGAAAATGAAATATAATCTCCTAAGTCACTTCAGTGTTTTCAATATCTTCACTGGACAAACTATGTAATACTTCTGTTATGCATTTTATGGAAGAACAGAGGAAAACATGGGAAAGTCTCACCATGAAAGCTGGAAGTGCCAAAAGGGCATCACTGCTGTATTTACCCTGCTTTTACTTTTCCCTCTCTCAGAAGTGACTTATGCAAGAAATAAATTTGATCTATTGTGCTTGAAATCCAAGAGCAGAAGTATTCCAGTGAAATATTTTAGCCTCAGGTGTGTGGATCTTAGCATTATGCTTTTCTCTTTCAAAAGTAAGAGATCGGTTCCAGTGATTTAATTTCAATATGGGAGTAATTCTTACAGATCATCAATTGCAATCTACAATAAGTAAGCAAGAAAAATGGAGCTGCAACTTCCAGGGCTGCAATATGTGATTAGGAGACAAATTCAGCCCTGTGTAAAAAGAAGAACATACAAGTAGGTCTTAGCCAGGGGAGAGCACTAGATTAAAAGATGTGACTCAGGTCACGAAAACATTAATGCATAGGAGGGTATGCTCTGTAGAAGGAAGCACTTCTTTATTCTCCAGATGCTGGAATGGTGCAGGCACCCTATCCAATGCACTGGTATGGACTCTGGGGCTTGCATTCACCACTTCAAAACTCTTCAGTGTGACTCTCAGTTACTTTTTGTTAAAACTGAGCAAATGGAGGAGACACCTCTTTTCAATCAATCTTACCTTGCAAACAAAAGTGACCTAACTCATAACTATTTTCAATATGCTGATGTCCAGTTTTACTTGGAGAGCTGTTTATCTGAACTCTTACAGATTTTCACTGTGCATCTATATTTTACTTTCATCACACTCAAATTTCCTTTCTCTTAATGCCATTTTCAAGTTTCCTGATCATTTGCCTCTGGTTGCCCTCATCTACTTCCCGCTGTTGAGTTGCTGTGTCCAAGGGCAAGTGGAGAAGTAGGGATGCTGTTTACATAGTTTATTAGATAGTCTCTTGTGTTCTGACAAGTAGGAGGTTCTATTCCATTTGACCAGTAGTTAAAGAGATGCTACAATCTGTTTTGGTTTTTTTATTAGTTTACTTGGAAATTTCATCCTCTAAGGTCAAGTGTTTTTTTCTTTACACATCTAAAGTATTTAGATATATAGTTTATATGTAAAAAAGTCTATATTTGTATATAATATTTTTATATAATATTTAGATAATTAATTTACATTAAATGTTTGGTTATATTACCCTAAAGTGCATGTTTCAAACTTTCTTGCTCGGTAGAACTTAAATTCAGAGAAAGACAGCAACAAACAGCAAAATAGATGAAAAAGACAAGACCCAAATCTTTGAACAAATGGTATCTGGCAAAATGGTTGTAACAAGCAAACTGATGGTTCTTAGTCCTTAAATAACATGAAAACAAACTGGATTAAAAAAAGAGCCGTTAATATCGCCAAATGAGAAGCTAAATGCAGCTCAATGATAACTAATTAATCATACCAAGTAACTTATTATAATAGTAGTATATTTGAAAAGTGGTGGCATTTGATGAACAAGGAATAACACTGAAAAAAACCAGTAATCTTCGAATCTATTGATTTATTTTGTGTCAATCAGAGTGGAAGTTGGTTTTTTTGAAAAGTTTTAGTACAAAGAACACGTTCACAGGTTTAGTTTGTGCTAAAACTTCAATTACAATCTATCGTTTAAATAAAATATAGATCAAAATTCTAGTTTTTCTCAAAAAAATTGACAATCAAAGACTGAATAGTTTGATATTTAACCCCTGAATTTCCATCTATCCTTAGGCTATGAAAGCTACCTGGCCTCTTTTTTTAAATCAAAGCACTGGATCAAGTTGGCAATGGTGGCAAAGTCAAATGCCTAAAACATCTGCAGCTGTGAAGAAATAAATTGCACCTCCCAGTGCCTGTAGTTCTAAGAGCAGACAGAACCAGAGGAGTTGTAACCACCATTTGGGGAGCAGCAGGATCAAATAGGGTGGGAAGTCACCAAGCATGAATCAGACACCACAAAAAGAGAAGTGCTGATAATTTGAAATTTTTGAATCATCTTCTTTACTTTGTCACTAGAAATTCTTATCATTTGTTTTAAAGGGGAAATGTCACTGAGCAGGAGAATAGTAGAATACTTTGCTGTCTCTCTTTACTTCAGTTTGTCCCATTTCCCCTTAAAAAAAAAATAATTTTGTTTCTATTGCAGACTCCAGACTTGTTTGATCATTACGTAGGTCTTTTGTCACCAGCAAAGGAATAAATTTCTGACAGGATACAGAAATGGCATGTCATCCTGTTGCAGTTTTCCAATGAACATAGGTTTTTAATATGGACCTTTTGCCAATCTGAATTATTCTCCCAAGTTGAGGTTAAGTGCTTCTGATCATAATAAATAGAAAATATCTGCAAAAATCCATGTAAAATGTAATCCAGCATCACACACACACACACAAAAAAAATAAAAAGGAAAAAAAGAGCAAAATAACCATTCATTATACTAGTTTGTAGATACTGATATCTGTATTTAGGCAGACTAGCACATACACAGAGATGTCTACAGAGCTCTGTTCTCTGGCCATGCAAACACTGTCAGCTTTGTACATGGTCATTTTGAGGTTTGAGAACATCTTGTCAGGACTGGAGATTTTAGTGGTTAACCATTCAAGAAATGTACAGTGTCCTTCAGCAGAAAGAGTGCAACATATCTCTGGACACTCTAAAACCATAAACAGTGGATAATATCAAATGAGTATTGAAAGAATTGGAGCTAGTTTTAGTCTCAAATGCTAAACTCGGATCTGTTTTTACCTTCTGCTTTTAAAAATAACTGAGCTGAGTGGTGTTGTATCATAATTGCCGTGGCAATTGATATGACCAAACATTCACTACCAGGGCAACAATCAGGTATTTAATATAGATGAAGGATTTTCATTCAGTGTTTGATCTCTCTCAGACAGCACCTTTATCTCATGCTACTTTGCAAAAGTATGCTCCTCTAATATATCCCAGGTTGCTCCTTAAAATGAAATGGGGAAAAAACAAGCTGAAATCTTACAATGTTTATGTATAATATTAGGAGAAGCGGTAGAATTAACCATGACCTCTCTGATGGTATTGAATGGCACTTGCTATCACATACTATGTGTTATAATTCTCATTCAAACAAAGCCATGAGCTAGCAAGCAGCAGAATTACAGTACTGCAATATTAGCATATGAAAATGGAAAACATTGCATATCTCTATGATTAGAACAGCTTTCTCTTTTCCCAGAAATTTTATGTCCTATTTACTAAGCTTTCAATTTAACACACACCGGTTAAACACTAACATGTAACATATAAAAAACACAATATGAAATGTCACTGTAGAGTTCATTCAGCAACAATAGAGATTTTAATACATCAAAAGGCAGGAAGTTAAGAAGCCTTTATTAAGAAGAGAACTGGGTTTTTATAGATGAGTTCGTTAGGTTCATTTGCATTGGTCAGTAGGTTAATAAGCAAAGACAGCCCTTCAGCCGATTGGTGAAGGAAAGAAAAAAAATCTCTTGAAAAACATCTTAAAGCAAATATCATGTAGCTCATATATAACAAGATAGTTTACATTTCTTTTTGCACTCCCTCAGAACTTTCTCAGGATAGCTTGAGAAAGTTGCTGATTTTCCTCCAGACCAGGCTGTATCAGAACCTGGCGACCACATATGAAACACTACATAGAACAGATGTTAGCAAAAAATGCCTTAGTATATCTGAGGAAAGTTCACCCAAACTAGCCCCTTAGTTATTTCACTCAGGACACAGACTTATTAAGTAGATGGGTTTTAGATTAGCTCTCAACAATCACAGGTTCTGTCAGAACAAAGGGAGAAGTTAATTATGTTGTCCTGTGCTTTCTATCAACAATACTTGGCTTTAAGATGTAGAAAATTTAGAAGCTGCACTTAAAAGCCCTATAATTAATCACAGACTATTATGGCTGCCTGGAATGGAAAATATACCTTAAGAATTCACTGTCCAAATTAAAGGATATATTTCTAAGTCCAAAACAATATCTTGATCATGCTATGAACAGAAATTGAGGTTCTTAAGTCATGTTAGAAAAACAGAAATTACAGAAAATTAAGTTATGCAAAGATCTATAAATCTCAGAGTTTCTTCATAACTCATATATCAAAATAAATAAACTTCATCACTTTTTTTGGTCTATCATTCTAAACAAATCTGGAGGTACCATGAATTGAATTGTCATTTCCTATTTCCATCACTTGTCATGTCTTAACTGTAAATTATTCCCTTCATTTTTGAAGCCTCCACCATAGGAGAAATTTCTTTTGATCATCTTTCTGCTCTGCTACAAATTTTGAAAGCTTCCATTAGATCATGTCAAAACTGCTTTATTTTCCAGATGAATTTATGTAAGAGGCAGAAAACGGTATGAATTCTGATATAAAATAAAGATAGTAAACCAATCCTTTAGGATTCCTCAAGTAAAACAAAAAGTGACAGGTGTCACACTTCTGTGTGATTACTGTAAACTGTGAAAGTCTCATCTTTTCATTCAGTAAAAAAAAAAAAAGAAAAAAATCACATTGAACATTCTTTACTACTAATCTGTCAAATGTCAGCATGTAGATTCCACTGAGCAAGACCAATGCTGTCAATTTTAACTACAGTAATTTCTCATATTCCTTCCATAAACTATATGATGGGAATGAAGGAGTAATTTTTTTAATGCTAAATGCTTTCCTGGATTATATCTGGACAAGTAGAGTGTGAAATCTCTCATTGCTTTGGTCAATATGCTTGTAGCCTCAGTGATATAGCAGAATATGACAGGTTTTTTTTGTATTCATGGCTGTGACCTTTAGCTATGCACATCATCAATTTCTGATCCCAATCCTTGGCTGCATCCCCATCAACGTAATTTATGCCAAGGGATTGTCTCATCTTCTATGCTTCAGCAGTAATAAAAAAAAAAAAAAGAAGTGAGAAAAAAGGGGAGGGGGAAGAAAGAAAGAAAGAAAGAAAGAAAGAAAGAAAGAAAGAAAGAAAGAAAGAAAGAAAGAAAGAAAGAAAGAAAGAAAGAAAGAACCCAACTAAATGCAACACCTATTGTAGAAACACTGGTACCACTGTTAGCTGAGTGAGTGATGACTTGTGACAGCAGACAGAAATGTTTCACCTGCATGTACGGCATTCTCATCCAAATAGGTGCGTGGTGTATTTCTGTGGATGTGAGAGACTGTTATGCATAAACTATGAGCTTCGTTTCTTATCATAACCCTTGACGGGATGAAATCCTCTGAACTGTTGCACACTGTGCCAATGTGCCTTCTGTCACGGTTTAGGGAAGCCTGGTTTTCAGTTGGGGCGGGAGTCCATGGGCTGCGGGGGTGGTTCCCTGTGGGGACCTGGCAGAGCCAATCAACTGGCAAGTTTTGAAGATTGACACCCAGTTAAATCACTTAAAAGAGTTGAAAACTCCTTTGTGGAGAAACAGATTTAAAAATGAACAAAGCCTGGGGAAAACTGTCTGGCTTTTGGCCTTTGAAGAGGTAACTGGGTGCTGGCCAGGCTGGGCCACGCGGGGCTGGCCTCTGCTGCAATGCTGGCCAGACCGGCCCCACGTGGCCCCCGCAGCCAGGTTGGCACGCGGCTCAGCTGAGATTTCTGCCGCTGCTGCGCCATGTCACTAGGACCATCCCAACTCTGGGAGCGACCATGTGGCTGGTACCAGTGCTGGGAGTGGCCATGTGGCTGGTGTTAGGGGGGGCTGCAAGGCCAGGAGTGGCCATGTGGCTGGGACTGCTCGGCCGAAATTAGCACAGCTGGGGCAGGCCTGCACAGCCATTGCTGTCTTGGCACAGCTTGCAGTGAACTTCATTTGCTTAGCCACTTTTAGCCAGCTATGCTGTGAACTGAAGGACAAAAGCAGCAGCAGCAGTTTATCATTTATTTTTGGTGCCCTGCATGAAGGGAAGGAACAGGGTAGCGCCAGCAGCCAGCGCGACTCTCATGGTGTCGGCGGAGACCGCGTGACCAACAGAGAGGCACGGCAAGCGATTTCCCCAATGCAGAGCCTGGATCAGATCAACCTTTCAGCGCTGCAGAACTCTGTAAAAACTGTTTCAATTGATAAAGAGCTTGAGAACAAATGAATCTACGAACACCAATTCTCTCCCAAATTAGGCAAAGGAAAGGGTGAAGACATGTATAGAAAACAACATGGGCCACTGAGGTCAGTAAAGAAGGAGTCAAATTCTAGATGGGAGAGCATTGAAGAGATGCCTTAATCTTGGGCTGAAATTCTTTTGTAAGGCTATAGTGAAGATCTGTTTGATATATCACTTTGTTTTTTTCCCTGGAATTCATGGAATGCATTGGGGGGATATGGCATTCTAACTACAGCTGTGAGCAGAAGCATCAGTGTTGAAATAAGCAGATGTTGCAGTAGCTTTGATCCAGTGAGAAGTTTGAACAGAGAAATGAGAGAGATGAGAAACCATTCCCCAGGAATAGAAGAAGAAGACCTCTGTTTCCCAGAGATGAATGAAAAGTACTTTTATTTTTATGCTAGAACAGCTCATCCTTAAAATAGCACCCCAATAAGTTGACATGGCCCACAAACACAGATGTGGGAAGGCTGCAAGAGATGGGAGGGACCTCACAATTGCAGATTTACGGGTGGTTGTTATTTGTGGAAATTAAAAACCTTGAGAACTGTTTCCTGTAGAGAAGTCTCAATAGCATGGCAAGAGAGACTCCTCTCTCTAAAAGAACTGAAAAAAAGACAATTTTAGAGGTGGTAAACTGACTGAAAGTCACAGTTTTTGTCNTTGATCCAGTGAGAAGTTTGAACAGAGAAATGAGAGAGATGAGAAACCATTCCCCAGGAATAGAAGAAGAAGACCTCTGTTTCCCAGAGATGAATGAAAAGTACTTTTATTTTTATGCTAGAACAGCTCATCCTTAAAATAGCACCCCAATAAGTTGACATGGCCCACAAACACAGATGTGGGAAGGCTGCAAGAGATGGGAGGGACCTCACAATTGCAGATTTACGGGTGGTTGTTATTTGTGGAAATTAAAAACCTTGAGAACTGTTTCCTGTAGAGAAGTCTCAATAGCATGGCAAGAGAGACTCCTCTCTCTAAAAGAACTGAAAAAAAGACAATTTTAGAGGTGGTAAACTGACTGAAAGTCACAGTTTTTGTCTCTTTACATTGTTAGTGGGAAAGAAAAAAGGAGGGAGCGGGAAGAAGTGTTCTGAACGTTTATTCTGATTTTCTTATTATTTTTCTTTTAATTCTGTTAATAAAGTTTTTTTATGCCCTTTAAAGTTTTGAGCTGAGTTTGCCCTCTTCCTAATCCATATCTCACAGCAGGAAATGAGTAAATAATTCTAGTGGGTGCACTGGAATTTGACCAGCACTAAACACTCTACATTAGTTGGTGTGCCACCCAGGGAATATCAAACCAAAACCACTACAGTCTTCTCACTACAATTCATTTCTTCATTTTGGTGAATACAGGCTAATGTTGATCATCACAAGAAAATTTGGAATGGTGGTCGAGAAACCTCTTAATTACGATAAAATTTTTGCAAGGAGTAGAATAGGGCAAGGTTAATCATCCTTACATTTTTTTTTTCTTGCTTAGGACAATATTCAGCTTGTTGCTGATACTTCTGTGTAGTCAGCTATGAAGAAATATGAATTACTTCATTTCCAGTAGAGATAAACTAAAGATTTCCCTTTCCCTAGAAAACAGGAATCTGGGAATCTGCCTTGCATTTAGACCTCAGAAAAATACCCATAAAGGCTGTATCAAGTGAAAGTATGTATAATCCATAACTTTACGAATACTGGCTAAGTGGATATCTTCCTGTAATTTTCATTACCACAGAACCTTCTCCACGTAACTGTCTCATCTAATGTCCTGCTCTGAGGTTAAGACTTTAAAAATGTGAACATTAGCTAGCTGAAGTATTAGCTCATCAGATGTCTCATCATAAACTATTAATAATAGTCTTGCCTAATTCTTATGTCTCATAGATCTAGTCAGTGTCAGCCATGTTAATCATATTTTTTTCACTTTCACTCACCATGTATAATGTCCGAATAATTTCCTGTTTTACAAGTTTAATACTTTTCTTCCTATTTTCTTTTTCCTTCTGAATTAGTCCTGAGTCTTAATGTCTGGGATATTTCATGGGTCATGTGTTTCAAGATTGATAGTGGAACCTACTTTAATCTTACATCTCCTAGAAAGCTGCCTCTGCCTCTGGACATAAAATACTACTTTTTATTCTATTTATTAGATTGTATATTGTAGGAAATTCAACAGGAAGTAGAACAAGAATGATTACAAATTACTTTCCAAGCTAGTTGCTAAACAATACCAAGGCAAAGAATATTTACTCTTTTCTTCATAATTTTCCAATACTGATTTTTTTTTTTTTCATTCTCGCTATATATATCTACAGATATAGTTTGGGTTGGAAATAACTAACTTTCTATTCCAACAAAAACAAAAACTGTGGTAAGTTTAAATAGCTATATATATTGTTTTATAAGCCAGTGTGATAGTTAGGCTTAACCTGGTGACATTTCTGCTACCTGTTTCTCTCTATAACACTTGTTGCAGATCTTGCTGTCATGTGGGAAACTGCTTCCATGGAAACACCCTCTGCACTGTATGGTGTCTGCTTTTGATTTAATGCATTTTTCATAACATATTTTTTCTCCATTTTTATGAGGAATTTGCCATGTTTTGAATATTCTTGTAATATTCATGGTCTCCCACCCCTGTTCACAAATACTGTGTGTGTTACACATTTCCACACCAATTTGTATGATTCCCTCAGGGTTGATGATGTGACTTTGCTATCAGTTCAGGTCACAGACACCAAGTGTCTACTTGATCTTATGTAGTACACATTGTGCAGCTCATCCAGGTCTGCTTAAACTAAGGATTCACCACTACATGGATCCACAGCAAGATCCAGCATTTGCACTTTGGTTAAACACAACATTTCAAATATGGGAAAGGAAACAGTGATTAAAAACTTTAGGATTTGAAGTGAGACAAAAAAAAGGTAGCTTTTCAAGAACCAGATTTTTGAAAGATCCAGTGGTTTTCTAGTGGAGCCTGTGATTCACTACAGTCTCCTTTTTTTTTTTTTTTTTTAATATCTGGAGAAAAATTAAAATATGTCACATACAGAGAGCACTCAGACTAAGGGTGATAGAAATGTGAGGTTTTTTTAGTCTCTTCTGTCATTTTCACAGTAAAGTCAACACCAGACTTTGATGTCTACAAAGCTTTCTGAAGGGATTAGCTTTTTGAAAACAGCATTAGATTAAAAGAAAAAAACAGACAGCAAACTAAAACTCACTTTTTAAAAATAAAACAACCATGATATTTACAAAATAAATAATAAAAGTAATATTGAGGTCCTTTCTTTTTCTTCAAATAAATAATAAAAATGTTGTATACACAATAGAAAACATATATATCATAGAAACATTGAATGGTTTGAATGAAAAGGAATCTTTAAAGATCATCTAGTCCAACTCCCTTCCTGCATACTAAAATTTTCATTCAAATTGTGAGGTAAAAGTGTCAAAATTTGAAAATTCCACATGCAAGTTTACTCCTGCAGCAGTTTTACCTGCATGTGAAAAAGGTGGCAGCCATTAATTAACATTCAGTAGAAGATGAGCATTCCCATTAAGCTAATTTAACAATACTAAAGATTGAATTATTTTTTTCAAAATAGCTGATTAGCACTAGTAGAGTGCTCTTAAAGGCAGGTAAGTCTTGAGGAAGTACTTTCCAATACATATCGGCACTTTTAAACATGGATTCATGACCCATTTCTTATAGTTTTGTGTTATGAAGCATGGACTTTGTCGGGATTTATCATGTACACGTTAAATACCTGAGCAATCTTTACCCTTGAACCAACACCCATTCTCAGCCCATTGCTACTGGAGATTTCATGTAAAGTACATCAGCTTATCCTCTCACATTGTCTCTCTTTCACTGGTATTTAAGTAACAGTATCTTCTCCACTCTTTAAATCCCTCTGCAATTTGGAGCTCTAGTTAGCCACGTATATGTAAGTGAAGGTGATCGATTAATATTGTTAACCGTTAGATTTGGTCACTGGAAGAGGAGTGCAGAAAATAGGAACACAGGATTGTAGGACAGAATGTAATGATTACAGGCTGTTTATAATTTCAGCTTTTTTAGCAGAGCCTTGCTTGACCTCAATGGCTACATGCTCTGCAGCACTCACACTGCATTTATCCAAAGGAATTTGTCCAAATTATTGTCATTCCCTTGACCATCTCCTTTCCAATGGAGATGGGATCTTTGGAATCCCACTTATCTACTCTAGTCCTGTGATGCTTATTCATTAAAGGACAGTTTCTTAGATGGTTTACCATTAAATAGTGAAAAGATGGTTTAGAATTTATTAAGTATATATAGAAGGGAGATCCAAGAACCCTGAAATGTGGAGGTCACTTAGATCCAGACAGAGTCATTACATATGGTTATCTCTAAAATGGACCAGAGGCAACTCTTTGGATACCAGCATTTCTGATCTGTTGGAGCCTTCCTTTGGGACAGGACTAAGGTAGAGATTGCTGGAAAATCTTACTCTTCTTTGCCTACCCAATGATGCCAAAGTTACAGTTAGTGGTACCTACAGTAACACGAGACATCTGGCTTTGACCAGCTGGCCCTTCTTCAGTAACAACACAAGAAGTTTGAGCTAAATTCTCTGACATGCTCTGAACCCTTATATCAATGTGTGAGAGCAGTGAGTAGTGGAACAGCAAGACCCCAAGCTCCAAGAAAACCAGCAGGAGAGGCTCTGGCCCTGTGCCACTGGAGCACTCTGCATAGGAGTCTCTGAGGAACATGTGCCCTGCTGTGTCTGCCCACAGACAGCAAACAGTGCCTTGGCATCTGTTGCTAGTACAGCCCTGGCAAAGTCCAAAATGGTTTTAATCTTTGGACTTGGGGCACAATTGGAACTGGTCTCAGAAGGCAGAAAGTCATAATGCAGTCCTTGACAGCGCCTTGCTTCATGCTTCAGTGCAAACACTCTTGTCTCTTGGCTTTAAAACACACTGACATGAGATGATCTGCTCAAAGTGTCACACATTTCTCCTGGCAGCCATGGTGTGCAACTAGTCAAGAGCTTTTCTTCTGGCTATTTCTCATTGCTGAAAATCTGCAGGGGGAGTAATTAGAAAAAAAATTGTCAACACAAATGATGTTTAAGGCCCATGCTAAGAGCTCACTCATCACATCTGCTTAAGAAAATCATCCCTCCAGTAAATTCATTTTTAATTTGAACAAGGACCCTGGTTTAGTCACACCACAGTCATTTTTAATTATGTTATTGAGACTGTGTTGGGTTTTTCTTCCCCTTCTGGGCTGATGTTCTATTTCCTCATCAGTGCTGCCTCTCCTTGACTCTTCATTAGGAAGACAGGGACTCAAAACACAATACACAAAGCAGACCCACTTCTTTTTCTTTAATGCAGGGTGGTTATTTTCCTAAAAATAAACTCATCTACTTTTCTCATTTCCCAGCTGTCATGCAGAGGCATTTTTAGCATCTATTTGTATCAAAAAATCTATAAATAGGAGTATCTGGGTACAAAACAAGGAAAGAGTTTTTCCACTCTTCCTTTGAAATAGGTGGGAATTAAAAGGACATTTGAAATAAAATAGCAAAGTAAGGGATGCTGAATATATATGCATAAATTTTCTTCTGAATAAATGTCAACTAATCAGTTAGAGATACGTTAAGACTATTGTACTTTAAGAAAAAAAGGAAAATGATAACTAACTCCAGCAGTCTCAACAGATATTTGGATCCCAAAAGGCATTTTGCATGGGTGTTTATTGGAAAAAGAATTCACAAACTGAGAAATTTTAAGTATTGTCCTACCGATCTTCAGCTTCAGTGTTCTGTGTAGATTAAACTGTTTTACATGGACAGCATATTTGCACTATGTTTTTGATGATGAGATGGTCAACAGTAGCATTAACACAGCCAGCTCCCTCCTACGGCACTCCAAAAATTTCTCTCCACCATGATGACAACCTGCTCTGCAATAAACTCTGCTTCATGAGAATGTATGTCATCAGTATGACTGATGAACCCTTTGTGTAACAGGATATTTCCATGGAAGTGCTATGGGAAATGCAATTGAAGACAATCAAAAGTGTCTGGATTCAAGATATTAGAGGGGACAAAGATAGAATCTAGATTTCAGATTCAGTGATTTCTTTCAATTTATCACATGATCTGTCATTTCTTGCTTGGCTGTTGTTTCACAGCTACTCCCTGGTGCTACTTTAGCAATGACTGCAAAAATACAGAGATTTGTGAGGTGGTAGTTAACTTCTTCACAAGAGAAAGGACTCTGGCTTTGCATATCAACCAGCACAGAACTAAAATATTCACAGTGTCATGATCAGCAGCCCCTGCCCCACAGGCAGCTGCAGCAGTGAAAGAGAATGCTCAGAAGTCATTTGCTATTGACTTGTCTTCCTTGATACAGCACTTGATCTCAGTTTAGTTAGCAGGGAGAGTTAAAGGCTGGAAGTGTCCAATAATGTTGTGAACTGTGATCTACTTTCTCACCCTTCATTATCACTTTGTCTCCACTGGTTGAATTAAAAGGAAATGGTCATCTTGTGCAATTTCCTTAAAGTATGTTTATAGATGCCTAGTCAGAAGAGAGGCTCTTTCTTATACCTTGATTTGTATTCTGCAAAATAATTTAATTTCAAGGAATTTTAAACTGAGACACAATGTTAAAGAAAGGTACAACTGAAGGACTGGAAAGTATTATAGTTCTGGGACAAGAATCCAGACTGTTGAACAGTCCTTTGTGAAGTGGACACATTCACCCGAGGGGGAAAAAAAAAAAATGAGATAATTTCACTAAGGTTTCACCAGCACCACATAGATTTTCTATAGAGTTGTCAGTGACATGTGATCAAAGCTGCCTTAAGCTGTTTTTTGTAAAAGAAGAACTGATTTTATTATCTTAAGCCTCTAACTTATTAAAACTTGGTTGTGATATTTCTTTTATATTTTGCATTGTGTTTCAGGAAATACCTTGTGACTATGGTTATGAACATAAAATTAATAATTCATTATATACTATGGAGCATCTTGATTTTTTAATAAAAATTGAAGCTTATTTATGCAGGGGAAGTATACTTTTCATATAGTGGGATGTGTGTTCCTCTGAAAGTTTGTAATAAAATACTGCTGAAAACATGCAGATCACATTTCAATAAAGCTAGTACTTTTTATAGAAGTGCAAACTAGATCTCATCATTGTAGATATTTTGAAGAAGTGCAGGCAGAAAAAACAACCATAGGAGAAGGGCATACTACCCAAGATTTTAAAAATAAATTTATGACCTAGAAGCACAAGTGCTCACACCCTTGCCTTTGTAGTTTGAAGTCATATATAACAGTGCACTGTTGTTACTGTCTCTGCTTTCCTAACCTTTTCTGGATCTAACCTCCACTTTGTTCTGTGCATTCAGAGCTGCTGTGCTCCTTACTTTACCTCCTGGAGTCTGCAGAGGAACAGAACTGTGAATCATTGGGACCAGAAGGCAGAGTTATGAGATTTTGGTGCACAAAATAACCTTCAGATTGTGACAAGATTCTGCCTCATCAGCTCCTGTGTGAGGATGAGGCTCTGCTTACTCTGCTTTCATACTTCAAAAAGGTGCCAGACAATCCTGGCCTTCTTAGTCTGACAGTTCTCTAAACAAGCCTTCTTCCTTTTCTGTCTTCCTTTTCTGACTCCTGAACCAAGTTGATGCTTGGTTCAAAGCCCATGGGAAGACTGAAAAGTAATAAAGAACTAGATTTTCTTACTTTGCATTTTTGAACACAAAATACCTTCCCTAAGCTTGGAGATGCTAAATTCTGAACACTTCCAAATTTTGGAAGACCATGGGAGAGGCTACTTCCATGATGGGTGGCCTATTTTTTGGTTATGCTTTTTGTAATTGCTGATTAAGAGGATGCAACAGTTCAAACATGAATGGGCTAGACAGTGGATAGATTTTCTGGCTAAAAACTGAGCAATAAGACAGAAGGACATGAACTAACAGAGCAGAAAATGATCTATGGCATTATAAAGATTATTGCAACATGACAGAGATAAAGCATTGTGGAGATAAAGCATGCACTGAAGAGGTGCTGCTTTGGAAACAGCAAGGGAAGCTAAAGCAGCAGGTTAACACTTAAATTTATAGAAGTGTTATTAAGAGTTAGGAGGGAAAGCATGGTCTTTGTAACTGAAGAAAACATCATGATGCCCATTTTGTGTCTTCAGAATATGTTAAGCATTACTCATGACAATGTTTATGCCTTGTAAAAATGACAGAGGTTTTGGATTTTTTTAAGAGGAAGAAGTTCAGAGTTAGACAGATAGAATGAAATGATGAAACTTTTATCAGTGTGGCTTCATCTTTTCTTCTATTAGCAAGACCAGCACTAAAGCTCTGAAACCAATTTTAGTATTCATACTCAGAGAACATGAAAAAGGTGAAGAAAGAAAATTGACAAAAATATGTGCTTTATAGTCTGGAGAAGTCATTTATAAGGAAAGCCTAAAGGCTTTAGTAAACAATCTATTGAGATGTAGCTTTCTAGTCTATACACATATTTATGTGTCATCAGAACACACAGGTTATCTTACATATCTTAAGATATGAGGAACACTGGGTTATTAGTGAATAGCTCTGTAACACACATAACTGTACAACAACTGAAAATTTGGGGGCTTGAAGTAGGAACCTCTGTGGTCATTGTGATGCAGAAAGTTATGTTAAATTATTACAATAGTTCCTCATGTTTCTATATATGTGGACCATAACAGCAGGCACAACAGGACCCTATGGACCCCTTCAGGAATAATGACCTATTTAGAAATAGTGCTTCCTGGGAGTTTTCACAAAGGAAAAGCAGACCTGTATACTACTTCTGCCAATTCTTTCTTATGAGGAGTTACATGTACATTGACAGCAGTTGTTGCTTTTCTCTCTGCTCAGGAAAAAAACTTTTTTTTTTTTTTTAACATGAGGAAGATTATTTCCTCCATGTAAAGAGTCTTTTTAATTACTTAAATCAGAGCCACAAGGACCACAAAAGTGCGAGGGAGAAAAAAGAGATAATATAGGGAAGATAATACTAAGAAGAAAAGGTTAGAAGTCCCATGTTTAGGTGAGGACTCCAAAGAGAAAATATGGGGGTATAAGTCTGTAGCAAAAGATGACAGAAGCATTTACATTTACAATAACACAAGAGGTTGCAAATTGGCTTAAGATAACTTTTTTTATAGAATCTAAAAACTTTAAGGATAAAAAATCATTAGGGTTTTAACTGCTCTTTAAAAAAATTATATCAATACAGTAAATGAACTCCTAAATGCCTGAAGATGCCTTTTTTTTTCCCCCTTTTTTTCAGGGTTATAAAAATAGCTGCTCAAAATCAGCATTGGTGGCTCTGGCTCACAGATGCATTCTTTGCTGTTGTAACTAAAACCAGCTGCTTGACTAAAATTGACAATGATTTATTAATTTACCAGATTAGAGGAAGGTCAGTAACAACTTGTCCTCTTCCTCCTTAATATTATCTTCAAGTTTACGGTCAGGTCTCACAGAGATTTTCACTACATTAACTATACATTATGGTCTTGGTAAGAAATCCATTTGAGTCTGCAAGAGATTTTCCCCTCATTACTGTTGGATCAAGCTGAGCTGGACTTTGCAGAAATGTCATTTGGCATCTGTCCATACCACAAGCCATTCTGTGCTCTATTCTGTGAAAGTATTCTAAATGTTTCTTGAGCACAGGAATGTCTAAATCCACAGACTTTATCTAAGGGAGAACATTTCCTGGAAATATTTTGTGGATGGAAATACAAGAAACAAAATATTCTGTATCTGTAGATGTCATTAAAAAATTAATTAAGGCCCTCCTTCTCTTAGAATATGATTGCTTTCCCACTATTTCAATACTCAACCATAAAACTGGCTAAATGTAGCTAAACACGTTTTTTATCATACTTTAAACAATGAAATTCCAAGAAGAAAGTGTATAGCTAATCACTCACCTGCTAAAATGTCTGGCATTTACTATTAAGTGTTGATATTACATGCCAGGATGTGCAAGAAATGCTGTCATAGAATGTAGGTGTGCATTTTTGTAACATGATCAGGCATACACCAGCTACCTGACAACAGAAACAAGCAAAATGAACTCACCATGACTGTGCCAAGTAATGAGAAAAGGTCTGTAGGACCTTTGGGGAAAAAAAGTGGCAAGTAACTTTGCTCCCAGGACAATTAGTTTGCTCCATGATTTCCACTTGAACCATAGTATATGGTTTCAGGGAAAAAAATATATAGCATGTTGGCTGAGATAGTGAATTTTTGCAAACAGATGTGTTTCAGAAACACCAAGTTGGACCTCTGCTTACAATGGTCGAGGAACATCCACTATAGAGATATACATTGTTATATTTAAAATACATATATATTATTTATATATATTTATTTTTATATATGTTATATATATATAGTAGAATTATATATATTCTACTGTAGAAAACAATATTAGACATAAGGATTGCTGTGTTTGTGGAGCTAAATATGTGGCAAGTGCCTAGCGAATACAACATCTTCCCAGAAAATAACAGTAATAATGCTGATACACAGAGGACTTCTAAATAGAGTTGGGAAAAGAGAAAGAGACAGAAGACAAATATTACATTCTTTCTGCAATATCTTGCATGTAACAGAAACAGCATCTTGGGTGAATACCTCCCAAAAGACTGGTAATTCCCTCCGTGTGTATTTCTTCTGAATTCACATTGACCTCTTCAAAACTTTTCAGTTCAGGTCATGAACAAACACTGGTATCACAGCTATAACTCTCCAGCATGTGATGGTATCTCGACTTGGATCTTTCCTCAAAGTATAAGTCTCATCTCTGCGCACCTGCAACATCTTCACTGACAATTAGCTGATACTTTGAGAGAATATATTTCAAGAATACTTCCTGAAAAAATCTGCAAGCAGTCGTTTAAAAACCAACATCTGATGTGCATCATGAGCATGCCATATTAACATGCCATGATTTTGCCAGATTTTTTATGGCTTCTTTTGGTTTGTGTGTTGGTTCAATCATAACAGATTTTTCTACAAATGTGACTAATTCAAGAGCTCATATTCTACATACAAGCTCAGTGTAATTCTCCACTGGTATAGTATACTGAAGATGCAACTCTGCCTTTCATGAGAATTGGTTTGGCTGTTGGATCCAGAAATAACACTGATCACTTTTTATAAGCTAAATTTTTCAGGAAACACAAGAAAAAAATCCAGTAACAAAATTTCTTAGCTACTCGTTGCTCATGATATATGCCAAGAAAGCAGTTTCCCATCAGAACAAATGAGTTACTAGGATAACTTGGACTGGCAATGACAGCTAGCCAGCCCTCACTCGTAGCAGAGTGGTCTCCAAGGTTTAAGACATACTCCCCAGGATCTTGTCCAATTTTGATTTATTATCTTAAGAAATAGAGATTGATATTTAATTAGCTTATTTTAATATATCCTTCTGATGACTGATATACCAATAAGAGCGAATCTTTCTGCAAAGAATCCACAGAAAATACTCACCTTGCATTTATGACAGTGTTCATGTCCATACCACTGCCAATTTTTAAAAAAGAGACAACAGAATGTGTCTTGTCAGAGGCGATCTCAGTTAACTTCCATTTCATTTTGATGTGCACTTATTACCATAGTAATGAGCATTTCAGAGATCCTCAAGACTCTTTGGATGTGATAAAACTTCTTTACTCATTGTCAGAGGAAGCACTGATGCCCACAAATGAGAATCTTTGAAATAATATGCTTCAGACTGTCAACGTTTGATGACCAGTAGTGAAGTATTTCTTTTGCAGAAAGAGCACTTATCATTTTTGAATCTTTATATGAACTGCGATATGGTCTGACTAGAAAGATGGACAACTGATCTTTCCTGATAATGTTGTTAAAGGTTGAGCTCCTGATTATATTGACAACAATCATCATTCTAATAATGAAAACCAGCATTTAGATTATTTCTGTAATAAGACTTTTTCTTAGAGTGCAGTGATTCTGATTCAGTGGCCTTTTTTTAAACCATTGCAAATGATAAATTTGGCTCATGAAAAAGGTAGTGCTGAAAACCAAAACCAAGACAATTATACAACTTGTCATTGAGAATTTCACCAGTTACAATGCTCAGTGATGCAGAGCAACCAAGCAACAGAAACAGTGATGTCCTTATCAGATTGTAAGTTTCACCTGTGTAATTGAAATCTCTAGACATTGATTGATAGGGCAGATATGAAACGTATCTTTGGCAAGGCTATGACTTCATCCTATGGCCTTTACTTATGGTATCTGTTTTTCCTATGTTATTAACAATTCCCTTGCTCACAGAGAAGGGAGAGGACAGTCTGTTCAGGGGCTTGTCTCTTGTTTGCTTTAAGATAATGTGATCGCCTTTCAAAATAAGAATATCTAATGTAGGGTGACTAACATCAGCCTATCCCATGACTGCCATCTTAGATAGCAAGCAGGCAGGCACATTAATTTAGATTCTGCTGTGGCAACTGTTTTATCTCAAGTCTGTAAAGTCACACTCAAGATCATTCTGTATGGTTCCTAAGAGTGGCTTCAGAAGTTATTCTGCTTGTTAGCATCAGCATGTAAACCTTGTCACCAGAAATCTGAGGGCGTAGTTATGAAGCACAGTTGCTGGGGTCTTATATATACTAAAAGGTCTTGACCAACCTCATTTAGGGCTTTGATCCCCACTTGGCACAGACAGGGGCCAGGTACTCCAACTTAACTCTGGGCCTTCAGTGTCAGTCTAAACTATGTCATAAGAGTTCCTGTCAGCTCAGCCACCATGTTGGTCCTGACCCTGGTCTGTAGAATGGCTTCCTGGCTTACCTTGAACCTGTGCCATCACTACAGCCCTGCCTGTTGATCACTAGACTGTGTCTCACACTGGCTATGATTACTGGACCTCATTCTGCCTCAACCTGCCAATTGTAACTCTCTGACCTGACCTTAGACCTACCTTATTGCCACAAACTTGCCTGGCAATCTGGACCCTTGACTGAGCCTGGCTCCAAGTCTGGGACTGAGATGTGCAGTGGAGGATATACCACATTGTAGTAACAAGGGATTCCAGATCTTACATACAATATGAAACAAAAATTATTATCAAATAATTTCTACATCAAGCCCATCACTTCTATATTATTTATGGCAGATATTTTTAATGCAGATGACCAGTTGTGATTAAAAACCTTCAAGTGAATCTTCTGCTTTCCTAAGTAAAATATTTCTGTGATTTACTGCTGTTATCTTCACAGGCTTGTTTGGTACATCTGGGTTTCCCCAGTGAATATAGCTGGTGTGAACTCCCAACTACTGGATTTTATTATGACCTTTTGTTTTGACAGAGTAAAGGAATAATGACTATAAAAACTGGCTTCCTTATGTAACTGTCTGTAGGTGGTGGTCAAGTCACCTTTTAATCTTCTTTTAGATAAAGTAAACAGATCCATTTTCTTTAAAAAGAACGATACTGCTCTTGATTGTTGTGAGGAATTTATAATAAAAATTAAATGGATTATATTAATAACAGTATAATGAACAGCTGGTCAGAAGGTCAGAGGAAAGGAATGGAAAGTTACCAGCAGAAAGAAAAGAAGTAGTGTCTAGGAAAAGCCTTATTTTTAAACATTTCACTTCTGAGCCTCTGATTTGGTTTCAAAATTTTCTAACGGTATTTTCATGTAGTGATAAAGTTCTGTTTCTTATCTCCTGTTATATTCCACTATTAATCAAATTTGGGAAAGGAAAAACAGTGATATATAAAGTAAAGAAAGTGAATTCAGTGGTAGTATTTGAAGTATGTTTGTTTCTTTTTCTTCACATATCTTTTATAAATTTCCCAACCATTCCTGAGGTTGTGTATAATTCATCACACCATTTTCTATAGTAAGAACACAGGTTTTTCCAGACCATATTAGATTATCTAATAGATTTGATGCCAGAAAGCACTCATGAGTATAGTGACCAGTCCTAAAGATTTTAAAAGAAAGAGGAAAAAAGTCTGATATGGAGTGATGACTGTGGCATAAAACATCCTCAAGGAAAGAGAGGCACCTGCATGCCCAATCAATGCCTTGTAAATGCTTTTCAGGAAGAGCTGAATTCTGCATATGCAATCTGAGGCATCTTGAAAAGACCCTATTTCAGGACAATTGCTGAAAACTAGCCCTATTCTGAGCGATGTATTTAAAAAATCCAGATAACTAATCAAAGTGGAACTTGACCTGTCCTTTGTAATTGTCCGAATATTTGAAATGTAGATATTTTTCTTACATATTCTCCTCATGCTTCTTAAAACACACTGATAAAATGGCATTTAGCGGAGTTGGCCATGGTTTTTTTTTACATTTACTGTAAAGATCTTTCTGGGATTTTCAGGGAACTCTGTATTACAATTCTCTCCTTTATGATGAGAAATTTAGAAATGCTCAGCATAATGAAAACAGAAGGAATTTGCTGGGTTGTATCATGTTTAAATGAAAACTGGATAATTTCAATTCAAGGGAGTAAATTTTTTCCATTCTTACCATCACAGACAGTCATTAATTGCAATTAAATAAAGGATACCATGGGCCTCATCACTGATTTGTCACAAAAGCAGTTTTCAGGACCAGATATAATGATAGATTACCATTTTAAATTGTGATTCCTGCAAAATGAGTTTTTTGCAGGAAAATCAGATCAGAAAAACAAACACTAGTAGTCTGATTAAGTACCTTAATTTCCTAGCTGTATCCTTCAGCAGGATGAAAGCACTTACAGTGGCCTCTTACATTCTTGCCTACTTAAATTGCCTTCAGATTTTTATATTACAGCAAGAAATAATTTTGGTTTAGTTCAGCTTAGTGTTGGGTTTCTTCTTAACTGATATTTTAAATATTGATGGGATCTTTTAGATATCCATGAGACAGCCCACAAAGAAGGCGATTTAATTTTTCCTTCTCCTAAACTTTAAAAAAAGGAAATTAGTAAACTTGAGTTTTTGAGAGGATCAGAATACTGACAAAGAAGATACTACCTTACTGTTTCTGTTGAAAAACAGCAACAAAGCTGTGTCCATCTCTTCAGGTTAAACAAATACAGAGTAGTTTCAGGTAGATACAGAGACTTATTTTCTTAGACATTTACCTATGATGATTGAAAATTTTCAGAAAACAAGTCATTACTTCTGGAAAATACATTGATGGAAATGAGCTAAAAATCATCTTTAGGAGCTGCTTATACTTTACTGCTACAATAGATTTGGAACACTGCATGAATCTCAAGAGACAATGGCTATTAGCCTCAACTTACAGACATTTAGGACACTATGACAGCATAAAGGCTTGGAGTAATCTGCAAGAAGTTCACATTCTAGACAATTCCTTGAGTTTAGCTTCTTATTAGCTAAGTAATTTCTCCTTGACTGGTATTTTATTTTATTCCCTTTGACTTTTTCCTTGGAGATGCATAGCCTTTTCCCTTCCCTAAGATCAAA
Source organism: Phainopepla nitens (assembly GCA_013400175.1). Taxonomy (NCBI): domain Eukaryota; kingdom Metazoa; phylum Chordata; class Aves; order Passeriformes; family Bombycillidae; genus Phainopepla; species Phainopepla nitens. Next base: position 75,239 of record VXBQ01015447.1, read on the forward strand.
GATTTAATTTGGGATTTCTGAATTTGAGCTTAAGATATCACACCAATATTTGGAACTGAATTCATCATTTCCCAGCATGAATTTCTAAGTACAGGATATTGCTTATTCTTATAGAACCTTAAATTTACTGATCAGGATTCTTTGTGGGGGGTGATATAATTTTGAACTCGATAAGTAAGAATAGTAAACCATGGGACTTCAGTCTTGTACCCATTCATTTCCTTCTAATGTTTATTCTGTCACTGGAAACAAGCTTTGCTCTTTCACCTGTATAAGCAGCTGCACTTTGATACTGGATGCATCTGATTTTTTTTTTCAGAGTCATATTTAATAAAAAACCTTCAGAGATATGCAAAAGGAAAGAAGTTATTATTTGGCTGAAAATTATTTTTATTTCCCTTTCTATTAGCTAGAAAAGTCTATGAAAAACATTTAAGCAAAGTTTATGCTGCTCCTCTTTTTTTTCTAGAGTATGTCATTCTAGCTTTGCACGCCATTGTCTCAGTGTGAAGCGGAATTGTGTTACGTTTGCTTCTGGGACACAAAAAGAAGAGAATACTTTTATTGTGATGATGATAAAACTCTAGAGGTATCAGTGAAGTGATAAACCAAGGGAGAGTAGTTCAGTGAGCTGACTGGAAAACTGGACAGAGTATTTTCAGGAGGGAAAGGATTTGTCATCTTTAAGGGGTCATATCAGGGTGCGAACACCAGTTAAAAAGTAGATTCAGTAATTCACACCCTTCCATCCAAGGTGTGATTGTGTTGGGTGCCTTCCAGAAGACATTATGTGTGAGAAGTGAGTTACCTTGAGCAGACCATCTCTGCTCTTCTGCGCACTGTTCTCCAAGTCAGACCAGCCCATAAGTCATTACCAGTGGCTGCTGCAAGGGACTTTGCTGGAGTGCACTGGGGTTAGGACAAGCATAGCGTTCGAACCTGCCAGGAAAAGCATATGGCTCTGGCTTCCACAGAAAATGAAATGCACTGTGGCATGGCACAGAGGAGGAACTCTGTGTAAGCAGGGTGGGAAAATCCATATGGGGTCATTCTGATGTGACATTAGAAAGCAGAATTCTCAGCTTCTGAAGAATGTAAGATTTACCTGTTATCTATATTACTCTTTTTATTCAATCTTACTAAGCCAAGTATTCTATTACACCATTTCTTTTGGTGCCATTCTTATTGAGATTCAAGAAAGAATGCTTCATTGTCTTTTTCTCTCTTTCTCCCACCACCTTGTCCCTCCCCACCTCCAGTGCAGAACAACAGTGAAGATGATAACATCCTGCTCCTTCATTATTACGGGTTCTGAAGAGGTTTGTCAGGTGGTAATCAGTCAGTAAGAAAGAACTGCTAAGAGATCTTGAATGAGCCAGAGCTTAGACTGAAAGGAATAGGTGCTTGCGGATAGGAAGGATGACAGAAAGAATCTGTGGTGTGTGGATGGAAGCCAGTGCTTACTTTAGGGAATGGAACAGTAAGAGAGTTTCTCAGGTGAGAAGATGGAAGGTTTGGTATACATTCAATATTAAATTTAATACTTATTCTATCGAGTGGTGTTGAAGTCTAATAAATCTGATTTTTGCCATTACCACAAAAAGGCCATGAGGTTCCTGCTGACTGACAGTGTAAGGTTCAGGATTTCTTGGGGCTTGCCTTTGCCTGAGCAGGTAATGCCTTATAGAGCAGTGGCTGACTAGTGCCCAACTAGTTGTGAGCTTAATTTCTGAGAGTATATGATAAAAGTCTGCAAAACACATGTAGTCACTGTATAACAAAAATAGCTGTAAATGTTAACTGTGGGTGCAGGGAAGACACTCCGTGATTTTTATCTTTATTTGGGAATCTGTGAAAAGAAAGAGTTCAAAACCAGACTGTTTTAAGAAAATATTTCAAAGAGATACCTTTTCTAAAGGTTCACAGACATGAGTACAGTGCTTCTCATGGTTATTGGATTGATCAAAGCCCTCTTCACGCAGGCTAAATTTTGTTGCTTTGTACCTCTTAGATCCTACTTAAGGCTCTTAAGGCATATAAGGAATAAGTGCCATAAAAAGCCTCTACTGGCTTTCTGAAAAAGGATAATTTTCAATAATAATATTGAAATAAGTCCTTTCTGAGCTCAGTTCATCCTACTTGAATCCCTTCTTGTCACTGTATCCTTCAATCTCCTTCATGAAAATGTTCTGTATCTCTAGCACTCATTTATGTTATTTGCTCCAATGACCTTACTTGACAACTTACTCCAAGTGTTTACTGCTCTTTGAACAAAGTAGTTCTGCCTGAATTCAGGTGCAGTTAAGCGATAATAGCATTGCTGCTCTGTTTTATGAGGCAATAAGGTGGTTCAGCTGAGTAGTTTATCCCAACAAGGGAACCAGAATATTGCAAAGTAAAACACTCACATAGCTCTTTGGCTGCAAAATATGTTTGTAACCAAACACTTTAAACAAGGAGCAGCTTATTCAAGGCTACATCACAATTTACAAGTACTTCCCTGTTGTACTTCTTAGGCAGACACCTCCCAAATAGCCCGTGTCACTGAGCTTTCTGATTCAGCAGAACTGCCCAATCTGAAGCACTGATTGGGCCAGTGGATCTGGATCCTCTTCATCCACTGTACTAGGTCAAAACCTCACTAAAACAGCTTACAACATTTGTCCTATAGTGTTATTATTCTGAAGGAGGGGGGAACATCTCTGACAATTAGTGAAGAGAGGGATCCACATCTTGAGACTCCAGTTTTGAAAAATGGGAGAGGAAGTTCCTTGCATGCCTTGCCATCCATCCCTGCTTAAGTAAAAAACTTACAAATGGCACAGGGTGAAGGTGAAATCAAAAAGGAATTGTATCATCTCTATCAAAAATTTTAAGTGATGTCTGACACTGATATTACTTTCAGTACATATAAAGCATCAAAACCTGCCCAATTATTTGTGAAAATACCATGTTCCTATATCAGAAAGGGAAATCTACTGTCTTACCCTGTCAATAAGAAACAAAAACCTTTTTCAGCTTTTGTTACAGATGTCAAATAGCTTGCACATATTTTTAATCTCAAATCATGGAAGGTATGGATGTCCTCATTGTATTTGAAAATAAGGGGCAAGGTACTTCGAGTTTGAAAAATGTAAAGTGTGTAACTTCTAGATCACCATGCAAAGACTTTAACATGACTGTTTTGAATTAAATTAGCAATGTGATTGTATCAAGATGCTTTCAAATTTTAAATGGAAATTATACAGTACTTAGTGAACTCTGAATTTAGTTTTTATTTCATTTTTGAACTTAACAAGAAGTTTCAGTCCCCCTTTGCCCTTCTACAGCCAACCAAGGTTTTACTCTACATTCCTAGAAACCAATAACTATAACAATAATTTTTTATTTGAATTTGTTCAGTAGGCAATTCTGATAAATCTAGTAAACACCAGTGAGTATTTTATTAAAGTGTCAGGAAGTAAAAATCAATGAAGGAGATAACTCTGCTCACATGTCCACACCCTGTCACTTTTATTTAAAACCCCAATTAATTTCATGATTATAATATTGATTGCTAACTTTTGAAATGTCATATTAGCCTTTTCAGTTCACACAGTGTATTTAATCAGAAAAAAATTTAACTGTTGCAAAAAGATACAGAGAATAAATTAGAAGATGAATCATCACTTGCAGAATTTTGTGACATTTCATTATAAAATCCATACTTTGACTGAACTAAGCTGGTAACAAGGTTTATAATAAATTCAAAATCTAGCATAAAATTTTTAACTGACCCTGGGATAATGAGTTTTCATTCTGAAACCATGTAAAACACTGGATTTTGGAAGACCTGCAGAGTTTGTTCATTTGTACACCATGCTATTCATCTGTTTGAGCTGTTTGCTGAGCTTCACCTCTAAAGCTGCAGTGAGAACAGATGATGTAGACTGAATAGCTTCAATTAAGAATTAAGATCAGTAGTCACAGCATGTATTTATTTCTTTTGGAGACCACAGACACAGTAAAAGCTAAAGAATGAAGTGTAATTAGAATTTTGAAAAGTGCAATAGCCCATTATGACTTCATGTGCTTTGCTTACAGGAGGTAAGGTTTAATTTTTTTACTGATTGAGGATCTTGTAGGTCCTCTGTAGTGATCTGAAGCCTGACTAAACTCAGAAGAAAAGGTGGCCAGCAAGATTCATGATGTCCCAAATCATGCGTGAGAGAAAGGGACACTGGCCTTTTGTATCCTGAAATTAGAAACTTTTTTTTTTTTTTTAATATTAACTTTGTCATGATTGTATCATGTCAAAGAGCCTTAATGAGTCTTGTTTATCACACCATAATCATGAACTATATTGAGATTTGAAAGAATGCTGTACTCAGTTCAGACTGGCGTCAAGGGTAAACTATTAAAAATGTTTCCTCTTATAATACCAACCAGTAACTTTGCTAAATCCAAATCCCAGAGGTTATTCTCAGATGTAACATTATTGCAACATATTGACCTATTTGTCAAAGTCTGTAAATGGGTGAGTGATCAGGGCTATTGAAATGAACTACATGTCTCTTTGCAGACTGGGCTTTATTCTGCAGTCTAGAGCAGTTACACAGATAAATCTCCTAGTGCTAATTGAAAGTTAGATTGCCTATTTTAAAGAGAGAGAAAACTGAGGATAGGCTAATGATCAAAAAGGAAAACCTGATCCAATTTAAATTTTATTACTATTACTCTTTTAGTAGTGACACAAACAACACCCAGACATTGCTCTAATCCAGTGAGAAAACAAATAGAAAAATGTCCACAAGGTCAGTAGTGGCTGGATGAGTTTGACTTTTCAATCATTGTATACAATTTCTGTTTAAGGTCATACATGAAGGTTAAGAAAGTGATCGAGAGTAGTCAACTTGGTTTTACAGAGAGAAATCCTGCCTGATCAACCAGATAGTCTCCTAGAATGAGCTGACTGCCTTTGTGGAGGAGGGCTGAGCAGGGGATACTCTTCGCCTTGACTTGGGTAATGCATTTGACACTATACCACAGCATTCACATAGACAAACTGAAGTGCAGGTTAGGTTAACAAGTTAGGTTGCCTGACAAATGATTTATCACTCTGAAAGAATCAGTAGCACAAAGTAAAGCTGGGGATTTCTATAGTATCCAGTAGTGATTAACATAGCCATTATTGACATTGTGATGGGACAAAATGCACGCAGAGAAAGTGCGCTGAGGATGTAAAACTGGGAGGAGTGGCTGACATATCAGTGTGTTGCGCTGCCTGTCAGAAAGCTCTCCACAGGCTTGAGCATTGAGCTGACAGGAATCACTTCAAGTTTGACAGAGAAATGCAGAATACTGTATCCGAGGAGGAGGAATAACCCAATTCAGCAGCACATGCTGGGGTCTGACCAGTTGGAAAATAGCTTGGTAGAGATAAAACTGCAGGTTCTTGTACAAAAAATTGAACATGAGCCAGAAATACATCCAGGTGGCAAAGACCAAAAGCACCTTGAGTTGTATCAGTAGGAAAAATGCCAGCAGTTTGAAGGAGGTGATCCCTCTGTTGTAGTCATTACTGGAGGGGGCATATAAGGAGTGTTGTGCCCAGTTCTAGATGCCTTTAATGAATTTGGCTGGCCAACCATTGTATATCAAGGAGTTAGAGAACTACATAATAGTTAACTTGAGTATGCCCAGACCTGTGCTGGGCTGCATGTCTAGTCTGGTCTTCAGACTTGTGCATTTTTTCCCACCATCCAGATAAGCCATGACTGTGTTGAATAGTATTGCCTTCACTGCAGTGTTATTCTGCACAAATCCCATGGCTGCAGAACAAAGTCATCCAGCTCATTGTAATAGAGGATCTTCCAGGCAGCTCCTGCCTGGTACCAGCAATTATACCACCTGTGTGCACTTGTATCTACGAGAGTGGCAAGAGGTTGCCACATGAACATCCTTTCTGTTTGACACTGAGAATGATCAATAGAGCTATTTTCTTGGAGGAAATAAATCTACAATAGCTTGAATGACCAAGGGAGCAGAACCTCTTCCATGGAAAAGGGTCAGCACAGTGTGCAGTGTATGGATCAGGGGTCTGTTTGATGCTGCACCACTTGTGTTTCCAGTGTCTGAAGATACATAGGATTATCTGTACTTTACTTTCCTTACAGTTATAATTAGCTCTATATAAATATCTTTGAAAGGATGTCCTAGAGTGTCAGTGCCTTTTTTTACTGGATTCATGAGAGATAGCATCTTCTGGTGCAAAAGAGCTTCCAAGGGTAATAAAGATATGAATATATGGAAGTGAAGCTAGTAAAAGGTTGCAAAGATGATCGAGGACTTCAGGCACCTGTCCTTCAATGAGACAAGACAGCGGAGACTGTTTAGCCTTGAAGGCTAAAATTCTTACCAAAGTGTATGAATACCATTGTGGGAGGGAGTAAAGAAGAAACCAACATCTTCTCAGTTTTGCCCAGTCACAGGACAAGTGGTAATGGGCATGAAATGAAATACAAGAATTTGCATTTAAACATAAGGAGAATCTTAGTTTGAGTGTGGTTGAGCATTGGAACTGGTTGCCCAGAGATGGTAGTGTCTCTGTTCTTGGAGGCAGATAAGACCTCATTAAATATGATCCGGGGCAATTTGCTGTAGATGACCCTGATTGGAGCAGGGAGTTGCAATACAGATTCTCCAGAGATCCCTTCCAACCTCAGATTCTGTGAAGTAAAGATTTTGAGGACACGTTTATTTCTCAAGTGTCTCTAAAGCACACAGTTCATCTGTATCTGTCATTATAATGGTAAATATCTGTTTTATATATTGATGTGAGCACCTCCTTTTTATTTATAAGTCAACTATATTGATGCTTTCTACTTTCCACATTTTAATTTCACCAACCCATTTTTTAGAGAAATGTCAACAAGTAAGAAATACCTTTTAGCACTTGATCTGCAGCTCCATTAATATCAGATTTATTTACTTTCCTCTTTACACATGACAAATATTCAGTAAAGGTACATACTGTGCTACTAAAATTTACAGTATTTACTTTTGTGTAATGACAATCTCTTTTATGAAGTGCTTAGTAAAGCCTTTGTAACTTCTTTCCAGATATTGTTCCTTGTTTCCAAGAAGAAAGATTTTTTTATCTGACATTAGAATTTATGAGAACTCTGTGAACTCCTAACAATACTCTTTCATTAAAAGGTGGATTTAAAACAGTCATGGGGATGTAAAAAATGTTCTTCAAACACCTAAAAGGACAGAAATATAGAAAATAAGAATCATAGACTTTTTTAATGGAAAGTCTTGTAAAGTAAAAAATCCATATGGAAGCAATGACCAGAAAAGAAAAGAAGCCATTATGGCTATGGAACTTGAAATGGGTTGTATGCTAAAGCTGGTGAAGGAAGTTCTGAGACAAATAGTCAGAAATTCCATTTGAGAGAGGAGGGAGGTCTCTCTTAATATATGACATTTAGACCCAAGCTGACAAAAGCACTTCTGTCATGTGACTGTCCCTTGGAACTCCAAATGGAAAGAGACAGGAATGAACGAATAAGCTGACAGATTTATGGAAACAAATGGGACCTGAAGAAATTTGACTTACAGCCTTTTTAAAAACCTAGTGACCATTTTTCTGAGTAATACAAATACTATGAATAATTTCTAAAGATAAAATATAGAATGGAGAAGAATTTGCAGTCTAGAAATGGTTTGATCATACTATCTTCTACCAAGGGAAATATACAATAAAGTAACCGGTAAACTTAACACAAGTTATTATTTAAATGCATTTCAGTCAGAAAACATTTATTAAGGCAAAACAGTTGATTCATGAGGAGCTAACACTAGCAGTTCACAGACAAGATAATATAACGCTACTTTCTCTGGGATTGTTTCCATCATGACTGATTAGTGTGTCTGCATGTGTTTATGTTTATATACTTCATTTATCTAAGGTTAATGCAGGATCAGTCAATCCTACCTGCAAGCAATTTCATTAGTATTTTAATTCTACTACAAAACTAGCAAGCTCACAAATAATTATGAAGATGTGCTTAATATACATTTCTTCCCATTTATTCACTTCTGTGTTTTGTTGGAGCATTTGCACTCTCTCCCATGTAGCAGTGAGTCATCACTATCACTTTTATGTATACAAAGGAACTGCTGAAAAAGTAGCCCCTCGAGAAAATGACCTTTCAAGGGCCTCCTCACTTGACAATGCTCGGGAATTTTCCTCAATTATGTAAGCAGTACAAACCTCCTGGAGATACTGAACTTGTCTTTGTGCTTAAAGTTAACCTGGGTGGGAGGGGTGCATGACAGTGTGTCTGATAGTACTCAAAATGTTAACAATTTAAATTGTTTGATTTTTCTTAAGACAGACAGAAAATGTAGTGTGTGGAACCACTCCGAACCCTAAATCGGTTACAATTTACTGAAATTTCTGTTTCCTATATTTTAAATTTAATCTCAATGTAATAATTTTTTGCATCATACCAAACCAGAAATAATTCATCACTCAATGCTCAAATTCAGTACTTCTAATTCCTAGATAAGTAAAGCTGTGTTGTGATGCAGGATGGGATTTTTTGACTGCATGCTAAAAAAGGACAACCCTACCAGCACAGAAAAAGAGGTAGCTTTATGGTAGTAATCTAGTAATGACTCCCTATTTCACTTGAAAAGCGTCACAATATCCCCCAATGTATGCACAATATAGCCCAAACATGCTCTTTGAACTCTGGGTTGACAAATCATGCTTACTTAGCATGACATTGTACTTTTGTGGGTATTACTGTGGGTATTCCTCTGTGATTTCCTTTGAGGATGCTGCATTGTCCCAAAGACTATAGAATATGTGGTAGGAACAGACCTCCAATTTTAAGTAAATTGAAAATGATTGGAGTGCCTAGTAAGCGGGCACCTCTTTGAAATTAGCTTGTCATCTGTCTCCTTATGATTAAATTCCCAACAAGTTGCCTTTCTCCAGTGACATTCGTAGCCTCTGTAATAAAGATTTTTGTCATTTTATTGGGCTCAGGTGGATAGCTGATTTTATTTTGTAATGTCCTTAAATATTTAGGAGGTACTTTTTGAATAATTTAAAACTTCTCAGGAAACCTTTATGTCATATTGGTCTTTAGAAAGTATAAAGGCTGTAGCTTTCAGTTTTAGTGGGCAGGTATGTGTGCAGTGTTGCAGAATTTCACTCAACTTGTCTCTTTCTTCCTTATCTTTTCCATCATTGGAATACCAATTGAGGTCAAGGAGGTAGCTAACAGATGAACTTAATATTTGTAGAAAAGAATGTGCCAATACCTACATAGGTGTGTTAATCAATGTACAGTAGGACTCCATATGACTTGAATGATATTTGAAGACTTCTTTTTAGTGGAAATAACAAACCATTAATGTAAAGAGCAAATATAAGGGAGTTGGAACTTAAATTACTTCTAATGAGTTTAAATAGATTTTTAAACTCTTGATAGCGTTAGATTGACCTTTTACTGTTAATATGACTAAAAGCCAAATTTTACTTTGGTGTAAACACAAAGTGCATTGTAGAATTCTCAGGAGACTCTAGAAAGCTAAGAATATGAAGATTTGTCTCAACCCTCATCATTTTCTAGGATGGGGAAATGTGTCTCTTCCAGTTGCGGTAGTGTATAGCAGATTTCCAGCTGTTGAGCATTCATGTGTGAATTGTTCACCTCTCTTGTACCCTCTGTCATTAATATTGTTACAGTTGCTGCTCATTTTCTTATCTCTTTGCTGTTTCCAGGAAATTATTCTTATCTCAACCCATGATTTTCACCTTTTGTGCCTCCAATTCTCATCTACAGCTTGCCATAGGAGGAGGGAGGAGTGACTGAGCAAGCAGTGCATGGTTTGGGGTGTTTCAGTGGAAACACTAAATTATTTTTTCTTGTTTAACCTTAGCTAGGTGAAAATAAATATTCAAATAAGTATTTGCCTTATTGAGTTCAAAGCAACAGTGCTAGTTTTAATGCATTTTGGTGCTAGATGAATGGAAGTGTATAAATGCCGTGATATTGATTTTTTTATTTTGTGCCTAGCAGAAGCTGTGTTTGAGTGTGTTTATTACAGTTATGATAATCTTTCTGCAGGACACTAAAATCCAAATAAAGTTTTGCTTATTCTTATTTGCTTTACACTTTAAAATAGCATTGATAATTGCCTACCTATCAGTTTCATAAAGTATATTTCTTTTTCATTGGTTTTATGTAGCCTTCCATATGCTTGTGATCCTTTCCAAAGCTGTATTATTGGCAGCCTGATTTCTCTGCGTGATAACTGATAACAAGTGGTGGAAAAATAATTAACCAATATCTAGTTCCAAGCCTTTTTCACCTAGTGATATTCAATTTGCCAAAATACTGACATGCTGCAGTCCACTCATTCAGGATGAAGGATGAAAGTATTATGTGATAGAGGTAGGACTTTGGATCCTCTGCCTTTTAGTTGCAATGCCTACAAAATGTGTGGTACTCTACACCTTTCATGTATTTGTATTACATTTGCAAAACACTCTATCTCTGTATGTAAGAGTTTCTTCTAAGATGACTTGCCTCTTATTTTGATTCTTTTTCTGCTTTAACAGGTCAGTTTCTTGGGGCCTTATTAAAGTGCGTGTTACTTTAAATTATGTTAGCTGCCTGAACTCCCTGCTGATCGAGTAATCGGACACAGATTCCTATGTTAGACTGCAAAATGACTTCGTGTTCCTGCTGAGCAATCATTTCTTGCTGATTTTATATTTCCACACAATCTTTTTGTATGTGTAGCTCTGTGTCTATGGCATTATATACAAATTTCTCCCTTACAATTTTATTAGTTATTGTCACTGAATTAATTCTCCATTGCACTCCTACGTACATCACATTTAGTAGAGAAGGAGCCAGATTCCCAGTCTGTACAAACTGGGGCCGCTCAAAGTCCAGGAGCCCTGATTTAGTTGACAGCAGTCTCAGACCTAAGCAATCTTCTGCCCACAGCATTTCTCAGAGGCTGCGCATTTTTCCTTAGAGCACCGAGACACAAGCTTCCACATCCAAGGAATTGGAACCAGATCAGCTGTGTCAGAAAGACTTACCAGCAGCAAGGTAACAGATATGACCCTCAAGTGCTGGCCATCCCATACTAAAAAGTAGTTTGATGAAACCCTTCTGATGCAGTGAAGGATGAAACAGTACAGTGGATGTGCTTTGGCTACCTTGCACATGTAGCTAAACCAGACTAAACAATCATCCAGAATAAAAAATTATTTAGGATTAGAGATATTTATCAGGAAAAGGAACAGGCAATGTATATTCCCTAAATAAATGAACCTTTAATATTACCATTCCTAAATATGAAGCAGAGGATTCCTATCATAAGGTCAGATTTATTCAGATGAACATTTTTATTTAATTTACATACATGATTTTATAACATTAGAAAATAAGAAGGAGTTCCCTCTTTTCAGAATACTAGCCCTCATTAAGTCTACAGAAACGAAGTAGGTGAATGGTAGTTTTTAAAAATTGGAATCTTTACAGACATTCAGACATGTCATAGATTTTCAGACACGTTGAAGGCAAATTTAACAATTTCATTTGCGTTTTCAGTTCTAAGCTAAACAAACTTTCAGCATTGCCAGTACTTCATTTTGGCCATTTAAATGAAAGAAAGAGAAGATGAAATTCTTTCCCTCTGTAGTCCTGATTGTGAACAGTATCAGAGCTGTATCTTCAGGCAGAAATGGGCACTTAAACCTTAGAGGTTCAATTTTACAGGCAGGAATTAGAAACAAACAAAAAGCAACAAAAACCTCCACAACTTTTCCCCGCTGTTTCTATGTAAACTTAAATTCTGACACTACTCAGTTTATTTCATGTCTACATTGGGAATAACAATATAAATTGCATTTCTTAATGTGCTTTGTGGTTCAAAAGGTAAAAGTCTAAAAAAATTGTAAAGTTATTGTATGAGTTTTGCTCCAGTAAATAACAGTTTAACAAAAAAAATCAAGAGATTTGTATAAATAAGTAAAAGAAATTTTATTTATGATTACATCCATTTTAAGGAAAACTAAGTATTCTATGATTAAAAGTTGTTTACTTTTGAATTGTCATTGAAAGTCATGTATGCCTTGATTTTTAAATTATTTCATGATGTTTTGAAAGAAAATAGGTATCAAACTGTCCAGTTTCCTAAAAGGAATGCTTGGTCAGCTTCCTAAAATAATGCTTTCTTTAAAGCATAAAATTGTATGTCAACTTTACATGTCTTTAAATTGCAGCAATAGCAATTTTCCTGTGAGTTTTAAGAGCAGCTTTGGAACGCTGGTCTGAATGTGGTTTTTTTCCTTCTGAAACTTGCTGGTTTCTGGTCAAAGTAGCTACCACATGCAATCACACTGCAGCTGCAAAATTCCACATTGCGGATAGAATTAAGTTAGACAACTGGAAAAAAACCTGTAAAATTTTATTTTAGAAAGAATTTAGTCTTAGTTAGATTTACTATTGATGTCAATGAAAAGAACATGGGATTTTTTTTAAGGATAAAAAAATCCTGCCTACAAGCTCTAAATTGAATCAGTACATTGTGATAGGCATTATATATCATCTTTGGATGCCTCTGCAAGTAAGTTTATTGCTGGATATAGGGTCAAGATATTTAAGAAAGGGTTGTATGTTAACATATACCTGGAAGTAACTTATTAGGAACAAATGTAAATGTGAACATCTGTAATCATACAGCACATAAAAACAAATAAGGAAGAAATTCTGATCAGACTAAATTATTATGGGTGGTGAGGACCCACAACACTCTTTCTGATTTCTGATTCCCTGGCCTTTTGCAGCATTTGTATTTGGACCTACCTTTAACTTCAGGTTGCTTCTGGTAGGGACCCGACTTATTTCAAAGCTTTCAACTTCTATGTGTTTTCTATCTCGAGATTTTCAGAAAAGCTAGATTTATCTGTATCTTGCTTCAAGCAGTCTTTTTAGAAAGTCAGAGAGGAATTTTAGCAAAAACATGTCTCAGATGCCACTTTAAGCTGCATCTCAATGGTAACAGCCTATTTTTTTTCTTAACTGCCTTTTTCTCCCTCGAGCTTTTAGTTATATGGCATGTATCTCCGAAGTCCATTCTCATGCAACTCAGACTAAGTCTCCCACTGACTTTCCAGCAAGACAGCTGAATCAGGGGTAATGTACAACTCCCAATTCAACATTTATCTAAAATTAAATGAACGAAGAAGAAAATCCTCTTATTGCTGAGCCTAGGAGTGGTAGGGCTAAGCCTGGCTGAGAAGAAGGGGAAGGAAGATAAGAAAGGCAAGGAGAGACTGGCAAGAAAGCACACAGGAGGCCTGGAGAAGAATGATAAAGGGAATTTTACTGAGCATGACATTTTTTTTTTCTCTTTAAATCTTCCATTCTGATTGATCACTAGTTGCTGTATACAAAGCCTTCATTGATATATTGGTGATGTGGGTCATCCAACACAAAAGAGCCTAGCCCAGGCAGCTATGCTGGGTTACTGCTTAGTAATGAAAACTAATCAATTGGAATAGGACATTTCCCACCTCAATTTTATACTACAGTGCCTCTGTATACTTTTTGCATCTGTATAGGCAAAAGTGAAGTGCATAAATTATGCTGTCTATGACGCTCAAATCTCTAATTATATATTTTCATTGCTGTTCAAGATATGTAAAGCAATTCAGACAGAGTGATACCAAAGTTCCTGTCTGAAATTGGTCTAATTTCTACTTCACTGCACTTCAATATATCTCAGCTTTTTTATCCATGCCACAGAGAGAGAGAGTCGGAGACAAACAACATAATCCTTACAGAAACAGAGCGAAGTTACATCACTTAATGTCCGTTGAAGAGTGCATGTCCTAAGATGAATGTTTTCAGCATTGTTATCACAGCCAGCCCTGTGAGAAGTTGGTGAGGAGAATCACATCTCCATGGAGGAAAAATAGGGGGCTTCTGGATGTTGAAAGCCCCTAATCCAAGCAAATCTCCATTAGGTGAGGTAGATCAGGCTGTGTCAATTTGAGTTTTCAAGAATGGAAGTTCCACAACCTCTCTGGGCACACAGCCCTTGTATTTCACCATTCTTACAATGAAAGATTTTTCTTTAAGACAACCCTTTCTTTTGGTATGGGAGAGTCCTGGCTGCTAATTTTGAGGCACTGGTTTTGGGGAAATGGCTGAAAATCGCCATAAAATCTGCTTTTTCTTGATTTCCTCTAGCTTTATCCAGCATTTGGACACACTCAGGGTTGTCTGCTGAGAGCTAAGTGACAACTTCAGGCTGATATTCCTGAGAATTAAGGAGATGCCTGTGCTGACTTTGTGCTCAAAGCACTGTGCATTTTATTGTATGGAAAACTCTGGTGCATCAAAAAAATTACCTGTACTTGTTCCTTTGACTCTGGTTTCCTCTATAGTAAGAGACTGGCTGCAACTTGAATTTCTCTTCATAAGCAGCAGCTGTAAGGCACTCTACTTTCCATCTCAGCCAGTCAAGGTGTTTTCATTCATTCCTTCAGAAGCTATGTACTAAGCAAGTTCAAAATGATGAGAGATGCAAAATTATATTTTCTCTCCCTAGGGTGGTTTAGTTCTTCCAACTATCATCTTATGAGAATAACACTCCAACACTCCTGCATAGATTTGCATTTTAGGAGTCCTGGGCATAAAAGTAACTGAGAAAGGGCTATCCTGCCCCTGTGAGCCCTCCTTTGTTGTATCTGGTAGCTTTGGTAATAAAGGAAAATTTGGAGCTGAATGATAATGAACAATGGAAAATGTGCCACTATTATTAATTTTTTTTTCTCTAATTTGACTGGTTAACATTGGGGCAGATTTTACAGAAATAAAATAAGATTTCTATCTACTTTTTTATAATGAGGACCAAAAGTCTCATTATAATGTTGCACTGGGATATGAGCTTCTGTAGGGAGTGATGGATTACATGGTTACTACTTCCTGAATGTCCCTGCAGGGCAGCAATTCTGTGGTATTTGCAAGATAGTAGAGAAATTCAGTCAGAAGCCTCTGGTTTTCAAAATGAACTCCATAAAATATATGCTCTCTAGCTCTGGAAGTAAACATAGACATATCTACTATTGTCTAGGGGCTCTGCCTTGCAACTCCAACTTGCATAATCAATCCTAAAAATGTACATAGTAAATTAGCAGTCAATAAGTTTATCTAAGAAACTGGATAATTAGCTTGAAAAGGATGTGCATGGTGTAAGAATATTAAAAAAGAGAGAAGTCAAGTCAGGGCATGATTTGAATTTTATACTTTCCCTCATATTTTGGTTTGTTGGGGTTTTTTTATTTGTTTGTTTGGTTTGGTTTGGTTTGGTTTTTTTTCTGAGACTTTTTCCTATTTAAGTTTCTCTCTGTATGGTCAAAGTGTGGACATCTTTCCTAAGACTCTCTTCCATCACTGAATCACAGAAAATACTTTGGGTTGAAGGGCACCTTTAAAGATCATTCCTGCCATGAACAAGGACATCTTTCACATGATTATGTTGCTCAAAGCACTGACCAACATGGTCTTGAGTCCTTCCAGGACAAGACATCCACAGTTTCTCTGGATAACCTATTCCAGTGTCGCACCATCAACAAATTGTAAAATATTCCTTGTGTCCAATCTAAAGCTACCCTCTTTCAGTTTAAAACCACTGCCCCTTGTCCTGTAACTTACAAGCCTTAGTAAAAGCCTCTCTCCATCAAAAGAGAGCCCCCTCTAAGTATCAAAAGGCTGCAGCTAGCTAGGTAGCTAGGTCTCCAAAAACTGGAGCTTGTCTAACATTTGATTCTTCAAGTGACACAATGTTTTGAGAATTTATTTTGATTGCTCTCAGTCATGAACCATGCTGGAGGGGTTGTTTCCACATCTCATTAGTCAGGTGTCAGAAGAGAGCATATTTCTTTGTCCCACTCATCCTGTTTACTTTGTTTCTCGATGCAGTTTTTTGAAATATGTGTTCATCAATTACTCTTGTATGAATGAGGATTTAGCTGTTCAGCATAGTTAGCATCCTTAGAAATGGACAGTTTATCAGGAGAAATAAGTTGTTGTTTGCAAATATTTCTTGAGGTCATTCTGGAAGCTCTCTATCTTGTCAGTTGTCAAAACTTTTGGCCTTAAGGTGTCTTTCTATCCATATAACAGTAGTAACTCTATAGCTATTACAAAAAGGTGTGTTTGGCATCCAGTCTGGAAAAATAATAGTATTGTTTATGAAAGAGTTGTTCTATTTAGGAGAACTAAACATGTGTCTTTCTTTTGCAGAGTTTATTAAAGGCTTTTGCCTATTTTAACTACCATCTGAACTTTTTCATTCAACTTGTATGGTATAACAGTGCATTATTCAAAATCAGTTCATAGTGTCCTATGAATTATGTAGGAAAGATACAGAAGTGTTTGCTGGAAAGTACTGCTATAATAATGTTTCTGATGAAATCTGTGATTATCTTTGTGATATTGTGTCATAGTTTATTTCCTTTTTGGTAGCCTAAATAATATGTTGCTGGTTTTGTAGCTCATAGCAAAAAGCTCCATCTGTCCCCAGGCCTCTGGAGAAAACTCTGGATTTTCATTCTCTCACTTTGTCACTTGACCTGCATTTTCCCACTTCCACCATAACCATTTCCTAGGTTGCTTGGAAAAACAGCCTTGACGACAATGTTCAATGTAAGGTGTGTGTACTGTCTAGAAGTCCAAAAATAGCTCAATATAGTCTTGGCAGAACTCCCTGTTTACAATAAGGCTTTATTCTGGTTGACCACTCTTATGTATTAAGCCTGTTGGACGCTTACTTCTCTTTAGCTTGCTGGGAAACAGCTGGGTGTTTTTCATTTGGAAACCGTCTTTCTGACTGTACAAACAATATAAAGGCCAGAAGGAACCCTTACTGGTTTTTGTCCTTTCTCTTTCTCTCTTGGAGTCTTTCTATCCCTCTCTACAAACCAGCAAGTAATGAGCTTAGTTTAAGATTTCTTTGTATTTCAGTTAGACATAATTCTTTGTATACTTGTTCAGTTGCTATGCTTGAGTACTGCAAAAGGACTTTGGAGAAGAAGCCAGCATGTGGACACTAATCCTTTTTATATGTATTTAAAGAGATCTCTTTCTACTCAGTTTCCTGTCCATAAACTTGATCATCCTATTTTCTACATGGAACAACTGTGATAAGTTTTCCTTTTGCACTGTTTCACTGCTCCGAATGTCTCTGGTGCATGAGTATTGGTTTGTTGATAAGAGTTAGGTGAAATAATTAATCAGGTATACAACCTTTATGGAACATCTGTCTAGGTTTTTCTTTTAGTTTCACATACTTGTTGCTTACAGAAAAATTGTACTTTCTATCATCCCATGTCAAGGTTTGTACAGGGAACATTATCATGTCTTTTGGGCCACTAAATCTACCTGTTGGCATGCAAAATTACTGCAGTAGCTGCCTATAGTAGCAGTCATTGCTGCCTGCCTTTGGCGTTTTAATTGCATTGTTTTTGCTTTAGTTAAATCAGAAAAAAAATTCTATTGCAGAAATTTGGCAGTGAGAATTTTCTAAACTGTTTGGGTTTATGCAAATAAGCTGTTTCAAAGGGCTGTCAGGCAGCTTTTCTACATAATGGTGTCTATAGCTTTTGCAGTAATGTAAAGTTTGTCTTGGTTTTGTTCTCTCCAGTGTATATTGTTGCCTGCTTTTTTTTTTTTTTTATTTTCCTTTTTTCCAGTTATAGCAATTGGGTTACTTTATACATCTCCAGGAGTCATGCTTTGAAAGTCATCACAGTCTTAAGAAAACATTTCAGCAGTCTTTTCCTAGCTCTGCTTTGAAGACCCTACCATGATTGCTCTGAACAAGTTTGCTTACTTATGATTGTATGTTTGCTATATGAATCTTTCCTTCAGACAGAGTGAGATAGGATCTCTTCCTACTGTAGGTACAACGGTATGAACTGAAATCTCTGACTTTGTAGCTGTCTTTGGATCTTTGTTATTCTAACTGCTATTTATTTTGATCCTGTTTGTCCTATGGCCATACCGTTACAAAATGGTAATTTTGCTTTGCAAGATTACAGTCCCATTTCCCTCTCTTGCACATTCTGAAGAAGTCTTTAACCTTGTTTACACAAGAGAGGTTCTGCTGTGCCATCAGCAAACCCCCTTCATGTAGACGTGGAGCATGCTGACACAAGCTCTTTGTCTTGCTTAATAACACCAGATCCCTGAATAACAGCAAAAAGCATCTTCTGTTAGCCTTGCTGCATCCACACCAAGGTATTGCTGGCCCAGGGAAATCATCTGACGGGGATGATTTTTCTCACACCTTGGGCTGATATGGGCAGGCCCAACTGCATACTATAGACATGGCCTTCATTGTCTAGTTGTCTCTCTGTGTTTTGCTTTATTGTGTTTACATCTGGTGACAAAATTAATATTAGCTGCCTGTTTTGCACTGTGCTTACTTCCAAAAAATTTCAGAATGCAGAGAAATATTTTTGAACTGAGTAATGATGTCAGCGGCAATCTCCAGTTCTCACAAACCTGTCTTCTAGAACAAATGTAGAGCTTTTTGGCAATTCTGGTTTTCAAATTAATTAATGGCTATAAAGCAGAAGAAATCTTTATTAAAATGTACTGATTATAAAATATTATCATTAAAAGTATCCTAGAAAATCATCTCGAGAGCTTCTTAGTTTTTTTTTCGAGCGTGAAAAATGGAAAAAAAAAAAGAAAAGATACCTTCCTTAAAGAAGGGGGTTTTGACCACAAATGTTTTTGTAATTCCTTTCTCAAATTCCTGCCTAGTTATGTGTAAAATCTGACCTGCGTGATATTCTCTTAATGAATACGTGTTTGTTTCTGTTGGACACAGGTTTACAGAAGGCCTTTGATCCCAAGACCACGTTTTTTTCCATGCAAATCCTCTGTGTCCCTTCAGCTACGACTCTTCTTTATATTTTTGAATTTAATTTTGCATGCATTTCGACGACATTTGCCTTTATTTTTACATTTGCATTAGCAAATTATCTTAACTGTGATCCTGCTTTTGAGGTGAGATTGTTCAGTAAGTTTGCTCAAAGAGGTATTGTGGTTTCTCTAATCACCCTCCTTTGACCTTCCTTCTAATTCACAAAATAGCTATATTAGAAAATATTTAATTTTATTCGGGTTTGATAATTCCAGGAACTGGATATTTTTTTAAGTTTAGCAGTTCATGGTTTCATTGTTTCTTTAAGTCCTCAGTTATTGTTGTGAAGACACCATTCTTAGATGACACTTTCTGTGAATTCCAAATAGTCCTGGGTCATGCAGAAGACTTGACAGAGAGCATTCAATATACTGCTTATGTATTTATATGCTATATGAGTGTGTCTGTGTCAGCCTTTGTTTTGATGCCCTTTAAAGACAGCTTCTAACAATTTTGTAGTCTCCCTGTTGTCACCTATAGGCTCCCTAGTTGTTAAATATATTCTATCATGGCATCTCCCTGGGGACAGTAAGCTGGGAAGTTACCATGATCTTTATCAAGGTTGCTCCAAGGCTTTTCTGCAGTGCAGACAAGAAAGGAGGGCCAAGGGCAGGCTGCTCCTGCTGCAGGTAAGAGTGAGTGAAGGAGAAAGGACAAAACTGGGGTGGAGAGCTGTGGGGAAAGCCCTGCAAAGCCAGATTTTTACCTTTTTCTACCAGTGGGAGGGGAAACGTGGATCTGAAACCTGCTGGTTTTGCTGGGAGGGACCCCTCGCTGCTTAGGTCCCTCCCAGCAGCAGCCAAAAAATCTGATTGTCCAGAACTTTAGCAGCACGAGTATAAAACAGGCCCAGCGGTCTGCTAGGGGTGACCTGTTTTCTGTAGGCAGAGAAGCAACCCAATCACAGCCTCTGTTCTGTTTTTCCATCATTCCTCACTGGTGTTTTCACTTACAGGAGTAAACCTGCAACAGAAAGAAACAGGACGGACATGAACCTCTGTGTCTGTGAGGGTGCTCCATCATCAAAATAATGATGCAACTTGTGAAGCAGAAATCCCAGACTTTCTGGATGTCCTTACAGAACAGTACCCCTAAATTTAGGGTTTACACTATTTGAGCTGTCCAGTTGAACAGTGAGTATCAACATGCTGTGTCATGATGTAAGAAATGAGATCACATTCATTTAGGGACCTGTGGAGTTTGTAGGAATTCGAATTTTTGAGCCCAGAGAAATAGATTTGCTGTCAGTCTTAATCGAAAAATTCCCTCCCTCTAAATGTTTGAGAAACTGCAAGACAAGGCAGTATTTCCATCTTTCTCAGTAACTGAAAACATCCTTATCCTCAGAACAGCCCTGAAAATTAAAAATATTTTCCCTTACAACAGGATGTGGAGACAGAAAGAATACAAGTTTCCAAAAAGTCTAAAGGTCTTGGCAGCCAAAGACTCCTGGAAGATTAGCAAGGTATACTCAAAGTGAGGACATGCATCCTGTTAGAAGTTACCTCTTATGTCCTAAGACTTGAGATTATGGTACAGAATATCCAGTTGGGCCTCCTTTAGTACTTCAGCCTTTTTAACGTTTGTTTCAGCGAGTGTATCTGGCAAATCCTTATCCCTTCATAAAAACCAAGAAGTTGGACAAGATCTTAAAGTACAGAACGAATTAATGGAAGACAACAGCCCAACTTTGCAAGCATATTCACCCATACAGTATTAGCTGTAATACTATAGACTGTGTTTTGAGTTCTGAACGTTTTGTAGTCCTGCAACAGGATGCCTCTGGCAGGAGTCAGACCTAAATGATTTTGTCTAGCTTGTGAGCTGTTTTAGATATCTGCCCAGGGGCAAGATCTTACCTGCTCCATAAGCAAGCTTTACTGTAGAGTATGTAGAAGTAATAAAGACCTGCATCCTCAAAAGTGGCATTGTCTTAATTTGCACAGTGCTGCTACATATGAACAGAAAATAATGATTTCAAAGATATGTCTTGATCTAACCTTCAGACTAGATCCCTACTTGTCTTTAAATTGGTAGTTTTTAAAACACCTGTAGTATTTAGTCTTGCTAAAAATCATTAGACATGGACAATCCAAAGCTGGGACAAGGTTAGGTCGTATTTTCAATATCCTTTTCTGTCTGGGGAGGTAGCTTGAAAGAAAGTAACAATTTACAGCCAGAACAGTTCTACCGTTTCAAAAGATCCAAAGAGCGTATAAAAATAAAACTTCAGAAAGTAGTAGTAGTAATAAAATAATAATAATAATAATAATAATAATAATAATAATAATAATAATAATAATAATAATAATAATAATAATAATAATAATAATAAAGACTCTAAATTAGAAGGAAAAATGACAAAGCCTGTAACTAATTTTTAATTTTCTTTCTTAATATGGAAAGCTACAAGCAAGTCAAAGACTGGAAAAGGAAAAAAAAAATAAAGATTGATTTTGAAACAATTTTGAAAATTCGAATTATGTTTCCCCATATCTCTTTTTTTTGAGTGACAGAGTCCATGTGCTCAAATCCTGTCACTCTAATGAGTTTCAAGACTTTCAAATGGCACTATTAAAACTGAAATCAACATATGGGGGAGGCAGGTGGTCATTTTCCTCAATAATGGGATATGATATGAGTTCATTTAGAGTGCTAAATTGAATAGCAATAGGTTCCAAAATACAGAAGCAAAACAAGCACAACACTTTCCATGTTTTATATTACATTATTAGGGCTGTTTCATGGATGGATCTGTCAGCAAAGAGCTACTAGCTGTTTCAAGAGAAGTAAAGCTGCAAAATCAGGGCATTTATTGCTACATTTCTGAAAAGATCTCATGATAATAAAAAGATGGGCCTCAAAAATATATTATAAATTAGCAAGAAATAGGAAATAAATTAATAATAACTTTCAGGCACCATTCTGTACCTCATGGTCTGTTATCTTATCTGGAAATGAACAGCATGAACTAAAGAAATTTGTCACATCTATCAGAAGAGTTAAGGTAGCTTTGCTGAAATGCTTAGAAAGAAATAGGAAACACAAAGAGCTCCTTAAAGTCCTGCATGATTTATAGTCTTCTAAATTTTTCCATGTACCACATTATGTAGTTTGCAGTGAACACTGTAAGAAAAATCACATGGTTCTAAATTCCATTACAAGTTTTCATCAAGTCATTCATAATTGTCTATCTCCAAGACTCTAGGAGCTACTGTTTCTATTAGAAGCCTATTTTGCGCTTTCACAGGATCCCCTGGCCAACAATCTTCTTTTAGAGATCTCAAACTGCGAGGTGGAACTATTTCACCCAGAAGCACCCTATCATCCTCTATTCATTTATAACATGCTGCTGGAGTGATTTCATGGAAGTATCTCTTCCATAATCTTGTACTTAAGTTTGCTTTAGCAATTATATGTGTGAAGGAACTTTTGTGTGTTTGCATTATGTACATAATAATGTAAGAATACAGACTGTACATGGTCTTAATCTCTTGCATTGCCCCCCACCAAGGTTCACAAGAAGAGTGGGCCTCCTCTTAAAAGGATCCTGTGCTACATGCAGGGGACAAGAAATATAGACCAGGTACCTCTGATAGAAATAAGAGCTGTGAAAAATTTAAGCTCAGGTTTTGTTTTTTGGTTTTGGATGTTTGTCGTGCCATACTTCTACATGGGTTTTATTTCTTCTTTCTCTGTCTTATCAGCTTAGCTCATCACTAATGGTGTCTCAGCTGTGGCTGAATTCCATTCCTATGGAGGATGAGTGAGAGAGGAGAATTGTGAGCTGCTGAATAGAAGCCACTGCCACTTAGCGCAAAATCCAGCAATGTTGCCAGTAGAACAATCCAAATCAAGCAGCTGCTCCCTTGTCCCTTATCATCTCTGTTCTGCGTCAGCCCTCAAAAAAATGCACTAACTTTGGCATAAGACCCTGGAAAGGCTGCCGCTGTTATGAAGAGCTGGAAAGTACAAATTTTGATCCCTCCCTTCACAGCACCATCCATTTTTGTTGCTTTTTTTTTTTCTTCCCCCCTCTTGGTGATTATTAAGATCCAGTTAGTGAGAGACACTTCTATCCAAATTAAGGTGCAAACGACACCATGTGTTAAAGACAACAACATGGACTTCATTTAACAATATATGTGAGGTAGAGAGAGGGGGTAAAAATAGGAAAAAAAAAGGAGAGAGGAGAGACAGAAAGAGTGAGGTCAAGTGGAAGACAGTCACCACCTGTGAATCCAATGCTGTCATGTTTGTCCTTCTTCACCCTGGGCTTCTTTCTGGTGGGGTCCTGCAATCATTCTTCTAGGGGTACGACCTTTATATAGTCCAAGTTCTGGGTATCTATGGGGTGGTCACAGATAACTTGGGGCAGAATATGTATGAGAATTTATTCCTCTCCCACAGCAGGAATTTTTGTCTGGATGTGTTGACCAGGATGTGCTAAGCAGATCTTGCCTCCACCAGACCTGGAATGAGCATCTTCTTGTTGCAAATTCCTCTCTTCTGTGCTTCCCTCAAGTTCTTGCTGTGGGGGCTTATCTCTAAGCTTGCCCTTTCTGAAGCCTTGACAGTGTTTGAGACAGGCAACTGTGCCTTTTATGTCCTTACAGTGATGATAGTTTGGCTGAGGGTCCTCTGCTTTCTTTCACAATTTTTACTTATGCTGAAGTCAGAGACAAAGAAGAAAAAAGGGTCAGGATAGAACTTTTGCAAGGAAAGTCTTTGCAAAATTGCCTACATCTAACAGAAGGGGGAAAACTTCAATCTGTTTAAAATACTGTTACTAAGCAGGCTGAGAACTTCCCCCATATTTCTAAGGGTCCAAAGCTTATAAGAGAAGTGCATGACTAGAGAAAGAAATCTAGCAGCTAGAAATGAGCAGATTGCTGAATGTTATTGATGTAAATTTTATGGAAAAATGAAAGCACCTCCCCTCTACAAATGAATAGAACCATAAACCCCAGGTATTTTGATTAAATAGAGCTGCCCTAACCATTATGCCCACTTCTATCAACATTCATTAACTCATGTTGTGCTTTACTAGCATTCTGTGAAGCATGTCAGACTTTTCATACATCACTTCTCAGATTTCCTAAAAGGTAAATGTACTCTTCTGCATCAGTAATAATACCTTGAGTTCTGGAGAAGCAGAGGGATTTTTTTTGTTATTGTTGTTGCTTTTGTCGATATTGACTATTGGCACACTCCTCAGTCTGGTAATGAGGGAGAAAAATTTGTATTTAAAGATATCAAGTAAAGAACTTCTTAAAAATAAAAGGAATTATGGTGTGTGCAATTCCCATGGCTTTAAAAATGCTTAGTGTGGGGTTTGCTGGTTTTCTCTCATATAATAAATTTTTAGTTCACAAAGCCTTAGTGATATGAATATTTTAATTAATATTTAGTGATATAATTATTTAATTAATATTTAATATTTAGCTTAGAGCTTACTATTATGGCAGAAAATGATGTGTTTTGCTAGTGCTTGTACCTTTGCATTGTTTTTATTTTTGTGGGCTGTTCTCTCTGTCTTCCTTGGAGACATACCACACAGCCTGCTTTCATAACTAATGACAAATAGAGAAGTAGTATGTGACCTCAATAATCCATTTTTCTTTTTTTCAGAGAAAAATAGTGGCTTTTTCAAAGCTTTGAGTTTCAAAGGTTAAGCACCAATCTTTCAAGCCCTGAAGTAGTCTAATGTTAGACATTGTAGGGTTTTGTTATGCAAAGCGTTCACAGTTTAAACTAGAATGGTTCTGCAAAAAGTTGAATTGCAATATGCTGTAGGTAATGTCATGTTTACACAGCTGTGTTTCAATAGACTTTTCAACATCTAATTCTCTGCTATGTTCCAAGGAGCAAGACTCAAGGCATGATCCTGAGTGTTGCATTCCATACATGAAAAAACTACAAAATTCAAGTGGAGCTAATTACATCAACTGAATTTCAGACCAGGTATATACATTCAGTACAGACACATCCAACAGGGAATTGATTGTGCAAAATGTGAGCAATTTAACCCAATCCAGAAACACTTATATATATTAATAAACCATCACAAAGTTAGTTCTCAGCACCTTTCAGGATCAGTTCTTCAGAAGTCATAGAAAATATCACAGCAAGTGTTAAAAGAGTATTCAGATCCAGATTCTGCATTTGAAAACCTGTGAGTTAAAGAGTTTTATTATTTTATATCACTCCTGCCCTCAAAAGCAATGTCATCACTTTCTGGATCATTTAATCATCTAGAGTTGGAATTACAAGCTCCTCACTTGCGTGTTTTCTCTGGTTCATATATAAGAGGCATGAAAAGATTCAGCATTATGTTACCTCTATTCTGTTCTTGGCTGATATTTCGGTCTTTCTGGGGATGTTGGCAACCATTCCTTTTAAATCTTAGCAAGGACAGATGCTATCTGAACTGTAATAGGAATTGCTAAAGGAGAAACAAAACGTTGGGTTATTTAATTTCATCAGCTTTTCTCAAAAGTGGAGCAAGTATCTGGTTACATTTGAGGCAATAATATGACAAGGAGTTACTCTGAAAGAAAATATGACAAGCCAATTAAGAAATGGAGCAAAAACACAAAGATTTTAGCATATATGAAAACATTTTAAAGCCGTGCTACTTTTTGTAGATGTGCACATCATTAGCTGTAAACTTGTTATATAGTTGGGCTGTCCAAGGACTTAGGGGTAAGCATGTGCTTAAAAATCTGTAGAGTCTATAGAAATTAAAATCCACCTATTTTTACAAGTACTTAGAGTCAGGTGACAATTTTCCTCTTTTTTATCCCCAGTATGCATGTGGTACTCCCTTCTCAAGTTGTACATGCCGTGATGTTACAAGTCTCTGTAAGAGTCACCTTTTGGTACAGTGGCTTTAAATATTTTGTTTTCTTTTTTGAAAATTTAATTTATATTAAATTAATACATAAAAAATTACACCATAGTGTGTTTCTCAGCAAATGTTCCAATAAAAGGAGAAAACTAATGGCTGCTGCCAAGTCACCGCTGGCCATCAGATATCATTTTCAAAAGCCTTTGCAAGGCAAGAGGGGTGAGGACACCAAATGGCTATATCCAATTATCTTACTGTGACACATGCAAACTGTGCACTGTGTTTGCATGGAGCACTGAAACAACAAAGGATTAAATTGATGTCTGTATGCTAACACTGGTGCTATGAAAAGATTTTGCCTGTATGTGCCATAAAAATCGGCTGGAGGGAGCTTGGCCAGTGAAGTTACATAGATTTAGAGAGAGACAAAGAGACAACAACCTAAAAAGTGAAGACATTGCAAAGATGACAGGTGACTTTATTCAGGACGGAAACCCTCTCTCACAAGCTCCCAGCAGTAGCTGGTGAGCAGGTCTGCACTGATACCACACTTGCGCTGAGGCACCAAAACTAAAAGCACTCCTGGTTTTCTGTATAGATTTGTAGTTTTGCATAGTCATGAAAAATATTAAGAATTTTTGACAATATTTATGATATTAGCATTACCATAATTGCTACATTTCACATATTTAAGTTATATATTTGTACAGCATATTGTTAATTTTACCTCAGGTAATAGAAGACTTTCTTAAAAACATCAGAAATCATTTTTTAAATGAACCTCTTCTTTGTGGATAGAAAATGAATGTTTTAATTGCCATTGACACATATTTGTAGCTATGAATCAAGGGCAAGAATGTAGAACTGGAAGCCAAAGTCCATTAAGTTTTCTTGGGGTGAGCAGGAGGAAATTTGAAAGAAGACCCACTGTGTGAATTCTCATATGAAGGGTCATCAGAGAAATTAAAAACTGGTCTAGAAAGAGGAGGAAGAAGTACCTTTTCTACTCTTTGTTGTACAAATTTTGCATATGTGGCATTTTGTTTGACAATAAAAGTGCCTCTTGACTGAAATTTCTTGTCTAGGAAATAAGCATGCAATCAGGAAATTCCATTTTATGTGGTTGTTTTCAGCAGCAATATGTATTTAATTCTAAGATGGTACCAAATTATTTCTAAAAATATTTTTAATTATCTGGAGAAAAAATAGCTCTCCAAGTGTTTTTTTCAGTTTGAGTGGTTAGTTTTTTACAAGAGTCTTTACTTCAAAAGAGTAATACCTCTTTTGAATAGTGTATCTTGCATTATGTGACTACTGAACCTAATCATCCAAGGAACAAATCTATTCCAGATAAATAAATTAAATTTTAGGAAATAGAAAGCTTTTCTAATTGCATACATTTTGTAATTTAGTAAAATACTAAGCATATATTTAAAAATAGATTTTATCTCCATATTACTTCTATGAAGTACATAAATTGTGTTCCTGCTGACATAAAGGTGCACAGGTAAAACCCATTACATTTGTGTATTACTAAGGATAATTACATTTTGATTGATGTATAAAATGAGCTTCATCTCCTAAAATGAAATATTTACAGCGAGTCTACTAAATACCCTGCTAGTTTGCTTATAATGTCAACCTTTTAAAAATAATTAATAGGACATGAAACTGAGTTTATTGATTAAGTTTGTGACTTCCCAGAAAATATAAGGAAAATTACCTTTGTAAAGTTGCAAAACCAACAGTTCTCAATTCCAAACGTGATATAAAAAGGAAGGATGAAAATGCTAAATATTTAATAGATATGCGTAGACTATCAGGATTTAATTCTCTATTAAATTTATTAAATATGTTTCTGGGGTTTTTTTTCTATTGTATTTCTCTAATTCTGTGTTTGTGAGCATAAAATATCATTTTATTGAAGGACAGTTGAGGTGATACTTATTTTCATTTTTCTGTGTAAAGAAAAGCAAGTTCAGTTTTGATGTTTGGGTTTTATTTTTTAAATTGTGATTTAGATTTCTGTTGGAATGATTTAATCTGTTAACAGATTTATAGCTAGTATTCTGAATTTCTTGGTTTTCTAATAGCAAAAATCTTTATGTTCAGATCAAAAATCTGTGATCACATTTACTTTTTCCCACACACAAAAAAAATTAAAAAGAAAGGGAAACAAAAGAGGATGAAATGCATAGCAGAATTATAAAATGGCCCCTTTAATGAGTTTCTTCATAAGCATATTTAAAGAAACAGGGAAAACTGAGAAAACCATGGGCTTTCTATGGCAAGCAATATTTCTCTAATAAAATTTATTAATTGGGGGTTTTCTTGGGGTTTTTTTGGGTTTGTTTTTTTTTTTAATTGTAGCCTGTACCTCATCCTCTTTTCTTTTTTTTTTTTTTCCTTCAGTATGAATCCTTTAAATGTTGTGTTGCTGCTGGGTTTCTCTTCAGTACCTCCAGCTTCCTTATTGCTGCGATCAGCTGCTGGTACTGCCCTGATAATATCCTAAGATGCCATTGAGAGCTGCTCTGAAGAATAGCTGCTCTACTTTTAGTTTACATTTTTTCTGTTTGCTTTGTTACATTGCATCTCAATAAGAGAGGCCTGTAAAGGAAGTTGTCCGTTCAGGTCCAGGATTCAGGCAGGAAAGTGTACAACATTGCTATATTTTTTGTCACTATAGGGAAAATGGACTCACAAGTAAAAGGATAGATCAGTATATTTTGTCCTCATAGCACACCCCCATTATTCCCAGGACAGACTGTTTCAGCCAGAAACTCAGCTGAAGAAAATGACCTCTCACTGGTCTCTGATTTCTCTGGGATGGGACTGAAGTACTGTTTTGACATCATAAGGAAATCTCACTTCAGTAATTAATATTTTAGAACTATTTATATTTGAAATTTGTGAGGAAAGAGCAAAACTTGGGAAAGTTGTATGGGAATTCAAGGCAAGAACTGTATCACAGGAACAGGTTGCACAAATAACACCCTTATTCTCTGCTTGTAAAACTTGACAATGATGATTGCTTCAGCCTTGCAAAACATTGAACAAGTACGGCCTTGAGGCCCTCATAATTTAGGCCTACTTTCTTTTTTGAGAGAGGTCAGTGACACAGATTTTAACCGTCTTTTGTAATGTCTTTTATTTACAAAGTGTTGACAGCTCTATTTTGAATCAGCAAGCCAAGGCAATACCAAAGTAGTTCCAGAAAATCTCACCTTATGTGCTGCTAATGCTTCAGGTTTTGTGGGTGATGGATCACTTTTTTAAATTCAGTCCCTTTTCTTTATTTTTGCAATAGACTTCTAAGATGCAAAAGCACAAAAAACCAAATTAATTTAACAGTGACATGATGAGTTTTTTAGATTCTGTTGAAAATCTTTCTGTGTAACAAGATGTTTCAGTTCTGATAATACACGTTTTTATAGATGTGTATATTGTCATATATATTTTCTTTTGAAATGTGTTTGCCTCTTCCTGCTAACTATTGTCAGATCCTAACAAAATCCTTTATATAGGGACAGGTATTTAGCTCATCCTTTTACAATATTATTCAGGAAAATTCCTGTGACCTGTCTATTAACCTCTCTGCTATAAACTTCTTTGTTAGTGTTCACTTGGATAAATGACAATTTCTAAGCCCAAATAATTGCCTTTGACAGACATGAAGGTGAGAATCTACACTATACAACAAATGATTCTGTGTAAAGGCAGACTATCATGCTGAATGCTATTACCAGAACTTTATCACAACTCTCTCATTATGATCACACTTAATGGGGTTATTTTTAAAATTTGGGCTTGTGATATTTTTTAGTCCAACAGAATGGGCATAATCCCCAGCACCTAACAAATGCTTCAGGTTCAGATCACAGTGTTTCCTCTGGATAATAAAATTAATGAGATGATGAGCTTCTCCTGATAGATTCTGAAATTACTATCTTTTTTTAAATCTTTTTTATCTTTTTTTTAGTCCAGTAGAGCTCATTATGATCATCTCACTCAGCCTCCTGCACTTGGGTCACAACAACCCCAGGCAGTGCCACAGGCTGGGGGAAGAGTGGCTGCAAAGCTGTCTGGCAGAAAAGGACTGGGGTGCTGGTTGGCAGCAGCAGAACATAATCTAGTGTGTGCCTAGGTAGCCAAGCAGGCCAATGGCATCCTGGCCTGGCTCAAAAATAGTGTGGCCAGCAGGACCAGGGAAGTGAACAGTACCCAGCACTTGTGGGGAAATACCTTGAAAACCTCCAGTTCCAGGACTCTCAATTTAGGACGGCTGTTGAGATGCTGGAGCATGTCCAGAGAGGGTTACAAGGCTGATGAAGGGTCTGGAACACAAGCCCTGTGAGGAGCAGCTGAGGGAGCTGGGGTTTTTAGCCTGAAGAAAAGGAGGCTCAGGGGAGACCTTATTGCTCTCTACAGCTGAAGGAAGGTTTTGGCCAGGTGGAGGCTGGTCTCTTCTCCCAGTCAATTAGCAACAGGATGAGAAGACACAACCTCAGGCTGCACTAGGGGAAGTTCAGGTTGGACATCAGGAAGAATTTCTTCATGGAAGGATTGTCAAGCATGGAACACACTGCTCAAGGAGGAGGTCAAGTCACCATCCCTGGAGATGCTCAAGGGATGTGACAGTCAGTGCTATGGTCTAGTTGACAGGGTGGTGATCAGTCAAAGAACAAACTCAATGGTTTTAGAGGTCTTTTCCACCTAAATGATTCTATGATAACACAAGCCATATATTTCATTCCAAGATTTCTGTCTGAATTTCAGTTACCTGTGTCTGAGCTGGGACTTAACTGGTAATTGAAAGTGTAATTTGGTGTACAGACTCTCTGCCTAATTGAATACTCTACTTCCCCCAGTGATGTGCCCCTTCTGTTACAATTGTCATCAATAAATGTATGCACAGTGTAAGCTGAAATGCTTTTGTATAATTGTAAAGTTTTCCTTGAAGCATCTTGGAGGAGTGTTAAACACTTTTAAGTTTTTTGAGAATTTTGAGACAATGCTTTTTGCTCAGGCAATTGAAATATGTCTGCAAGGCAAGAGTAGTTCAAAGTTGCCAATATGAGGAGAGACAGGTGCCTTTTAAATTATTCATAGATCTCCGCTGGCTACCCATCTTTTTACAGATGGGATTTCTGTGTTGTTTTGTTGGTTTTTTGGTTGTTTTTTTTTTTTCCTTTCTCTCTTTCCTTATCCCTGATGGGTTTAATGCATTTATTGCACTCTTAGCTCCATGAATAGATATGGGAAATGCAAAGGCAAAGCTTTAACTAGTGAGAGAACAAGAAGTATGTTCTGGTTTAACAGATTCTCTGTCTATTTATCACTGACTGCTATCTTAGATTGTTAAGGTGCTTCACAGGAAAGCTTTTTTTTTTTTCTCTCATGACTTCTCACTGATGACTATGGCTGTTTGGTGACAACAACCCAGACAACAATCAGAGGTGGAAGATAAGTTGCCCAAACCTGCAAAATCATGTATTATTATATATTTGATCAGTCCAGTAAAAAAACTTATTATTTTTGAGGAGAGAGGGCAACAAGAGTGAATAGTTTGGTAACTACTAATTTTAGTTGTATTAATTTTAACCATGTGACTGCAGAAATTACTTCTCATATTCTTATCCCCAATACTTCTTTCTCCTCTGTCCGTATAGGATTTATTTTACCCATCAGCCTTTCTTAAAAAAAAATAGACTCTACATTATAATTATATCTTTTACATTCTTGTCTTACTTGGGGTAAAAATATCTTCCAAAATTCTTTCTCCTTTATCGTCTTGCTCTCTGCTTAGTCTTCACTTCTTTTTCTATTATACCTCCAAGCATCAGAGTCAGAGATGGGTAAACCTTCTACATAATGGCACCTGATTCTAACATCTGATGTTAAGTTTGAAAATAAAGTGCAAAGTCAATGTATATTCCAAAATAGAAGATCTTGAAAATGAAAATCTCAGTCAAGAAAGCTACCATCCCAAGGTAGGGCTAAATACAAATGCTGTGCAGAATGTGTATGAGAGAATATGCACATGTGATAAAGGTGATCTATTGCAGCTTGCATTTTGGCAATGATCAATAAAATAATCTTAGCTGTTGTTAGCCAGCTCCCCAGGTCTGACCTTCAGATGTTAGGATTTGAGATGGTTTGTATTTGGATAGACCTCAGAAATACTTGAAGGCTTTAAACTAGTTCATCCAGGTGCTGAATTCCTCAATGTCAGGTTTTAACAGTCAAATAGGTCCAGCAAAGTTACCTCTTACCTCTGGAAAACTGGAAATGAATTATTGAGACTTTTTTTGCACTGCAATACTACTTGGCCTAAAATTGTAGTGTCTTGAGCTGTTCTTTTCTGTCACATGGTCCTTTCATATTAGCTGGAGTCACACAGAACAGAGACATTCACATATAAACATTTCACCATTCTATTAATCAAGCTTTAGTTTCCTCCCGAGTTCCTCTCAGACTACAGTAGATAGATACTGAGACTCTGTTTTGGTCAATTGTTGGTTTTTGTGTTTGTTTTTGTTTGTTTGGTTGGTTGGTTTGGGGGTTTTATTTTGGTTTGGTTTGGGGTTTTTTGGTTTTTTTTTAAAGGACTATAAAATGAAGGTCAGATGTGCCTTTATGTTTTGGGGTTTTTCTTTGCATGGAGACCAAGTGTTGTTATACTGTGGATTGGTGTGGAGACCAGTAAATACTCCCTGTTCCATTAGAAGAATCTTTTTATATTGTGCTCCTTGACCTGGTGGCTGTAATATTGTATTTTATTGAGAAGTAAGAACAGAGAGTAAAACATCAGCATATGCACCAAAAATTTCAAAATAAACTTCTTATCTCTTCAGCACCTTCACATCATTATGCTCTGTAAGTCTTCAGAATGTGTATCCTTCAAGGCAGTGGCTTACCCTGTCAGTATGCAATAAATTGGTTTTGCTGTCAAGATCTGGATTAGTACTGTGGTAGATATCCAAGGTTTTAACTTTTTTTTGAGTATTTCAACCTATAAGAAAATAGAAATTATTAGAGACTGTGAAGAAATCTCCACTGACCTGAGTTTCAGCTTGTCCCCAGATCATTTCATCTAAAAATGTTGTTGCTCCATGGTATTGCAAGTGGTAGTAAATACCTCTGTGTTTCTTTCTTGTCATAAGAAACATCTACATAAACATTGTTGGGGGTGCAGGTGGTTACGTAATTAAAACTATTTTATAATTATCCAGTATTCTAATAAGTGAGAATTCATCATAAGTAAATGGAAAAAATTAGCTGTTCATACCTGACCTTGAGTGCAATTATGAGTTCACTCAGAGAGAAAAATTGGGTTGTGGGTTTTTTTTCTAACACAATATCAAATGTACTAAGTGTACTATTACATCTAGACAAGTGCTTCTACAATAATGCTTAGATGTTTTGCTTTGAGTTTATTTTCTTGCAAATATTTAAATGGGAGAAGTGTAATACTGATGGAGGAGAAGTATCTTTAAATCTTCTCTTGACCTTAAATAATTTGAATGATAATCAAAATACCTAGTTTTTCAGTATGAGATAGTCATAGCTTTAGATACAAACTTTATCAGAGTATATTGCTGCATATGTTATATAATATTTAAAGCAATGGGTATAAGATAGCTCAGGTGGTCTAGGTCCAATCCCATGGTCTTGGAAGTATTATGTGGTCACAAGGCTTGCTAGGTGCCCACCTAAGTCACTCACCCTTCCCTCCTCATTTGTACAAGAGAGAAAAAACCTAATGAAAAGCTTGTGGCTTGAGATAACGGCCAGGAAGAGATCATTCACCATCACAAACAAAACATACTCAACTTGGGTAAATTGCCTGAATTTATCGCCAAACAAATCAGAGAAAGATAATGAGAAATAAAAACACCTTCTTCTAAACCACTACCTCTCTTTTGCTCCAAGGCTCATTTTTTTCCCCTATTCTCCATTTACTCTCCTGCAGCCGTGCAGGTAGATGAGAAATGGGGACCATGGTCTGATGGTCACATATGAACTGCTTCAATGTGGGTTTCTGACAGGGTCACAGCCTCCTTTGGGCATATTCACCTGCTCCAGGGTGGGTTCCACAGGCTGCAGGCGGACCTCTGCTCCACCATGGACCTCCATGGGCTGTAGGAACACAGCTGCTTCCCCACAGTCTGCACCATGGCCTGCAGGGGAATCTCTGCTGTGGTGCCTGAAGCACCTCCTTGCCCTCCTTCACTGACCTTGGTGTCTGCAGAGTTATTCCTCTCACATATTCTCACTCCTCTCTGCCTGCAACTGCTCCTGTGAAGTAATTTTTTATCCATCTTAAAATGTGTTATCCTGGGGCACTGTCACTATTGCTGATGGGCTTGGCCTCAAACAGCAGCAGGTCCATCTTGGAGCTGGCTGGCACGGTCTCCATCTGTGACAGGGGAAATTTCTGGCAGCTTCTCACAGAAGCTGCCTTTGTAAGTGTCCTGCTACCAAAACCTTGGCACCAAACCCAATACAGCAAATCATTTAATCTTTCAGTGCTTATGTTTTTTCATCTAACGATTGGAAACAAGTGCTGCCTTTCTCCTATTAATCTTGGTTACTTGGGTCCTTATCCTAATAATCATGAACTGTCAGTGTGTTTTACAGTCGTGATCACATTTGGCCACAGACCGGAAGGAGAGATTTCAGCAAAAAGAGAATTTTCATTAGAACTGTAACATTGTAAAAAGACACCTGATGTTGCTATTCTTCACCTGTGTCCCACAGTATTTTCACTCCTTGGGGGACTTTAGTAGTTTCAAGTACAACAGATGTAGTCATGTGTACCACCTGCCTATAAGTTAGAATTCAGATATGATACCAAATAATCTGTCCATCCCTATATAAGTTTATGCAGCTGTCCATATGCTCTTTCAGCAAATTTGCATGTGCTAACTGTAGGACTCTACATGGAGTTTGGTTTTCCCAGATGAAAATACAGTCTGATATCCCAAGATTTCATGAGTAAGCAAAAGTAATGTTTAATTATTGTCTTTCTTTTCTTGGATATATAGTGCATGGCCTCTAAGTAGTGAATACTTTGATTTCCATGTTAAAGCTTTGTATGCATTCAATACATGAAGGTATGTATGTTTTTAGAGTTATATCATGGCTAATAATAATATATGGCTAATGATAATCAGGAACATTATCAGAAAACCAAAAGCACTGTCATTCTCACTCAAATTAAATGAATTTTTAAATTCATTGTTAGACGCAATGTTTTTCATTACATTTGTATTTAGTCAATAAAAATACCCCACATTTTCATCAATAATGAGATTAAATCTTTCCCAAAATACTGAAAACTAAAATTGCTTCTTTTCTTGGCTGAGACAAATCTAGTTCCCTCTGTCAAGCACATCAGTAACCATGTGTTTTTCTTACATCTTGCCAGGTATTATGCCAACATGTAATCGAACTTCCAAACATTTTGAGAATGAACAGAAATCACTAGGTACATTATATATGATTGAAATTTATCTAAGAATACATTAGGTGCACAAGGCCTCTCTGCACTGCAATAGCTTTTTGCCACTTGAAGTTTATCTTACACTGGGCAGATCCTTTCCTATGAAATTTGTCTAAAGCAAGGCTGAGTCTAACCTCTATTTTGCAAGAGTGCTGCATATTTGAATGTTCATTCAGTTGTGCAGATTGATGCTGGTGAAGCTCTGCTGTGGTCAGCAGAATGATACTGTTTAAGCCAAGCAATCTGGGATCCTATACAAAAATTCTTCCTATGAATACTGGAAATTACTTTCCTAATGGATTCTAATTGAAACAGAAAATGGAATTAATTAAACTGAACTAAAAGCCCATTATTATGTTTGGTTTTCTGGAACTTTTGTATAACCTGTTAATTCATTAATTAATTTTTAATTGGCAAAGTTTCCTCTAGCATAAAACTTTTCTTTGAAGTGGAAGTCAGTTTAAATCTCTGCTTTTATGTGACTATCAATTTTTTCCCAAAGTACCATCCTTGTTCATACTTGAGTAAAAGGTAAGCTGTGAAGTCAGTCTGTAGGAAATCAACCTTTTTTTTTTTTTTGCTCTTTTTTGGTGTCCCTATTAGCAGTCTAAGACGTTAGCGATTTTGAGGATCAGGCAAGTATGGTGTGTTCAGGAATCTATCTTACATGCATAATGCTTGAATATTTGTACTGATCCTTTCTGAATTCCAGCTCTACAGAATCATATTTATTCTTGTACAATTTACATAAAATTTTCTTATATTTCACTGAACTACAAAATCATTATCTGTAACTGAAGGATTGTATTCTAGCTTTTTGAGTAAAAGGTTTGTCGGTTTTAGCTGAACTTGTAGAAAGGAAGGTTAATGCCCAGTTTTTTGGTGCTCTGAAAAAATTCACAACAGATGGTGGACAGTGCAGGGGACGTGAAGATCCCAGAGAACTGGACTGCTAACATCTTCTTTCAGCTGTATGTCCAGCCTCAGGGACATTCAAAAGACAGCTATTATCAGTCATACCTAACTATTACCCTGATGTATTACTGCTAAATGGTAAAGGAATTCCTGCTCTGGGCCCCAAAAAGAGAGCAAGAAAGCAGGGTGAATCAGTGGGAATATTTTATGAGGGATGAAGAAAGAGCCCAATTAGGCCTGGCAAAGAGACAAAATATCATAAGCAAAATATGGGTTAGACATATGAGGAAGATTTCTCACATTATTCAAAACTTTTTTGAACCAGTTAGCTGTAGGAGAAATTCTGTCAAGAAGTAATACATGCAAGATAAATAGCAACATGGTATATCTTAGCTACAAAAAGTATTGTATCTAATTATAAATTTTTCAGGCAACATAACAAACCATTCGTGTTCCACAATATCATATGCAGAAAGCTCTATGAGAAAAGAGAATGTATTCACAGCACAGGGATAAAGCCTGAACTGTGACCTCCATATCAAACCTGAGGCAGAAAGGACTTTACACTCTGAAAATGGAAAATCACTGAGGACTTTCACCGCCACCATCACTTTTGAAAGTTGCATACCAAATATAGGAAGAAGCCCAATCTGCTATGAACTCAGCTGAGCATTTCCTTGTCCCCTAGGAATGGGCTTTACTCCAGAGTGTGCAACAGAAAATGATGAAAAGACTGTTTTCATTAATATGATGACACAACTCTACAGATTAGTGAAGTAACATTGCAGCTTTCAGTCTTAAACAGAGCTTCAAAAAGAACTGTACAAAGTATGGTCCTGGAACAAGCAAGGGTGTTTATGTCAGCAGTGATTTTTTGACAGTAGGTTAGGTAGATATATATATAAAAGTATTAAATGATCCAGTTAAATACCATTGTTGCTGTTTTTTTCAGGTGGGAGAATATATGTAATTCTAACAAACTGGAGCTGATGTGGTCTACATTTCTATGCTACACAAAACTATGAACAAAAAGTAACTTCTATGACTGTATTATGGAAAGACTCTTAACAGACACGTGCACACATGGTAAATGGGTCACTAGTGTCTAATGACAACAGATGTAAGTTCTTTGCTTTCCTGCCACTAAAATGCAAATTATACTTTCCCTTCAGCCTTATGCAGTCAAAGCTGGCTATAGCCCACAGGTCCTATTTAACTTGATGCCATTCTCTGCAATTTTTGCAAGGGAGTATAATATTTTGCTTTCAAACCTCTCCCCAGTAAACAGGCAAGAAATAATTTAGTGGGTATTCAGTTTTGTGATGTTGTGTTCATCTTCTCTGATCAAGTTCTATTCTTTCTTCTTACTTTAAACAAAATTGTTTCAATTCATATGATATACAAGGTATTTTTTTCTTTCTGCTCTTGTTTAAAGCACTCCAGAAGAAAACGCAAAGTGTAATCAAGTTATGTAGGACTACTTAACAACTTTAATGTAAAAGGAGGCACAAAATGTGCAATAAATCACCTGGTTAAAGCCTGAAAACTGCTTTTTGTTTATACATTTATTGATTTTTTTTCTCTAATCATGTCTACCTCCTTTAATCATCAGTTGCTTGCCTGCCCTCTATTATCCAAAATCAAAGTAATAGACTTCAGCTAAACAATAGTTGCAATTTATAGAGTGACAAGGGATGCCTTTTATCCACTAGAGAGACTCCTTCCAACTTCAGGAAAGGACAAACTCTTCAGATGTTTTTCAGTCTTCATGAAAAAAATTACCAAGCAAAAAGAAAATGTTTCCCTATAAACCATCACTGAAACAGCCAGAGGGGAAAGCAATGATTGTTTTGTGCTGATTTTTGTTGGTTTTGCTGAAGTAATTACATGAAGGGCAGGGTGGGCAGGATGTAAGGCAAAAGGTTATGATACTGTCAAGGCCCAGAGTAAATGCATTTTCCTGAACTCCTTCAGTAATGCTGCAGCCTTCTCTATTTTATAACATGGAAGAGCAGCCTATGCATAAATTTTCTGTTTTAGACAGACCTGGTTAATGACAGGTGAGATAATTGCTGATTTCCAGTGAGAAATGTTGATGAGTAGGTAAGTATGGTCATTAGTACTGAATGTTAGGACTGAAATATGTCCTCATGCCTGACTCAGCATCAAAGGCTAGTGTAGACTTGAGTTCTTTGTGCTTGTGCATTTTTTCCATATACCTAGTCACATTGTATGTTATTTTAGAGAATTAGAGACGCTAACATGCTCACATTTCCCCTTATTCCTTTTCTCTTCTTACAATCAAATACTATTTGTATAATATGTCAAAGGTTTCATGTGTGACTTTTAATATACATTTCTTGCTGTGTTGGTTTAGTTGTTTTTTGTTGTTTTGTTTATTTTTTAATAAAGCTGGTGCAAAAACAAAGTGAAAACATACTCAATATTTCCTTCCTTAACATCTTCACATGTGCTGACTGAAAGCTGAAAGTGTGGGTAGGCAAAAGAAATTTTCACTAAAACATTTCTCCCATAAATGCTTTTCTAAAATTTTTAAAATAGCCTTAAACAAAAATTACTCCCAGCAGTGCTCCAGGGTAGTTTGAATACCCCACTGATTATAATTCCCCAGTATCTATTGTTTCATCATTACAACATCAGGGAGAAATTAAATAGCTCTTGCCATGTATCTCATTCTATTATTTCCTTCATTTTATTTCACAGATCATTTTCAATCTCTTGAATGTGAAAGGTAAAAGTCTTTATTGTGTAAGCAATAACATGGAAATAAGGTATGAAAGAATCTTGAAAGACAACACTTTTTCCTTCTGATTGCTTTGGTAATTTCTGCTTAGGGCTCTTCCTAAGTAATGCTGGCTTGCTTATGATGACAGTTTTTGGTAGTAGCTCTTAGGATACTCATCTTTCAATTCCCACTGCGTAGTGTACTGCCAGCAGAGAACTATGAAATGGTTTCTACCCCAGAGAGCTTACACTGATTTAAATTGTGATTGATAGAATACTATCAACCCAAGTGCTTTCAACTTTTTTGGGCATTTTAGTAAGAACCCCAGATAGGAAGGAATAGGAAAGAAGCAATATTTTATTTTGAAATTTTAAGATACAGCCAAAGGTTTTTGGATGATGAAGCCTGGAACAGATCAGCTTGTGGTCTTCAGCTTTTCCTTTGGCTATTGATTCAGGATTGGAGTAATGTGGTACCTGCTTTTCTGAGCTAGCTGTATCTCGAAGGGGCCACCAACCTTGTATTATTGTGTTTGTGTAGTGAGCTTGTAAACAGTAGCAGATTTTATCAGGATTTGTGGTGTGGTTTTTGCCCAATAGCAGTGTAGACGTGACTCAAAGTTTACACCACTGCTAGTCCATTGATTTAATTGGATTCCTGGACATATCAAAATGAATTAATAGGCAGCAACTCACTCTCATACCAGAATGGGCAGAGTAGAGTGTGCAGTTCCCTTTTAGTAGAACAAGTGATATGTTGTCATTAAGGCATACAGTTTCTTATTAAAACACTCTACAGAGAAAGAGAATAAATGATATATTGTAAATTGAAATAACTAGCAGAACAGTCAACATGAACAAACCATAATTAAATAACCACCTTTAAAAATACACAGAATGTGGGAAATAGGATGAACCAGGTTAAACAATGTGTGAACATAATTTCACAGAAAGTTATATATGCAAAATCAAACTCTGCAAAGTATATTTATATTACTTAATAAGAAGAGAGGAAAATGTGTATTGAAAACTGACAGAGTAAAGCCAACCATGAAATCTCATGAGTTTAAAGAAAAGCTACAAAAAGCCACCAAACCAACAAACTATCAAAATATGCTATTGAGCAGGAATGAAACAGACATTGTTCTAACATTCAGTTAAAGATTTGCACCCACTTTACACACATTCAAAATCTGGTCCAGATAGGCTGCCCACAAAATCATCATCCTTGCCTGTTAATATTGAGGGCTCTGCATTGTCATTCCATAGAGAATTTCATGGAACAAAAATCTCATTAAGCAATCTGTTGACAGTCTTCAAGGAGAAGTTGAGAAGTTACCTGAACAGAAAGAGACGTGCTTAGTTTTGTGTTCACACATGCATTTAGGAGCCTAAAGAACACTGATTTCAATAAGGCTCTAATTCAAAAATGTATTTATGTATTGGCATCTTAATTATTTCTATGAACTAAAGTCAAAGCTACATGCTAGTGTTTAGAGAAATATCTGAATAGTCCAAGGCGACAAAGAGTTCCAGTTCAATTCTTTATGCAGAAACATGTGCACCTACTGAATCTCTACCAGACTGACTCAATGGTAGGTGAGACATCTCTCTCCAGGCCTTTGGGCTCTTGGATATAGTATCTTACTTGATTGGACAGAGTTCTGTATATTTGTATACTGAATTAGAGCCCCAGAAGACATTTTTTCCCCTATTCCCTGAATTACAGTCCTGCTACCAAAACCCTACATTCTTCACTGATTTCAGTTATCTCTGTATATGCTTTTCCAAAGAGGACTATAAAATATAAATCCAGAAACAGGAAGAAGAGCCTCTTTGCCAGAGGAAGGGTCCCGTTCTCATACTACTGCTGGTATGAAACCTCTATGCAGACTGTGAAGTGTGAGAAAAGAGCTGGTACCTGCACTATGGTAGGCTGGATCCATCAGTGTATGATGTATCATGAGACTCTGATTGCCTCTGTCCCTGGTGCTCTTCTCTCTCACACTTCTCCAGGGTTACTGCAACCTGCACTGTTCCCACGCAATTTCCAGATTTAACACCATAATTGTCTCATTTCCTCATACCAACTTCCATGGAGGATAAAAGCTCCACAGCCTCCCTCTCCTCACATCCGCTGGGCAGTTTCATTTCAGAGATGACTACCCAGGAGCTGTTAGTGATTATAAGAACCATCCATGTTATGCCTGCTGTCAGGTTCCCTCCTGGGCCAGAGTATTGAAAAGACATATTGTACACTCAGCAAGAAATTGCAGTTAGCTTAGGATATACTTAGACCATCATTTTGAGAGGGAATATTAAGAACTCAGGGCAATGGAAAAACAAAGGTCTTTTTACACCCCAGGAGGTAGAAAACTACCAGAAGGTGGATATGAGGCTTTTGTAAGCTCTGAGTTTGTGAATTCTGCTGTCTGACTCAAGGTTCTAGCTCTCTAGTATGCAATTTAAAGTTTCCTCTAGGTGCTTATAATTTAATTGTAAGGTGTTTCACAAACATCTTAGCAGGTGCAAAGAGGACGTGAAGTGATCCTTTTTTCCTCTCTCCTCAGCTGGAACATGAAGAAGGCACTTTATGATCCAATTAGTGCCTCCAGGAGCTCTCTAATTGCATTATAAAGCATTTCAAGGAAAAAAAAAAAAGAAAATTAGGAATTGGTTTTAAAGCCTAAAAAAAAAAGAAAAGAGGGAGTGATGTTTAACTATTTGCCCTCCTGATAACTCAGCCATGAGAGGACCCAGCATCCTTATACACCTCATTTGTCTGTAAGCTCCACATATGTGAAATGCATTCCATTGTCCAGAGCTCTGGAGAGTGCAGCATCCTCTATTGGGTTGTAATCAGAGCTTGAAGTATGATGGGAAGCTTTGCACTCCCAGTAGCTAGCGACATTAATGCATGTTGTTCATTCAAGGAAACTGCAACTGTGCTGCTCTATCTGTGGCCATTTTAGCCTGCTAAATATCTGTTCTGTTGAGTTTTTATACCAAGCTCATTGGCATAGTGTCTGAGAGGTATTATATATAATGAGCTATAACATGCTTTCAATTTCAAAGCTCAACCTCTGTGTAATAATTATCACATCACTTTCCATAACTCTCACATATTTTACTTACTGAGTGGGTAGGAAGATACTGAAATAATGTTTAGACTTATGTGGTGCTTTTCAGCTGTAGACAACAAAATATTTTCTGTTGGCAGCTAAGCATTATCATCTTCACTGTGAAGATGGACAAGACTAAAAGACAAATAACAGAGATGTGAATAAAACCCCAGCTTCTGATCTTTGGTGTACAGCCCTTCCTATTCATTCAATTAGTGCAGATCCGAAGTACTTTTCTTCATTGGCTGACAAAAGTTATAGGACTTTTATCCTCTTTCCAATGAAGGAATGAATTGTGGAAAAGCAAAACACTTGAATATGTCTGTTATATCTCACATATGACATAACACTTGCTTTCTCTTACACCCACATGCAGCTGAGCAGAATACCAGCCCTGCATTTTCTGTTTCAATCCATTCCTTTTTTTTGTTGCTGGGATTTAATGCAACCCATTGCTGCAAAAAAAGGAGCAGTAGCAATATTCTGAGCTGAGGTTACACTGTGAGCAGGGTCCTCTACCCATTCCCTCGGGAAGAGGCTAACAACACCAAGGCTGTCCTTAAGCATCTATACATCCTTGAAATTACTCTGGAAGGGACATCAATCTAATTTAAACATGACAGGGTCCTTTTCAAAATTCAGGTATTATGTTACCTGAACCCGGTCCTCCTCTTCCTGGTAAATTTGCACTCAAATTTAGGAGAGCCTTTTGTTGCCTGGTACTGGGTGGTGGGAACCTCCTCTCCTTCTGGATAGCAGGGACTGACTGTCTTTCTGTATTGAAATAACAGGAGAAAAGGGCGGCACCTCTGGGAAGAAAGATTCGTTGTCAGGTGCCATTTTAGGAAAAGGGTAAGGGACAGCTGACAGCTTTCATCTTCTGTTCTGATACAGTCTGTCACACTCCTATGCACTGGCATACCCAGGCACACACTGCTTTGAGTAAAATCATTGATAATGCACAGTAAGTTATCGAGAGATGGTACCAGGATACTTTTTTTTTTTTTCCTTCATTTCTGCAAAAGTTCAACCCTGCTTTCTCTTACCTGAATTTTGGGTTGAGTTTCATACTCAGAGCTCAAAACCAAGATTAGTTCACAAAACCAAGAATACTGCTCACATTAAAACTCCTTTGATCCAACAAACAGTGCATTGTCTCGTTCCAGATTCTTTCATGGCAAGATCCAAATTTCTGGTATAAAATTCATGGGCCTTAATAAATCTTCCACAGTAATGGTCTGAATTTTAGGAGTTTAACAAACACGCTGAGTTTTCGGTTTTATTACAAACATTTCATATAATTAGCATGAACAGATGGCATATGATTCTACCATTAATCATTTGTGTACAACCAAAATACAGTAATGTTAGTATCTCCCAGAATGCTTCTTTGAAAAAAATACCTGGCTGCAATTCTGATTTCTCTTGCACCCATCAGACACCATGACTGTAGTAAAATTACTTCTGATTTATCACAGAATTGAACAATGGTAGAATGAAGCCTTTTTCATTATGCACACTATCCTCAGTGGCTTCAAGACTTACACTGGGTTTTTGCAATATATAATCAGTTAAAAAAACAACTTCCCTGTGTAGGACAAAAAGGAGGAATATTAATGGATAAAATCTTTCAAAGCATTTCTGGAAACAATACCCTTATGAATAAAAGGAGTGGTTTTTTTGGCATCTCTATGTGGTAGTGTTTTCAATTCCAATAGCTATAATAAGGAAAAAAATCTGCCCTATTTGTCAATCTGTCAGGAAATATATTTCAGCTTCAAGCATCATACTCCTGGGATTTATGGAAATCACAAAACATCTCATTCAGATGAAGAGGCTGAAGCTATAAGCAGTGCAATTAATATCTTCAATTTCTGCCTTCAGCATGAAAAGAAGCTCAAAAACTTTTTGAATCTGAATCCCAAATGCTGCCTAATAGTTCACATCTGGCTTGGGCTATTTAGGAGAAACAACCGTTGCTGGTGTCAGCAGTGCATTCAGTGACACACTAACCTTGCTTAT
Source organism: Phainopepla nitens (assembly GCA_013400175.1). Classification (NCBI taxonomy): domain Eukaryota; kingdom Metazoa; phylum Chordata; class Aves; order Passeriformes; family Bombycillidae; genus Phainopepla; species Phainopepla nitens. The sequence goes on from VXBQ01015447.1 coordinate 119,421, forward strand.
CCGAGGGAGCACAGAGGTCATGGAAAGGGTGTTTGGCAGGTTCAGCTGGGGGGGAAGGATAGCAACAGGCACAGGCTTCTTAATATTCCTTCAGTCTACACAAGACAAATGTTTTCCCAATTCATCTCTATTTAAACATAATAAAGCAAAAGAGAGAGAGAAGGAAATATGTGTCATCTTGGAATAAATGTCTTTCCCTGAACACCAGAAAAACCCATTGCCAAAGTTTGCTGGCCAAAACTCCATCAGGAGATGATTTCTTCACTGTGTTTCAAGCTTACTGAAAATACCCTTTTAGTCAGTGTTAAATTTATCTCATGCTGCTACAGAGAAAGCACCTGTGCAGCCAAATTTTGATCAGAGGTGTGTCTTGTCTGAGCCGTCACAGGACTGCAATACATGAAGGGCTACTGAGCAGTTGAGAGCTCATGCTTCAGAGCTAGGCCATGCAGTTACGAAACACATAAAAGACTACCTAGGGAGAGCCTAACAAACTCTTGCTCATGGCTGTGAATAACAATGAGAGCAGCGTGGAAGGGTATTGTGAGGGGATTTTTTTTCCTTTTGTGAATTTCCACATTTAAACTGGACCATTTTATTTACTTATTTTGTACTTATTTTGTATTTTTATATGGCTAAATCCCAGCAGAGGATAATCACTGTAAGCTTTATGGACCCTGCTTGTTTTTCTGAAAATACTCGGGACAGCAGGAGGAGTGGGACTGGATCTCTATTGCTTTGTCACTAAAGCGGTGACAAGATGATGCGAAATAAGACCTTGAGGTCTTGCTAAATTTCAGGAACAGGCAATCATATACCCAAACATAGCCCATATATATAGGTGATTATCACATAAGCCCAAGTACTGAATATTGAGACCCTGGGTGTTACTCTTTAGTCAGTCTATTCAAGGCTGGCATCACATCAGAGAATCAGAGAATAGTTTGGGTTGGAAGAAACCTTAAGGATCATCTATTTCCAAGCTCCCTCCCATGGCCAGAGCTACCTTTCAGTAATTCAAGTTGCTTAGAGTCCCATCCAGCCTGGTCTTGAATATCTCCAGGAGTGAGGAACCCACAACCTCTCTGGGCAGCCTGTTTCAGAGTCTCACCATCCCACAGTAAAGGATTTTTTTCCCAATATCCAATCTAAACTTATTCTCTTTTAGTTTTGATCCATTGGTCCTTATTCTGTTACTACACGTCCTTCTAAAATATCTCTCTCTGTCTTTCTTGCAGGTTCCCTTCAGGTACTGGAAGTCATAAATTAGGTCACCCCCAAATGGTCTCTTTTCCAGGCTGCATAATCCCAATTCTCTCAGCCTTTCCTCACAGCAGATGATCTCTATCCCTCTGACCATCTTGATGGCCTCCTCTGGGCTCTCTCCAACAGGTCCGTGTCTCTCCTGTGCTGGGACCCCAGAGCTGATGCAGCCCTGCAGTGGGGTCTTACCAGAGAGGAGCAGAGGGACAGAATCCCCTCCCTCCCCTGCTGCCCACGCTGCTTTGGATGCAGCCCAGGACCCATTTGTCTCTCTGGGCTGTGAGTGCCCATGGCTGGGCCATGTCCAAACTCTCCTCCACCAGTACCCCCAGTTCCTTCTCACCAGGGCTCCTCTCCATCTGTTCAGGCCCCAGTCTATATATTATCTTGTAACTTTTGTACACAGCAGATCAACTCAGTATTTAATAATAACTGTGATGGGTTTTCTCCAGAGCATGTTAAGGGCCAAAATTTGCCTACACTCTGTATGAATGAGAGTGGAACAAGCAGTCTATTCACGGTTTGTAAGAGGGGTGGTCTAAATTTCAGTTTTTACTCTTCAGAGATGTCTGTACTGTCCCCATTTCTCTATAGAACATTTAGGCCAGGGAGCATATGCTGGAAGGAATATGGTATCCAACAACATAGAAATGGAATCTGGAGTGCTGGAACCCTAAATTTAAACTAACTGGAGTGCTGGAAGTATTCTGCTTGCCTGGACGCTTCACAGCTTCAGTTGGCTTTACAGAGCCTTTTAACACACCATGGAAAACTGACAGACATTAGCTCACACTTTTGAGAGGAAAGCAGTCACACATCATTGTAGCACATAGTTTTTGCCTTTTCCTTTTTTTTTTTTTCCAAGTGAAACGCTACTATTATCTGCACAGAGTTAGATCTATTTTCTTTTGCCACAAAGGCCTTTCTTTCCTCCCTCATAAAAATGATTGCTTCTTTCTCGTAAAAAAATTAGCTTATACACATGAATGAAACATTGTAGAAGCTTAGAGACAAGATTAGGAAATGTCTTCTCACAGAATCAGAGCCAACACCTATGATGTTTGAAGGTAGAAAGAAACAAGATTTTCGTGACATTTATATGTTTCCATGAAAATCTGGACTTGAGACAATGATAAGGTTTTCTTTTGGTGGATAATAATGATGCCTAAATGGAACGGAAATATTCCTGAATTTTAATTATTATTAGGAAGTGCCACAACATAAGATATTGCCAGTTGATAACTCAACTGGCAAGAATTCTGTCCACAAATAAAAAACAAAAAAAAGGCCAATTGCCTTTTCTTGAAGTGGTTTGCTTTCTTGGTTAACAGATTAATCAGAAAGTGATTTATGGAGCATGGAGAATGGAGGGGGAGGAAGTTGCAGGCATTCCAGCCACATGTCATTGGCTCCCAAGCCCTTCTTACCAGGTACTTGAGGCTGAGTCAGCTGCATATGACATTCAGAGAAAGGTTTGAATTTATGCCTAAGATCTGCACTGGGTTTTCTAGTTTTCTCACACTCTTTCACATTCACTTTGATAAAAAATAGAAAACACACTCGTTAGACATATGACTTCACTCTTTCAGGTGCTATTCCTTAAAACATTGCTGTCTTCAAACTGTAGACAAGATATTTACCACATGATCTGTCTGTTGATACCTTTCAAAGAGATCTCTAGAAAACATTATTTTTTTAAATTCTTTCTTTTATTTTCTTTTTTTTTGCCAAATGAAATACTGATTTTTATCAAATTTGTTTACTGATGTAAACATGATCTTCTGCTTGATGTTTACATGATCTTCTGCATGAAAAATTTTGTCAGTAAATGAAGAGATATGTCAGTTCCCACATCTTGTATGTGAGGCAACACTACAGGATTGGTGATTGGAAGCCTGCAAAATGGGACTTAAAGAGGAGTGTGAAAGTCCTTCGCAATAAAACGTCAAAGAAAACAAGTGAAGACCTTATCAGGGATTTCTTTTTAGAGATGAGGGCTTTAGCATCACTGCTTCCCAGAAATACTGCACTTCTTTTCTTTTTGGAAGTCTATGGGAAAAGAATAGAGAACAGAAGGGAAAAAAATAGAAATTAACAACTATTGCTATGATTCTACCCCATGCTATGATGCACAGTTTTATACCTTTAATCTGTGGATTTCAAAGACATCATTAAATCTGATTTGATTAACCTAAGGAAAACCAGGAGTTATTTACAACTGCTTGCCAATTTGCAAGCCATTGAAATGCAATGAAGCTGAGCATTCTTCTTTCAGCTCTTTCATGATTAAGCATTTGACTAATTTAAATATTAAAACTGTTTTCTCATAATTGCACAATATCAGTTAAATATAAGCAAGACAAATTCATGCCTGCTTAAAAGATCTGAGATCTGTTTTAGCAGAAAGCCCACTGAAAACAGTGAAAAGATTCTGGGGGTTCTGCCAGGTCAGAACCTTCAAGCAAGGGCTGGCACCAAATTTATAGTGTAAGAGCAGACTTTCATCGCATACACTAAAGGAAGCTAACAAAATGGATTGTTTTTCTCTTGCTACTAACATAATCTGAAATTATTTTAAAACAGAAGAGCTGTTAAAATATAGTTACATAGTTACTAATTATTTTTATCTCATTTTGCTCAGATGAGACATTAGAAATGGAAGAGTAATTTTCATTTTTTGTTTCTATTTCAGTTCATTTTAAGGCTAAGATTCACGAACATGATTCAAATGCTGGCATAGGCTTGTCAGAGAGTTCATGGTAACATCTTTGTCCTTGGAGATATTCAAAACCCAACTAGACAAAACCCTCAGCTTTGAGCAAGGCAAAAATTGGACTAGATATCCTCCAGAAATCACTTCCAAGTTCGACTATTCTGTGACTCCTTGAAAATGTATAAATATTAATTAAAAAATATTTCACAATGTAGAAAATGTATGCTTTGAAGGTTAAATACATTATTTTTATAAACCCTAAATTCTGACTCTACTGATATCTCCTACTCCTACTAGGAAGAAATTTTATTTCTATTCCTTGACATATTTTCAGTTCCATCTTACAATTCTGATAATTTTACTCAGTTTTTAAATTCTCTTGCACCAATGCAGCATAAAAAGTAGATGCTGTGAAAAAAAGCATCATTTCCATAGCTTTCATACATTTCTTACACTCATGCCAGTAAGGGCAAATAAGTTCATGCCCTGTCCCTTTTTTGGCAGGGCTAACCTCAAGAGGTAAACCTCCCCTAATACATGTATCTTCCAATTCACACTCAAAACACAGGACCATACAGACAAACAATTTCCGAGAGCAGTGATGAGGTGCAGGGGTTTGTTCCCTGTGGCATGCAACCAAGTCTTCTTTACTTCCTCTCTGTCTCCAAATTCAAAGTGCAGGAGCACAATGGGATCAGAACTCCTTTAGACGGCTTCTGTGGGTGCACAGCCCTGTCCTTGGGTTGGCCCATGGGTAAATAGCACACCTGACTCTCTCTACTGCTCTACAAACAGTCAGTGCAAACTATGTATTGCTTGAGATCTACTTCAGTTATCAATATAATGTTTTATCAGGACATGGTTCGTGCATAATCTGTGTCCCGGATCTGTGCAAGGGATTTAATTCATCCAGGGATCTGGACTACTTCAAATAGCTTGCCTCCTTATCTTCTCTTAGCACCTCCAAACAGGAGTTCTGCTGTCTCCCAGCCAGGAATCATGCTGATGATTCAAGAGCCACCCACACAACAGCATTTTTTTTCCAGCAAGCATTGCAATTGCCAATAAGTGTGGGTAAATAATATGACATGTAAAAGAACATTATGGAGTGCACTGTATTATTACCCATCTGGAAGATTTATTTGACCAATATATCAACTGTCAGGGAACTTAAACCACCGCCACGTGTTTTCAGAAACAGAAAAACTGTCTAGCACAATATATGTATGTACTTCATTAGTGCTGAGGATGTGTCATTTTAGCAAAGTATAGGAAAAATCAAAGTCAGTCAGGGGGAAGCAAAACTAATTATTTAGGAGATAAATCTGTGTTTTTTCAGACAGATTACGGGACTTTCCTGTACTGTCTCCTGAGGGAGACAGCTCATACCATAAGATCAGCACACAGGAGTTTGATGTTAGTTTGGAGCAAAAGTTCAAGTTCTATTAAAGACGTTCATATACCTACCTTTCTTTATAAATGTAGGTACTACTGATCGCACCAGGGAAATGCCTCTGTTCATAGATATGAAAGAAAAGAATATAAGGCCAGCAGGTACTGATGATATCCTGATTCCTCTTCTTACACTTTTCTTTGAGACATTTAAGATTGCTAATGTTCAGAATGTTCAGCAAAGTCAATTTTCTTGTGACAAATTGACCAACAGCAGTGCTTGGAGAGACACTGCGTGACGGATTCAATTACATAACCTTGTCAGTAAGCAATTTTTTTTTGCTTGCCTAAAGTAAAATCTAATAATGAAAAAGTATTTCAAGAACCTTAATTTCTATTTTGCTTGGAAGTTCAGAAATGTAGGCATTAGTAGGTTTAAATCAAATTTTGACTGGTATATATGTTTCTTGAAAATCAAACCTTCACTCTTCAGTCACTGACAGTAGAAAATCATACCCAAAACATAAATATATCAAACAGGCTGTCAAAATTGCCAAGGCATCAGATATTATTCATGTAGTGTTGCTCTATTTTTCACAAATTATGATAAACTGAAAATCTGGGACAATGTCACTTTGGAACTGTCTTTCAAAGTATTATGCATGTGGTTTGGGGAAAAGTTGGTGGAAATATAATATTACTAATCACTGGTAATATTTATTTGACAATAGAGGGTATAGGGTAATTCCAAATGTAATTTCAAAAAGGCTGTCATAAACATTTTTTTTCTGCAAAAATTAAATAGTGTTTGGAACAACGCAACAAGATGCACATGAGATTTTTTACTACTCTCTGCTCTAGGGAACTAATTTAAATACACAATATGGACTTTAAGGGGTTTGTTTATGCGTTTTGGGCTTCCTTTTTTCCCTTTGGCCCAGCTCCTAGTTTCAGAAACAGTTGCTATTTGTTGTAAGCACAGGAATAACACACAATTCCACCAGAGACATAGGCAGGTTATTAACAGCTGGGGAGTAAATTCCAAGTCAAACAGTACCATATTGTTTCTGTTCCTCGAATGCTATTTTCATGCATATTAGCAAAATAATTACACTTTCACAAGAGAAAATATTTATAACAAGAATTATGATACTTCAAGGAAACTAGAGTCATTGCAACTAAACCTAACTTTTGTTGTGACTATTTTTCACTGGAAAAGGCTTGACAAAAATTTACTAAAAATTGTACTCTATAAAAAAAAATCACAAAGAAATAATAAAGTTATGGAGGGCTACTCTCATTCCTGCTCTTTTTCTATTATCTTTGTTTCCAGTGAGGGCAACGGCAGGAAAGAAGCTGTATTAGATGAAGGTAGTCCTATAGAGGGTTCCCTAATGCTCTAAAAGAAAAAAGTTAATTTTCTTTCTTTTGTTATTAACTCTTAAAAGGTGTGTGCTGAGTCATGCAGGATCCAAGATAATGCAAGTCCAACTGACACTGCAGTTACATCCATGGATTTGAGCTTGGCACAAGCTTCATTTCATGCCTACAGAGACTTCCTAATCTGTCAGACCTTTGAGGGTCTGGGTCTTAACCACTCTGAGTGAAATTCGCAAGGCAGTTTTAGCACCTACATATTACTAAATAATCCAATGAGAGGCACCTACATGAAACATAAAACTCAAAATGCCTGTCTGCAAAATAGAAACGTACTTCTGTGAAATAACTGCAACATGAACCATTCAATTAGTTCATGGTTTTTTTTTTCTCAAGCTGTTACAAGTTCCAATAAAGAAAAAAATCCATTAGTGAGACCCCAGTGGTCCCTATGTGATTTTAGTTCTCTCTATATTTTTAAGGGTTATGATATCTAATGGATCTACACTACCCCAGAGTGAATTCACATTCTGATGTCAGCTGAAGGGGGAGAACATGCTTAAAACAAAGTAAAAAATAATGGTTTTCCCTAAAATAACTTTTTCTGAATTTTTAATCAGTGTAATTTCAACAATACTTTCCTCATGGTGCTGACACACTGCTGTTCTGAACTGAAATGCAGAAGTCAAGGGCCAGACCTCATTTCCTAATAAGTGATGTTAATGACTGGAAGAACACTAAAATAAGTTGATTTCTGGAATGTTGTTTTAATGCAAATTCAGCAGTGTCCATTCAACAGCGACAATTACAGCAACCTTCCTGTACTGACTTTATACCTATTGCTATCAGACGGTGTGTCCTCCATGTTCTCAGTACTTGAAGAAAGAGACCGGAAAAAAATAAGACCCTTCCAATTACACTGCAAATTTTATATCCCACTTGCTATATATCATCCATAGAGCTGGGAAGGTTAAGATCCTCAGATAATCTCAAGCATCACTGGTTTAAATTGCCTTAAATTGTCCTATGCCGTACCATTGCCTGTATTGTCATGAGTGATGATGTGTGCCAGGTGCATTGAGAGTCATAGTTTTCTGCCAGTCTCTTCTAGATAAATTCAGGTGAGGTGTGAGGATATCAAACCCAGCTAGCATAGCCAGCTCTGCCTGTGGCTGTGTTGTTTTAAAGTTCACCAAGCTATTTTACCATCCAAAATACCTTGTTAATATTTGAACCAAGATGGCTTTGTTGAAAATATGTCAGTTTATTTTCATAATGCTAAAGTCCTAGAAATTTGGAGATTATTTGAGAGGTTGAGTTAGACCTGATCTTGCTGTCTCAAAAAATTGTTAGAATTTGCTGCAATAAAATTGGGGTGGGGGAGAATCCATTTCAATAACAAAGACTACCCTACTTCATATGAGATCTATAAAAGGTGTTTCATAAAACAAGTGTTCATTTCATAACTCCTGCAAAGTTGTCTGAGCAGATTTTAACCCTCTAGTTAAGCATGTGTATAAATGCCCATATGGAGGAAGATATTTTTCTCTGAGCCTTTGGTTGAGGGATGATATAGATGGACTGAGAGGACTCAAGATCAGCTTTCTTCCCTGCAGGTGAGGCCATGTGTGCTAGTCTTACAGTGCCTGTAACATGGGATGCACACCATGCCTCTCTTCTTACCATGGAGGCTTCTCCTGTTGGCACATGTTACACTCAGTCGCCAAAACCCTGCGTTAATCTTCGGGGTAACTAGCTACTGCTATGTCTACCTGGGAGTTGGACCCATTTACCTGTCACAAAAACAAAACCAACAACAACAACAAACCACAAAAAAAAAAACCAAACAAACAAACATAAAAAGAGGCATAGCTGAACTGCCTTTGTGCCGCAAAGATAGCGAAGGCACTAGGGTTTCTGAAGAGAAAGCTGTAGAAAATTTTTTGTAAGAAAATCTGAGCTAGTAGGTAAGAGTCTTGTTTTGGTGTTTTTTTTCCCAGAGGGAGGAGAGGTGAGGAGAACAGGAATTGCTGTTAATATTTAACAAGATCTGCCTTATCACCAGAGAATCATAACTTGAGTTCTAAGTCTGCAGACTTTCCTCAAAGCAGAATAAGGACTCAAATTTTTCACCTGAAAATGGCACCCTGAATCTGCCAAATACTGGGAGCAGCTTTCATGAGAAACTACTAAGACATCTTACACTCATATTTGGGGCATGCAGGCGTCATGTGTGGGCCTCCTTTATTCAAGAGTTTTACTTGTCCTTTTTCTTGGATCCAACTTTCCCATAGATCTGTTCCCCTGAATTCCTGCCTCACAAGTCTGTAAAATGATTCATTGCCTCATAACCTAAAAATGTCTTTTCCCACCAAAAAAGTAAATCAATAGGATTAACTCAAACCTTATCATGTTTTTTAACCTTAAAGACTAGAAATTATATGGAACAGAAAAGCACATTTTGAAAAAATTTACAAATTCTCTGTCTGTCCATTCTCTCAAGTGGATGCAAGGTACTGTGCACTCTGTTCTCAGTAAATGGACATTTAGCTTTAAGCACTTGAACAGTCCCACTGAGTTAAATAGGACAAATTAGCCACTTAAAGTTAAGACTTAAAATTAAGAATGTGCTTTTTTGGTATATTGATACTACAGTGGCAAGATTATGAGCCACTGGGCAAGCAAAAGTCCAAATATTAATTTTTTTCTTTTTTCTTTTCTTAGTCATTTTTCATAAGGAAGGAAAAGCACATAAATTTCAAAGGTAAAATATTTTGATTGGAAGTTGAAATGTTTCAATGGGAAAAAACTTTTCTAATATGTCTTGGCAACTGTATTTTGGTTGCTTCATGCTTCTGTATTCTGTACAGCCTTGATTATTTTCCCATCAGGAATTTTGATGGAGAGGAAAAGCAATATATGGCGAGAGATTGGTTCTCCTTAAAGCCTCTGACCTATGGACTGTGATGAAGGAGGTCTAAGTCAGGTAAATATACCTACTGTAAGAGACTATCAGCCTTCCCAACTGAAAATATTTTACCCTTCATAACATAGAGTCATAAGCTTCCAAGAGCTCTATGAAGAATCAGGGATATTTTTGTGGAGAGGAAGAGTGTGCTGATCAGCCACGCTTACAAAATGCATATACAAGAGGTACAGCCTGAGACACAGTAATTTATTGATTTTTTTCTCGGCCTTGTGCACAGCGTTGAATGACCCCATTTCAAAATATTCCGTGATTGTTGCAATACAAACTGTCAAATCTGTCATCAATTTCAAAGTGCCTACACTAAAGTATCATTTTTTCTGGTTTTAGAGCAGGTGGTTTTTGGGCAGGCATAAATAAAATGAAGCATGCCCTAAAATCCTTTATTTTACAGATTGTGACTAACTGTTGCTGCACATACCTAGCATTTAATAAAGGGTTTATGTTATTGCTGCAGCTTGAAAACATACTTGGGAAGGAAGACAAAGTTTTTGTCTTTTTAGTTGCTTCATAGGCCAGTGACCTTTATAAGTGACAGCAAATCTCTGCTGAATGAAGGATGAGGGAAAAGGAGAAAACATTAAGATATTTTGTCCTACTTTTTTGTGGCATGTTGAAAACAATCACAGTGCCTATTTGTCATGTTCCAGCTTTGTCTCCCTTTTGCAGTAGTCTCTGACAGGCTGAATGAAGAAAATCTAAGTGAAGATGAATTGGCAAAGGTATCACTTCTGGTCTGTCTAATTCTGAAGCAGATGAAAAACATATATAATACCAGGATGTTAAAGTGAAGGAAACATTACCATCAAGTGACTGCAGGGATAAAATAGAAATCCTTTGGGCAATTTTGGCAACAAATGAATAATCCAAATGTGTTTCTCATAATTCAGGATCTTCAGTCTTCGTGTTATTTGTAACATTACAATAACAAACAGGCTGTTCACAATGGAAAGGATGAGCAAGGTGAACAAACATAGACATAATAGTTCTAAGAATAGAGAAAAATATGAAAAAAAATTCCCTAATATCAATGCTCATTTGTGCTGAAAAAATTGTTTTCATGGGGAGCATGTGCTTCTGTTTTGACTCATTTAAAGGCAGATGTGGGAAATACTCAGAAGCAGACGACACAGAAAAATCCTCCCTCAGCAGTGGAATTGATGGGATGAATACCAACCACTCTTTCATGCAGAAGTGGTATATCTGAAAGACCAAAAAAGTTTGGTGATTCTGTGTGACAAAGTCCATAGGAAGCTGTCTCGGGGCAGTTCACATACCCTCAGGAGTGTGGTATCCAGCCAAATGCCAGTGCCCAGAGGATACACCCTGATTAGCCCAGCTTGCCAGCTTCCCTCTTCCCTTCACCACCTAAAGCAAATATTTAAGGTCTCATAATAGTGCTCACCAGGAATTAGGGGCTAAGGATTATGTCCTGACCATTTTCTCTCATTCAGAGAGGGAAAAAGGATATCTAGACCTCAGTCCTGTGCAAGAAAACTGTCCAATATGTTACAGTTTTTACAATGTACAATCACTGAGTTACAATCCTGTTTCCTCTGTGCAGTCCAGTGGCAAGAAAGCTACTCAGCTATGCTTGTGAATGCACACAAAAGCTTGCTCTCTCCCAATAATATGTCTCTGTAGGTTAAGGCTGAAGACATATTTTTCCATAAATAATAGTACTCTAACAATATATAAACTCTCTGGGCAATTTACTACAGGCAGATTGTGAGCAAGACAAGATAAGAAGTTCATGGAGATTAACTGAAAAAGCCTTTATGCAAAAGTTTGGTTGTCTGCCCCTGAGTTCTGAGGAAAATTTTACTAGTGGCTTGAGTCTAAAAATGACTGAACCTTAGTTAACAAATCAAGTTAAGAGAATCAAAATTCTGGTTTTATTCAAAGCTGGTTTGTACTAGGTTTTTCCCATTCAGTTCAGTAGAACAATTCTCAACGGACAGCACTTTCAAACCAGATCCAGAATTTATCTTCTATAGCTCAAAAGATAAATACCAAATCTGAAAATAAATTGAGAGCATTAGAACTACTTGAAATTTTTCAGTAATTATTCTTCCTCCAAAATTGTCTTTTACAGAAAAAAGAAAAAAGAAAGAAAAATATTTAGAAAAAATTCTTGGTATTGTTGTTGCTTTTTAAAATTTTTTATTGTTTGTGTGCAAGGTTTTCTAATGTTACTTGGAAATATTATGGACTTGTTGTTTTTTTTTCATTGCTGACCTGATTTTAGCAAAAAGAAACATCTGGATATTCACAGGGATATTTCCAATTCAGCAGTTCAAAAGAAAGAAATGAAGACACTTGTATTTTGCACACATATTGCCAAACCCCCAAAATGGATCTGTTTCATACAGTTTCAAATGTAAATTACATCAAGTAGTTCAAAATGTGCCATGAAACCTCATATTCTCTTTCAGCCACCTGTACAGACTAATTGATGTTACATCATTTCTGCTTTTTTTACAAACTGAATTTCTGCCACAGTCACTGTTATCATGAATTTTCTGCCTGTTCACGAGGAGCAGTCACAAAGGGAATTTAGCAAACAGAGGACTGCCAGTGCCTCATTGAAATTACTCTCCCACAAAATTGGTATGAGGCAGAGAGTGTGGGAGGCACAGAGAGGATTATCTTCAGGTTGTAGATTGATAGACACCACATGGCCTGATCCTACGGGGCAATGTCTGTGACAGTCACTCCATACAGACAGACCTTAATGCACTCTCTGCAATGATTTCTTCAGGCCTGTAACACCAGGGAATGATGTCACGCAAAGCTCTGACGCACGTTTTATTGAAAGAAGTCTGATTACCTTTTCACGGATGCTGATTAAAGTTTTGCTAGTGGCTTAAATGGAAATAAAAAAATCCTAAGTTAACAAATCACACACAGCCAAAGAAATTTTTACTTTATTTCTAACAGCTTTAGATATAGTGGTGTGTCTCCAGTGAGTTCGGGGAACTATTCTTGATTAATGGCCCAAGAAAATTATCATGGGTGGCAAGCATAATATGAAAGTCAGCATTCTGATAGCTACCCTAGCGGGAACAAAATTTCAATAATGTGATATAGTTATGCTTATTAGGCTTATCATCTATTAAAAATGCAAGTGAAAGTCTCTACTGCACTTACCTTATTTGATTTCAGGAAGCACCAAGACTGGATGAAAGACAGCAAATGAGTTTCATTTCTCACACCTCTTCTCTACAGCCATCAATAGTTCATCCATCCTGAGATGACATCCTAACTTGTGTGGGCAAAAGTGTTTTCCAGTGACTAGATCATTCCCAACCCAGGACACATCCTTCAGCTTCATGCTCTTGATTTTTCTGGTGGCAGGTCACTTGCTGTGGCTGTGCACTCTGCTGGGTGTCTTCCTCTCCTCCTGCAGAATTGTGTGAAGTCCTGAGCGTTCCTGTCCTTAGTCCCCTTCTCTTCATCTTCTGTCTCATTTCCCTGCATACTCTCATCTGTGCGTGAAATTTCACCTCTTCCCTCTGCACTGGTGATTCCTGAACCTTGCCTTCTTTTCTAGACCAGGTTTTGGTCTAGGACAAATTTCAACTTGTCTTGGTGGCTGTTCACTAGTAATGGTGAAAACAAAGTTTCTATTTTTGGTTACCAAGCCCTCATCAACACCACCACCATTATTGTTCCCACTGTTCAGACTGGCGTCAGACATTGTCTTAAGCACAGCTTATTCCTTGGATTCACACATTTAGGGAACAGCAATGAGTTGTCATTATTAAGACAACGCCTTTCCTGTCCATGTAAGCAACTAAAATTTGTCATTCTAGCATCCTTTGTTTGGGGCTTCAACTACTGCAGGTTACTTTTCTCTGGCTAGGAAAAATGTGTGTTTGCCCTGAGGATGTGCATGCAGAATGCAGCTGCAGACAGTATTTTTTATGCTGTGACACTGTCTGTCTTCACTGCTGTGACAGATGCCTGGCTCACAATTCTCTGTTGTGAAAAGCATTCACTGCATCTCCTCATTTGTAAAGAGTACTCAGGCTGGATCCCAGTGCTCTGTCTTTCAAGCATAATTTCCTATTGAAATAAAGCTGCCAATGTTGGCTCAGTGAGCTGAAGCCACAACCATAGTCCAGACAGCGTTTTCCTCTTTCTGCAGCAAAGTGGTGCCTTGTTAAGACCCAAGAAGTGGATCATTCAGGTCTCTCCATTGTCTCTTGCCTACTCCTTTAAGCCCTGTGGGAGCAGAAAATTTTGCTTTGATGCAGGGTCCTTAACGGTGTTGTCAAGTACTACTAGTAATAACCTGGAAAAAAATTAGAAAATCTGCTATGTCAGCACAGAAATATTCATTCTTAATAGCCTTGCCTAAAAGAGGAGTTGATGATCACTGTCCAATGACTGTCTAGTTTACACATGGCAACAATTACAGCTTGAAAAATAAGACAAAAGTGAAAAGTTACTTTTCATCCATCTTAAATTCTTCCACACATAATGAGACAGGTGAAAAATGTTTTACTTGGAGATAGATGACACTTCTGAAAGCTTTTAGTCACTAATTTCAGAGAGACTTTGCTTTGTAGCATACTTAATGTCAATTCTTCAGCAAATTCCAGTTTAAAAAATAAGATTAATTGATATGTGATTAAGTTGCCATTTTTTTCTAGGATTTTTGTGCTAAAGTATTTTTCTTGGCATTGTAGACCTATTCATGTTAAAAAAAATGATCTCTAGGCGGGTTGTTTCAAGAAGTTCAGAATGTACTAAGTTCAAATTTGATAAATTAAACTATGCTTAAAGAAATATTTACATACATCACATCAAGCTGGACACTTCCACAGGATAAGCATCCAAAGATTTTTTGTCTTGCCTCACAATTGCAGTGATAAAACAATACCTAGACTATCATACAAAGTAGATTTTTTTTGTTTTTTGGCATGTCATGTACACAAAGGTTTGTCTGCTGTAAATGAAGAAGGACAAAGTCTCCACCAGAATGCAGCTGAATTTGAGGTATAGTGGTTGCCATACTCTTATTCCAGGGCCTAAAGCTGTAGCAGTGAAGCTTTTCTTGAATTTTATGCCTCAGCTTTTGACTGTCTAATACTAATAATATTGCCTTTCACTGTGTTCTCTATTTAGTCTGCCAGTTATTTGGAGCAATAATTATTTTAACCATGCATATGTGTCATACCTATAATAGAGCTTATCTTGCAGGTATTTCCCAATGCTGCCACACTACATATTGACAAAAATCAAGAATTCTTTGAAAGGAAATTATTCTGTGATTACTTAGAAGTCATGTTAAATTTTAAGCAGTTCCCTTGAGATATTTTGCCCTCACTGCCTGTTAGTTCTTCTACAGTTTCTTTGCCTACAAATAAAATTGAGAGTATTGTTGCTCTTCCCCCTGGGAAACCTGGGCTATATGTCCTAGCTGGCATTCAACCCCAGCTTCAGTATGTGCCCTAGTTTCCTCTTGGTTAAAAAAGTGAAAGACTAAGCACTTCAGACAGATTCTGCCAAAGGGATAATGAAGACTTCTGTGGTGATTGTAGTTTTTAGAGTGTTTTTCTTCCTTTCTTTCTTTTGGAAATGCCAGAATGAATTAATGAAAACATAAACCTCCTTTCCTCATATAGGAATGAATACTTCTTGAAGTCCATGTTGGTCTGGGGTGATTTTTGAATCTTGTCCTCTTTGAAGCAGGTCTGAAGTGAGCATGTAGCTTTTGCAAAACAATTTTTCAAGGAAGATATGCTAGAAATCATTAATAGGCTACGGGTATAATTCTGTTCTCTGATCACTCATTTTGTTCCATGGAAAACCTGAGGAAAATTGGGATGTGTGAATTTACAATAGAGACTTACTTAAATCTCCTCACTCTGTGTTTAGCCAGAATTGATCATGGTGAAATAGGCTGCAAGATAAGTTACTTCAGTGTGAGTAGGAAAGGAGACTAACTTGGTGGACTGAGTAGGTCAGAAAATGACTTTTCTCTGCTGGAGCTGAACTGCCAAGTGAGATCTTTCCCCTCCCAAAAGGAATCATTATCCAGAACAGGATTTTAGACAAGGTGGGGCAATAATCTGATTAAAAATGGGTAATTCCTGTGCAAGTGAGATGGGAAATCTCAAAATGGATATGACTATTTCCTGAGGAATACAGGGAAGCTATGCAAAAAATTGTTTAGATTTATTGTTTCATTTACATTTCTTCTTTTCTGAAGAAGACCAGAGAAAGCCTTATCTGATATTTTTGGCACTGTTAAAATTCCTTAGACCTCCATGTAATGGAGAACTGGGAACCTTTTTCTTGTCCTAGAAATGTATTTTTCAAAACTCTGGTCTTGCATCAGTCCATATCTTTGCATGACCTGATAATAAAGGAGAGGGAAAAAATAACAAGCTTATATGAGGTAATGTTGCCTCTGTTCACAGCCCACAGGCTGTGATTTCTTCATTCTGCTCTAAAAGGCATTGCAAAGAAGGTGTTCTTGAAGGCCACAATATTTAGTTTGCTGTTCTTAGGTCACAGTTTCCAAGGTATTTTGGTGGTCAGGTGTAACTGCAGAGTCAGGCTGTTCTGCTGTGCTACCTTTACCACTATAAAGCTGTTCTCTAAAGGTGCTTAACAATCTGAGGTATTGATTTAAGCTTCCTGATTAACAGTCTGATATAAAACACAGGGATTATAAATCTTGTGTAATATTTGAACAGGAGATAAATACTGAAGCTTCCAGATAACAATACTTGCCTTTCTGGAGGAAATGCTGCTGTGGTAGAGTGAGCTTTACACATTTAAGGGCATATTTCCAAAACATTTATTACGAACTTAAATATACTGTGTTTCATTTTGATCTCTGAAATAAAACTGGGAAAATTAATTTATCAGTCTGACGTACTAAGTGAAAATCTGCTCATTTCTTTCAGTAAGCCGCTCTTTGGGCCAATAGATGTAGTTTTGGTAAAAATGATTGCCATTAAAAAGTCATAATTTACCAATAGATATAAAATGCAGAGATATCTACAATGCTTTCCCAAATGCTTTTAGAATGCAAAGCAGCTGCATTAACTCAGATACTGTGAGACAGCAAATACTGGTGAATTTTGACTTTTTTTAATGAGACTCACTGCAAGTCTTAAATGCCCTCTATTCTTTCCACAAGTTCATTTAAAAAAAATAAAACAACACAAAAACACACAAAATCAAACCAAAAGAAAACTTAACCATCAGTGAAATTTCTAAGGCTATTAATTTCTATTTGATGTTTACTGAGGCATATTCCACTGCTTAGGAGTGTATATAATCTAACAGCATACATTACTTCAGCAGAATTACAAATAATGCCAGAGAAAGACAATAATTTTGCTGAGCGCCTGTATGAACCCACTTCTTAGGGCACCTTTTGACAAATTTAACCCTTCTGGGTTAAGTTTAGCCCAAAGGTACAACATCAGAAAATCACTTGGATAGCTGTTGAGAGCACATATTAGAGGGCTTCCCCTCCTGCTACAGCTCCTGGTGCCAGGTCATCCTAGGGTGAAATTCCTTTTCCAAATTTATCTCTGTCCAGGTCATTGGCATTTGCTCTTTCACAAACATTATCATTTAGCTTCAATGGCTCTTTCCCCTTCCCTTCAGACAGAAAGATCTGCCCGACTTTTCTTCTATACCCTTTCAGAAAGGAAAACTGTGAATTGATGGTTCTGAAAACCAGAAAGAACCCTCTCTCATATGAATTATGGGGTAGTTACAAACAATACAAACTAATGTAATTACTAATTCCTGTGGGAAGGCAAGATAGATGTTCTTCTGCCTTGTGCATCATCCACAGAAGAAAAAACAAACACACACTCCCCTTCCCAAAAACCCCAAAGCCGCATTACCAGTTTAATTGCAGTTTCAGAATTATGACTGCAGTTAGTGACATGAAGATGGAGAGGCATCACAGCTAAATCTTTTTTTTTTTTATTTGCAAGTTGGGCATGATGTTTTGACACCTGGAAAATCAAGTTATGACTTACAAACTGAGCAAATGTAATGTGTAAGTCATGGGAAGAGAATAAACATAGATAACTAAAATGTCATTTTCTTGAGTAATTTTTATGGTCAGGGCCACATTTAAATGCAAAGTAAAGGTTCAGTCCAATGATTAACCCAGGAACAAGATGCTGCTGGTGTATTAATTGACCTAATAAAGTATTCTACCTTAGGCAGCCTTTGTCTACATCCATTACATTACAGAGCAGCCAGTCAGTCAGAGTAGTTATAATTCACACACATAAAAACTGTGTTAAAATAATGAATGTGATGTGATGTGTCAGCCTACATAAACTGCCAAAGTGGACCCAAGAATTCCACCCCTGAGTCAATAATACTTTGAAATGTAGGGGGCAAGATTTAATCACCCCATTCTTAATTCGTTCTGGTTTACCTGCATCACAGTAATGAATGTTGCACATGAAAATGATGCTTCCTCAGTTGCTTCAGGATGCTAATTAAAGTCCCATATCTTCTCTTTTCAATAAGTTCTTTTCTATTTAATGAGTTCTTTTATTAATATTAGTTTAAATGTTATTTTCACAAATCCTGTGTCAGACATGTTTCTCAGGACAGGTCACTAGAAAACTACTTAATAAGGTCTTATGATTTTTCAGAGTCAGTGCAACCCTTTTTAGGGTTCAGCAAATGTCCAGATCACTTATATTGAGGGTGCCTGAAAATCTTGAAGCCTTCGTATGGAATTCATTGGTAGATAAGTGGTGGCATACTTGCCTTTTATTAAACCTAAAGTATTCTAATTTGATTGGACTGCTGCTATCCTTGAATGATATCTGATATCTGCTTAAAAGCCCAGCAAAACCCATCTCCCTATCTGTTCTTGCATTTAAGGGAGGTAAAGTTTGCCATCTCAGAGTGGGGAAAAATGTAATGATGCCTGCAATGTTTAAAATGCCAAGGCAACCTGGCTGAATTGAACACAGAGAGTTTTGGAAGAATACAGCCTAGGAGAGTAGCAAGGGTGAAAATCTTAGCTTTCCCTTTTCAGCATATGAACTGGTGAAAAGTTTTCCTAAATTAATGTGATTTCTGAATTATCATTCTACAACCAAGCCTAATAAACATAGGATAGATCTCTATTCCCTTCCACTCTTTCATGGATATGAGGGTAGTTTCCTAGGAAGCTGTGACATCTCACTACAGTTAAAGTGAAAACACTTCAATTTAACTGTGCAACTTAATCTTTAGTAGCCAGACCTAGAAAGAGTGTCTGGCTTCCCTGCAGGAGGAAGATCAAAAGAAGTGGTTTGCTTACTTGCATTTGCACACAGGCTTTGCTTTCTGATTTGAAGTTTCCAGAATATTTTTGTAATGACCTAAGCTGTCAAAAGGTCCTCATAGGAAAATCTGTCATCCCTAAATGTAATGCAATTATACAATATCTGGTTTAGATTTGGTCCTTAGAACCTCATAACGCTTGTGGGTTTAGTCTAAAGGTGCATCCTTCAGATTCCCAACTCCATGGCTTACTCCAAATATTTCAGTCTAGCCACAAATTTTCAGAATCTCCCTGTTCTGGGCTCTGAAAATGCAAGTATCTTACTTGTTTTAATGCAGCAGAATAACTAACATGTGCAGGATGTATTGTTCCTCTGTTTCACAATTAGACTTTTCAATCTTGCTCTGATTGAGAGTTAATGATTATGAACTAAGGGTTCATCTATTCCTACTTACACCTGCTCCCTCATCTCATGACAAAAAGCCTAATGTTTTATTATGATCTTTTCCTTCTCATCTAAGAAACATAATAACCTCCAATCTCTTGCTTCCAACATGGTTATACATTTCCGGAGTTGTAGTCCACATTGCCAGGGACATTCATTAAGTCTACATGTTAAACATCAAGTAAGGCTGAACAGCTCTTAGAGCTTGTCTCCAGTTAGGAACTTGATTTGCATTTTATGTTGAAAGAAAAATTTTTTCATAGAAATCTTCTGGATCAAAAGCAGTGTGGACAGCAGGTCAAGGGAGGTGATTCTCCCCCTCTATTCTGCTTTTATGAAACCCCACCTGGAGAGCTGCATCCAGCTCTGGGGATCTCAAGCATGAGAAGGACATTGAGAGTGTTGGTGTGAGCCCAGAGGAGGACACAAAGATGATCAGAGGGATGGAGCAGCCCTCCTACGAAGACAGACTGAGTTGGTGTTGTTTGGCCTGGAGAAGAGAAGGCCCTGGAGAGATCCTACAGCAGCCTTCCAGTACCTAAAGAGGGGCCCCTGGAAAGCCAAAGAGGGGCTTTTCACTGGTGCACATAGTGACAGGACAAGGGGAAATGGCTTTACACTGACAGAGGCTAGGTTTAGATTAGATCAAGAAGAAATTATTTACTGTGAGGGTGGTGAGGCACTGGAACAGGTTGTTCAGAGAAGCTGTGGGTACCCCATTCCTGGCAGTGCTCAGGACCAGGCTGGATGGGACTTGGAGCAACCTGGCCTAGTGGGTGGCATCCTTGCACATGGCAGGGGTTTAGAACTAGGCAATCTCTAAGGTCTCTCCAACCCACACCATTCTATGATTCTGTGGTTTTCATGGCTGTTTGTCTTTCAAGGTTTTTAAAGTTCATCCTCCTCAGAAAACTTCTGACAGCTAAGTGTCATATTTCAGTGCAACAGTAACAGAGAAAAACTTACTACTAGTTCAGGTCCATTTTTATTCTGAAGCCAAGGAGAGGAGCAAGGCCATTGAACTTTTCTTTCCACCCAGAAGATGACCAGAATATTGGAAGCAAATCAGTGAGAGGATGTGTCAAAATATCCAGTGAGTTCCCAGTTCAGTGATTTCATACAATTGTCACATAACCATAGCTATGATAGGATGATTGTGATGCTTTTATATTACGACATATACAAGCAAAAAATAATCAGTAATGCAGGGATTCAGTTATTTAAGGAATAATCACTTACCCTATAGTTAATGTTACTCTCCAGAACTACAAAAATTTGGTCAGTTATTAAATAACCTGACCTTACCGTTGTGATTTCAAACTGGCTACCTTGACTAAATTAAATAATTTTAAAAACATGACCATCTTTTTTTAGAATTTGAATGGTATCCAAAAAATAATCTCCAATGAGAAAATGTATATTATATGTTAAATAATAACTTTTGGGATTTGTAACAATTTTTTTTCTAAAATAATCGAGAAACTAATATACTAAGCAATTGCATTTGGAATTTTTCTGCAATTTCTTCCTTTACAAATACATGAAATGGCCCTTACCTTTAAATCCAAAAATCTAGCACATACTCAAATTCCCTTTGGGATCTAATAGAAAGTTTTGATCGATCTATTTTAATTTAAAAACATAGATTGCCTTTGTATTTATATTTCCCATGACAAAAACAAAACAAAACAAAACAAAACAAAACAAAACAAAACAAAACAAGCAAAAAGAAACAAAAGAACAAAAACCACAAACAAACAAACAAAAAAAAAACAAAAAACCCTACAAAACACCAAAAACCCCAAACCAAACAAAAAAAACCAAGAAAAACATAAAACCTCATCTTAACTTGCCCAATATTTTTATACTTTTATTTTGTCCAGAAACATGGGTACAAGGGAATGAGGCACTAAAAGATTGAGAGCTGAGCTGAATTCATTGCTCCTCCAATATATTAGGTCAGTCATAATTACACTTACATTCCATGACTTTTCTTAAAATTTCTTCAGAAGGAAATCAGAGAGATGGAAGGAAAGGAAGAGCAATCAGCTTCCTAACAGGGCATCACACTCCCTTGGCTGGGAGGAGGTCCAGCCCTCTGAATTCAGTTGCCTCCCTTACTCTGAGGTCTTCTGATCTTCTTATTTAATACTTGAATTGCACTATCCCCAGATGCCTTGGCTGTGTTCTCTGTATAAACTTGAGTCAGCCCTAGATCCATGTAACCACATTTTTGTTTGGATTTTGCAGATGAATTCTGCTGTTTGTTTTTATGGTGAAACTTATTAAAGAAAATTTTTCCACAAGGTACTTGATAGAATTATAGCACTTTGCCATTCCTGGGTTTCTGCCATCATATATCATACGGTACAGCTCTAAACTTCACAGAAAGAAATAGAGACCATTTATTTAGCTACTCCATAAGACAATTCTGCTTCCATAGGCAGCAGCACCAATCTTAAATTTGCTGACACCAAATCATGGTGTATTCTGTCCTAACCCTTTCCTTCCTTCCACCTCTAGAGTTCATTAGACCTTTTGTGAGCCACTTTGACTCACTGCTGTAACAGAAAATGTTCAGTTCTCTTTTTGCTCCCCCTGGAGTTAGTGAATTAAAAAGCTTGTCAAAGAGGATAAAGCGAGCACCAGCATGGAGAACACGTGGGAGTGGTAAAGGAGTAAAGGAGATCTCCTTTTGGCAGTGGTTATCTGTTAATACTCACCATATTTCAGGACACCACACCCCAGAAGATGGGCAGGAAACCCTAGTATCACTTTTGATGTTTGCAAATAACTAAATAACTCTTTTGGATTATAGAGATCCTCTTTCATGCCACGGTTCCCTGGTAGCAAAAATCAGTCATACCTTCTCTTGCCTTCAGCACTCATTCCCATGACATTGCCTGCTATAATACAGTATGCCTTTGACTGCTGCCATTTCACCTATTTATACAGTGGAATTGCAACCAGATTAACAGGAGAAAAGTGTAGGATCAAAAAGCAGGTGTTTTATCAGTTGTTTTCTTAAAAAAATCCTGATCAAGCCTGTAAACTTTGCTAAACCCTTGGAAATGTAGTGACTTGACTTGACAAAAAGTCAGAGGCTAGCAAGAATGCACTATTCAAGAAAGAAAATGCAAATATTCTTTTAGGGAAGCTCACAAATATGTTGGAAAGGAAAATTAAATCTAATCTCAGAAAACAAGGGAGGTACATTTATCATAATTTCTTCCACTCTACCCTCTATCAATATCCCCCCGCCAAAGAGAAAAAAAAAAATGCAGGGAGAAATCATGCTATTTCATTTGCTATTCTATTGCCATACTTGCTATAAATCCTAAAGTGAGATTCATTTTACTAGGGGAAAGAAGTAGGAGGTGTAATTCAAGAAAAGACAAATTGTGAGTTTGTATTTCAGCAGAGGAGGAAAACGAGAAAGAAATTCAAAGATATTTCAATTATAAAATATGAGCAATTTGAGTCAACACTTTGTTAATCTAACAAGGAAAAAGGAAATACAGATTGCTCTAAAATTCTGTAAGAGCTAAAATTCTACTTTTTTCATAATTCATATATCTAAATCTGCTCTGCAAATGCCTGCTAGGTAATCATGCAGTGTGTTCCATTCACTTAGAAGATTTGTCACTGGAAGTTGCTTGGTCAAGGAAGTAGGCTTCATAGTACACAAAATCCTTAATCAAACAAACATATCTTAAAAAAATAATTAAAATACAAGTGAGATTTTTCTTTAGACAACTTTCCCCAGACTGTCTTAGTCCTAGAGTCATAACAAGTAAATTTACTTATTGCCATATATCACTGCCAGCTTAATTCAGAATGAGCTGTAATTCAGTATTGGCAGCAGTGGTAAATTGGCTACAGTCTTCTGAAGCTTTCTATTTTTTCCCATAAGACTTCTAGCTATCTTAGGGCACAACTTTGTTGGAACCACAAATAGGACTCAAAGTTTAAATTCAGCTTCTTCAATTTCTAGGTTATTTCATATTAAATATCATTCTGAATGCATCCTAAATACTGATATACCTGAACCTCACAAATTTGTGTCCAAATTTAGATGTGATTAAATACCGTATGTCATTAGATTGAATTCACCTGGCTGAGGCAACTGCAAGACCAATCCAAAGGAGAACAACCTTCAAGACATGCCTGCAATACTGTACCAGCAGTGAAGAAAGAAGGACTGGTAGCACTGGACAGTGACAGGAACTTCTGCTTAAGATGGCAAAAGAATGTCATTACTCAGTCAGAGCTTGCAGGGCTACATTTCTAGATGTAAGAACTAAAGATTTCATTCCTCATTGTGGGCAGGAGTAACATGCCCACCAGGGCAGCAAGGATATACATTTTTCTACAACACCTGATTAAGGCTGGTTTTTAAGCTTTGGCAATGATCCAAAAGGGGCAAACACCCCAAGGTAGTGCAATCCTGCCCTGCCAGCTGCCCTAACCAAGGCCTTGTCTCTCAAAGGTGCCACTTGGGTTTGCCTGGGAATGAAGTCACTGAGGTTATTACCTTCAGTGCTTGTCATCCTCTCTCCAAATGTCCTATCAGGTGGTTCCTCTGCTGGGTTGTGAATGCTAGTGGTGTCCAGAAGTGAATTCAAGCCAGGAACTGAAAGATTCAAGAGCAGTAAACTGCAAAGGAGTTTGTTTCTCTTCTCCAAATTTATGGAAGCCTTATAGCTGGGATCTGAATTTTAATTCCCAGGAGTCTGGAGGAAAACTGTATGCCTGCTTCAACTCCATTTGTCTCTGGATAGCTAAAAATAGAGATAAATTTAGCCCTATATGTTTTGAACCTTTACTTTAAAGCCATAAATGACCCCTCTGGCACACAGAATAGGTAGAAAACATACTCTGTTCGCCTTCATTTTCCTCCCACACTTCTGCTCTTCTCATCTCCATTTTTTCTTCAGTCTCATTTATTTTTTTCCATACTATTAAGCTGTAAGTAGTTGAAGGAATGACAATGATATAAGGCTGCTTCTTGCTGTATCCTCCATCCTTTACATGGGTGGATGGGTCCCTGTAATTGCAGCTGGTTTTAATCAATTGCTCTCAAATACATACTAGTTGTCCTTTTTCCTCCAAATATTCTGAAGTTTAAGAGTACCTATTACCTATTTAAAATTAATACAAGCTTTGAATGCACACAAGTTCATGTAACTTTTCATTTTTAATTTGAATCTATTCTCCCCAAAGGAGTCTAGAATTCTTTATGAAATTATCGGTGTTGACTAAGGAAAAAAAAAAAGAAAACAAACAAATGCCCTTATATATCCTAGATTCTTCTCTAGGGAAAACTGTTGAGAGTTTACACTTGAAAAACAGTGTTTCTCATTAAGTTAAGTTGTTTTGAATTGTAAGAATGTTCCACGATTCAGTAAAGGTCTAATTTAATGCCCATTGAATGCCAAAGAAATAATCTCATTTATTTCAGTAGGCACTAAAACAGGCTGCTCTTGCAAATCATTTTGATTCACATAGTAGCATTCCTCAAATCCAGAAATGGGCTGAGCATCAGTACCTATGGACGCAAGGTGAGGATGAGTTCTGTTGCACAGATGAAGCAGAAAAAATCTTGTCATCATTAGGCAGAAATGACTTGTGATTATTTATAAGGATGGTTCAGGTAACTGCAACACAGTGAAATCAAGTGGCAGGCAGTTAATGTATAGGAAGGTCAACAAATACAGTAAAAAAGGTGAAGTTAGAATTTGCTTATGTTTTAGAGAAAAAAAATTAAACCTTTGTCTGTGATTGGTGAATTTGTTTCTGACTCTGAGTGCCAGTGAGTTTGCTAGAGTAGTTTTTTTGCTGGTCAGTCAGGTACTGTGTATTATAAATTGTACAGAACTCTGCCAGCTGAATAGGTGAGGAAGATCTTTGATCACAATTTTCAGTGATAAGACTAATTAAGAAAATAAATCTAACCAAGGCTAAAGCTCACAAACCAACAACCAGTTAACAAAGAAGAAGAGTCAGAGATTAGGGAGAATTTATCCATTTTTAAAAAGTAAAAAATTAGTAAAAAAACCAAACAAACCAGCAGCTGTTGCTACTGAAACAACGGAGTAAAGATACAGTAATTGGATACAGGCATCCCAAAGGAGGTATTCTTCTTCACTGATCATGTGCTTGAAGCTACTCTTTTGTGTGCCCTTATGTAGAAGTATTGAAAGAAATTATGTTTTAGGGCTGCAGCTGGAGGTGAGGGTGAACTATGTGATTTAAATACAAAATACAGGAGGGGAGATCTGGACAGTTCAAGAAGTACAGAAATTTGCTGATCTGAAGAGCCCAAAGGATCACCAAGTGACCTGGAACAGCATGCACTTGTAGGATATAATGTCCAGTGGTGGCAAACCATCATTCTGTTCTGGAGGAACAGTGGCAGAAATGAAGGTGCAACAGCAGAGAGAAGAAGCAGAGAGCTGCTTCAACAAAACTGTGTGCTGAAACAGGCCTGCCACCAGAAGCACTCCAGAGAAAAGGCGTGGTATTGCCTATGAAACAGAAACTGAAAAGGAGTAAGAGGTGAAATATTGTGATTATCCTGCAGCTTGAGATGACTGGATACAGCTTTGAATGACTTGTGGTACTTCCGCTGCATCATACCACTTCAGTTTTGCATCTCTGAGAAACTCCACCTATGCTCTACAGAGAAGCTGACAAGGAAGTTGACTGTGGCTGATCATTAGGAGTCAGGTGAAAAGATTCAGTGCACACACACAACATTTTACATCCATCGCTACTGTCATGTGCATGAGAGAGATCCTTTCATTGTGCAGCAGATGAACTTACCTTTCCTCCCCAGTACAGCTTTGGCAGCTCTACTGCAGCAGAAATTTGTCACTCAGTCTTTATAATTCTGTTCTTCCTGCTGCTCTCATAAATGAAACTGGGATAGAAGTACTGGTAGATAACAGGAAAGAAATGTGATGTCAGGCTTCAAAAAGAGAAAGATCGTAGTAATTACTGTCAAGAAAGTCTAGCTTCAATCCCTTTGAAAATACTGGAATTAATAACAGTTTCTAGCCATTTGGAAGATAGCAGAGGCATCAGGAATAAGTGCAGCTTACAAAAACAAACTGTAGCTGTTATTTTTTGACAGAATTACCAAATGAAAATACTATGACTGATCCAGTATAGGAATTTTCTGCCTGTAATAATTTCATGAGAAAAATTATATTTGTAATTAATTCTTTAAATGAAGTGTAATACCACAGAGTGAAGATGGAGATGACACAAGAGATAAGTGTCTAGTGGGACTGGGGTTGGGCACCTGAGACATATTTATCATGTTCTCTAAAGAGATCTTCAGTGTTTGAGAATGGCTTTTTGCTTGGTAAAGCTCTACTCAGCTTGAGTGTGGGGCCCTGGAGTAGCCTTTTGTTTAATCTGCTCAAAATGCTTGTCTGAGGTCCTTCTTTCCCACTTGCACTGCCAATTAAATACTGATTCCAAATGGTAGGTCTTTATTACCATTGCCTTATTCCATGTGTTCATGTCAGTTCCTCCTAGGAAACCTGTCGTTCTCATCCAGGGAGTCATATCATACCAATACGACAAAGAGAAAGAATGTATGATATTTATCATTCATTGCCTGCCTTAGCAATGTTCTTCACAGGGAAAAAAAAAATACATGGAAATTTGGTTTTTTTTCAGATAATGTTCATATGGAAGGAGCAGCAATACAGATGATTGCAGAAAGATGGTGAAAGAAGGATTCTTAGAGGTATAAGGATTTAAAAACTCATAAAAGAGGATCAAAATGCCACCTCATAATTCATCTGGAGAGGAATGACAGCTGTTGAGAAGAGTTATATGGAGGTACTCAAGAGTTTAGAAACAGAAAAGATTAAATTAAGGAAGGGCAAAATTTGGGCCAAATATCAGGAGAGTTTTCCTACTAGTGATATTTAGAAGATGCTGCAAAGGAATGGTCTAAATTCACCACTTTTTAAGGTAAAAGCAGATCAAAGTGTTCTTTAGAGAATATAAGCAGATGGGGAGATTAGGCTACATGTCTGCAATTTATGAGCTCTGATGCCCAAAAGAATTATTAGAAGAAATCTGAAGTTCATAACAACCTTCCCTTTCTCTCTCCATGAGAGAAATTGATGAGCATGATGGAGTAAGTACCCCTACCCTTTTTTTGGTGGTAGGCATTTGAAGTGTTTTTGGAAATGAAAGTGTTAACAGGTCTCCTTTACCTTTACAATTATTTATACTTTGTTGTACAGCAGTATCTTGCAGTTCTGCTTCACATTAGATCCCACTGAGCGAAGTGCTGTCAAGAAATACGATAAAAGTTATTTCTTTATCCCAGAGCTCTAATAATCTAAAGGTAAAAATAATTCAATTAGTAGGTTTTACAAATGGCTGGGTATGGAAGCGAGGACAGCATAGGTAACACCACCATGACAACTAAGTAACATAAGCAAACTGTTTTTCAAATTGTTGATTTTGTTTGTGCTATGAGTTCTTTAAAAATTGTATGCCTGCTTCTATGTTAAAAAAAATGTCAATACTCATCTGTCACTGGAAGTGGATATTACAGCTAGAATGTAGCTGATAGAAAGTCAGATTTATCTCATGTAAGGAATACGTACAAGGAACTGTATCAGTGAGCTGTATCAAAAAATGTTTGAGCATCTTCATGCCATGAGTTGTAAATACACAAATATAGGTGCCCTAATCAATCTTCTGCCTTGACTGTTGAAATGCAGGGCAGCATGTACAGAGTGTGACTGTGGTCCCTCCTGCACCCAGAAACTCCAGATGCACATTTATTTCTGTATGACCACACCTGTCTCTGAGGGCACAGTTCACGGGTGTGAGTATGGGGCTTTACAACTCGCCTTGCATCTATAACTTCTGAAAGAGGTGTTCCTCGTTTTTGTAGATGTTGCTTTCTTACAATATCTTTTCAGATTCAAAATAAGAAGTGTTAATATTTCTTCATTACTTTTCTACTCATGTTCATACTCAGGTATACCATGATCTGAGCCATGAAGTTACCATAAGTCTAGGGAATTTCCAAAGAATTCTTCTGAATTAACATCATTGGTATTTCAGGTCAGATCTGGTTCCATGCATGTGCATTTAATCTTAAAGACCCTAAAGAAATCGATTAGCCCACTTTTTCCGTCTTCAAATATGTTCTGCACTTTCTTTTAACTGCAGTAATAGTGTATTTATATAAAGCTCCTGCTTTTCCAAATACCAATAATGTAACCTTCAGCACAAAGGGCTTTGAGTGATAGAGTTTTTTCCTCTCCCTGAGAAGAAAAATAAACACTCTGTTTCTATATGCACAAAGTACCATGTGCGTATAGATAATATTATGAATATAACGTGATAATATAACATGAAGGTATTCCTTCAGGCTATTTTGCTTGATGCAGTTTGACACTATCCTGTAAGTGATATTCTCTTTGTTCATATTGTTCTCAGTATTCACTGGCGAAAAAAAAAGAGTATTTTCAAGCTAAACAGAAAGGGACCTTAGATCTGCAGTCCTCTTGCTCTTTTTCAGGACAATGTCATTTGATATTTTCTCCAGACAAACTGCTAAAAAGCACCAGACTAAGCCTAGTGATAGGAAAATACTATTTATTCCCCATTCTTTTAAAAATCATGCAGAGATAACTGCAGTTCTTTACTTTGTGTCAGCCTGTTGCATTGCTAGATTTCAGATACAATCCTTGTTTTCCTTCTGTTATCAGTATAATGACACATGGTCAGGAGCAATCTGTCCATATATCGAAGATTCAGGAGCATAGGCACATCTCACTGTGAACGGGAACTGAGGAGATGTCGCTAGTGGCTATTCAGATGAATGTCAATGGGAGAAAAAAAGCCCTAAGGATGCATAACTACAAGTAGTCCCATCTGGATACTTCCTCCACTTCAAAGCATAGACAAAGCTGGAATCTCTAGCCACAGGGTTTCACTCTATCTTATTCTGAAGAAATTCATACAGTCTACAGTCTTTTAAGTGTGTTGCTTTTAACCTGAGTAACTGAAATATGGAGAAAACAAAGTTAATGGTGATCTACTTTAAAATGTGCTTCGGTAAGGACCTACAAGAACAAAGAGAGCACATTTCTATTGATGTCGGCTACAAATTTCCACTCCACACTCTGTAGGTAAATGCAATGTCTGGTCAAGGCAAGGGTGGCTTGCCAGGGAGCAGCACAAGCAGCCTGCTCTTCCAGGCAAGTGGGTAGCTGAGGGTCACACCAAGGGAGGCAGATGCAGCTTCTCACTTACAAGGGTCACTGTCAATAAGGGCTTCTCACAGCTCTTTTTCACAGCTTTGCTGTTTACATGTCAGAATGGTGTGAGATCATACAGCTATGTCATACCCGGGAAGGGAAAAGAAGTGGTACAGAGAGAGATGGAACAGGCTCATAGAGGCTCATACAAGATGCATGACGCAGTCAGGACCCTGTAATGGTGTTTATAACATGTCCAGTTTATTTTTAACCCGTGATTTTTAGGCAGTCTGACTAATGAGAGATTAAATATGTCTGCATAGCCATGAAAGCTAATTTCATGGTTATGCAGACATAAGCTGCAAAATGGTGTATGAAGCTGTATACAATCCACATGTTTGAAGAGTCCCTTGACTTGAGCACGTTCTTCATGTACACATGTACATCTAGCATTTCAAATAAAAATCCCTCTTATAGCTCCTCCAGAACCTATGGCATGGAAACTTGCCAGAAGCTTTTTTAAAACTCCAAGGCACAATGCTGTGGATCACTTCTATCTGGGTATTGTTGACACTTCCACAAAACTCTAACATATCAGTGAGCCCAGGCTGTCCTTTTCACAAGCCCTGCTGCCCCTTTTGCCCAAACGACTTTTTTCATTCCTGGAGCAAGAGAATTTACTCCTCATTACAGATACTCTGATCTCACCAGGAGTGATCAGCCTAGCCAGCCTCCAGTTTTCAGGGTACCCCCTAGAAACTTTGTGGCTACAGAAGTGCTACTGGCTGTCAGCCAAGCCTCCATCACAGAACGGTGTTTGAAGCAGTTTGCACGCTTTGGTCAGCAGTTCTGTAATTTCACATATGAGTTCCCTAAGAGCTCCCTGGCGAATGCCATCAGTCTGGGTGACTTATGAACACAGCTTCTCTGCTTGGTCTGATGCTTCCTGTGTATTTACTTTAAAGTCATATAGCTCATCTGACTTATTTACTACAGAGTAAGTGTAGACATATTTATGCCATGATTTACACTGAAATCACCAAACCCAGAAGTTTTCTTCAGGCTCCACTGTGGAACCTCTCAGTGTCATCCTATGAAAAGATACTGGCATTTTAAATCTAAAAATATAAATGAGCCATAGCATGGATAAGCCTTTAACCTAGTATCTTTGAAGGAATTTAGGATAGGGTTTCCATGCCAGCTGGACTCTAGAGGGCTCTGAAAGCTAAGGAAGTTCTAAACTACTATAATGCCATTGATACTGGAAGATATCAGGTAATTCCCGTGGCACAGATGAGATAACAATCTGGTTCTCGTGTATAACTCAAAATTATCTTGTCTGCTGAAGATAGAAAGAGTTAGCAATAGTGAGATCCCCAGGTTTTTGTTACCTAAAATGATGGCCAAACATGTCTGTAAGGTTGTAAATTATCTCAAAGGAAAAAGTCTCCTGTAGGAAAATGACAAACATTGATTATTACATGGTAACAAAGCCATGAGACAGACGCTCTGCTAATCTAAATGAGAGTGATGGCTATAAAGACTGCAATAGAGACTTAGCAGAATTTGACATCTAGTGCTATAAATGTTATTTGGACTTTCTGAAGTCAGTAAATACACCTTCTGTAGAAAGTTTACACAAGAGGTGATTTTACATTCTATTTCCTCCAAAATTTAACAAAACAGTGATTTCCACCACTGTCAGATCCTCATTCAAGTGTGAGTATTGAAACTTGGAAATGAGATTCAACACCCATTTTGATACAGATATGAGAATGTACACTTGTCTCTTTTACATAACCCATTCCCCTATCATGTAAAAATCTTTCGGTGAAGATTTGTTCTTACAAGGCTATGAAAGTTCAGCAAATAAACAGATCTGACATTTTGCAATGAATTATTTCACAAATGTCTTCTTGTTTGGCAACTTCAGTTATAGTTTTGAAATAAAAAATAAAAATTTAATTTAAAAAATTAAAAAAAAAAAGAAAAGAAAGAGAAGTTCAGTTTAATCACACCCAAGCTCCTCAGAGGGAATACGTCTGAATTATTGTTTACATGGCAGCTTGTCTCAAAACTTGAAGTTACTACCATCATATATAAGGGTAAAATGTCAATAGCTATTTGAAGTTCTACTGCTATGCCAGCCTTTAATTTCTTTTCAAAATAAGGAGTTTCAGGGCTAATATAGTCCTCTTCTGGACAATGTATGGGACAGGAAGGAATAGGCTGGCTGTGGTCTTTTTTGTGGGTCTGAAGCTATTCTACCCCAAAACGTATGGTGACTGACCGGAAGAACTTAGTTCTCAGAGGTAATAAATTGATGTAAACCTATCACCATCCACAGACTAGTAGAATTATGCCAGTTTAGTTTAGCAAAGGGCAAAGCATAAAATTATGTATAATACAAAGTAGAATTGAGAGTCTCATGTAATATTCAGAGTTGGTTTGTTTTATATAAACAAACTAAAGCTTTTCTTGTTCAATTTTGAAGCATAAGAAAACTGGTATGTCTAGATGACCATAATGTCCAAAATATATATTTAGGAGGACGTTATAAAGGACCTGGCAAGTTTCTTTTTTGTGTCCAAAAAGTAAACGATTAAGGTGTCCTTGATGTTTTTGGCGCACCCAGAATCAAGGTTCATCTCTTTTTCAATTTAAAAAGCATTTATTGCCATTCTTCATAGGGAAAAGAACCTTCAATTGCTAGACCTGAAAGCCTGTCAGTGTGATTTTTCCTAAAAATCATGGCTTTTCAGAGCTGCTCTCCTGAAAGGAGCAAACTTTTAAGGCGTGTTATTTCACAGAACTGACACAAAAGTGATGCTTTTTACAACGTATTTCTAATATCTGTAACTCAGGAAAAGTTCTCCAAATTCACCTACAATTTTGACAAAAGGGAGTGTCTGTGCAAATCTCTACATCCAAAATGTTAAGTATCTGCAACCCAGTAACAGGGAGTGCAGAAGCGGGAAGGCAAAGGCAGATGTATCGTGTTATTACAAAAGCTAGCATTCAATAGCTGAAACTGCAACTGCAGAAATTGGGGTTTAAATTATATTTTTTCCAAGTGTTTAGGGACAGTTACATTTTAAAAAGTTGACTTTCTAGTTGTACTTTCTGTCAAATTTAACAGTGGCCATTCACGGCTCACATTCTCTTCTGAAACAACACAGGAAAGCCCTGTCTTGGATTCCCGATGACTTCTACCAGCAAGCTCAAATACAGCTTCATGTGTTGACAGCATAGGAAACTTAGGTGCCTGCAGCAAAATCATATTACTTTCCAGATGTTGGAAATAAATATTCCAGAGAGTTTAGACTAATGGATCCCAGTCCGACAATGCACATCATGTGTAGCCCCAGCTGTTAAAGTCACTTTATAAGCTGATGCAACAGCAGGAAGCAAAATTCTTCTTCAATGACTCTTCCTGCTCAGTTTGTACTGCTGTCATTTCAGTCATTTTGCCAGACTGACAAAGTCCAGGCTGTAAATTGGAGAGGTTACAGCATATAGAATGTGGACAAACTTACAACTGTAACACATTAGAGTATGACAGACAGATAACTCTTGGGAGTGCTGGTAGAGACAACTGGTCCACATACCTGTGTTATTCAGCCTCCCTGCACCATACAAGTTTTTCATGTCTTTTGAATTCAAACATCTGCTAGAAAATGTCATTCTTCCCTTCCTTATGTGCAGAATGTCAAGAACCTTATGTCTTCTTAGAATAGTGTGTGTTTTGGCAACTCCAGTAACCAACCTGAGGATGGAAATTTTACAGATTACTAAAGTCAAGCATCTCGTGATTCTGGCAGCAGTCCTAAGTGAGGCCCTTTGAGTTCTCCTGGAATACAGATGGATGCACCAACACCTCCCTCTTAGTAGGACTCAGAGCCCACAAACTCTCAAGTTTATGATACACAAAGGATCATCACCAAAAACTGACAAGGCCTGGGCTGATACCCCTGCTCCTCAAGGCTCAACCCTCACCCATTGTGAATACCAAGGCAGTCCACATGAATATTTCACTGACACTTGAGGTGAATTTTTCATAATCTTACCTTTGTGCATACTTCTTTTTGTCTGTGGGCCAGTGTGTGTGAATTGATTTGAACGGCCTATAGCAAACAGCAGAAATACTGCCATGTCAGATCTGTCATTTTAACCATTTTAATTGTAGTAAATTCTATTTGATCACTTTAAAAATGTTAAATTAGTTGATTGATTAAAAGTTGCTAAATCCTTTAGACAAAAATGGTCATGTCTGAGCCTGTTTGGCGAAAAAGTCCACTGCACCTTGTGATCCAACAGAAGGGTGCCTCTCATCCCTTTTCACCCTTACCCTTTTCCATACTTACTGTTTTCATTCTGACCTCCTGTAAATCATTCTAAATTGATTCTATTTAGATTTTCCTTTGTATGTCTGTAGTGGGTTGACCCTGGCTGGAGGTCAGGCTCTCACCAAAGCCATTCTATCACTCCCATCAGCAATTGGACAGGAGAGAGAAAATATAATGGGTTCATGGATTAAGATAAGGTCTGGGAGAGGTCAGACACCAAACACCGTCACAGGCAAAACAGACTCATATTGGGGATATTCATTGAATTTACAGCTAGCAAAATCAGAGCAGGATAATGAGAAGTAAAACAAATCTTAAAAACACTTTCCCCTCTGTGATAGACTGGAATGATTGCTGGCTAAAAAGTTTTGGGCATGTATGTGGGGAAAGGGGGCAGTTTGGACCTTGCTTTTGAGGAGGCAATGCCCTGCTCCACACAGCTCATCCTTCTGGGCCTGTATCCCAGCCCCACAGTGGGCACCAGTCCCTGGTACACCAGAGGCAGTACTCCACACCCACCCCTGGAGCTCCGGTCCAGCCCCAGAGAGGCCAAATGAGCAGAAGCCCCACCTGGGAAAATGGCCTAGGAAAGCAAAAGGGTACTTAGCATAAGGCAAGCAGGTCCTGACCCTACGTCCTCTTAGCTGGGTTTTTTATCAGTTAAACAACATTAGAACCAGGATTGATATCTATAATTGTTCTTTTCTAAATCTTTTCTGTCTCTTTATCTTTCTTCCTCTAATTCCTTCTTCTTGGAGTTTTGAATAACCTAAAATTGGACAGGCTTGTAGTTTGCGAAGTTGAATGGTCAAAGTTAATGTTTTTTGAAGTGTTTTATGTTGATTAAATGCTGCTCTAAGCTTTTGCCAACATACTCTGATTTTCTGAAGTTGCCGGTAAAGTTTGGTTTTCTGTTTTGACTTCTTGAAAACATCTCATTGGTATTTCTCCTGTGCATCTAACTGAGATTATATTAAAAACATCATTAAACCCTTTCAAGAGGCTCATTGAGCCAGTCTTTTTTCTGCCTGACACTCTAACCCCTCACTTCTTCCCAGCCCTACCTCCTCTCCCTCAGTGGCATAGGGAGATGGGAAATGGGGGTTACAATTCATCACAAGTTGTTTCCCTGCTGCTCAGGGAGAGGAGTCTTTCCCCTGCTCCAGTATGGGGTCCTTCCAACAGGAGACAGTTCTCCTCAAACTTCTCCAATGTGAATCCATCCCACAGGTAACAGTTTTCCACAAATTGCTGCCCTGTGGGTCACTCATCCACCGGGTGCAGTCCTTCAGGCACAGCCTGCTCTCGCGAGGGTCTCCCATAGGGTCACAAGCCCCACCAGGAAACCTGCTCCAGCATGGGCTCCCCTCTCCATGGAACTGCAGGTCCCTATTAGGAGCCAGTTCCAGCATGAGCTTCCCAAAGTTTCACAGCCCTCTATATGGCATTCACCTGCTCTGGTGTGCATCTCTTCCATGGGCTACAGGGGACTTCTGCACCCCCATGGACCTCCATAGGCTGCAAGGGCACAGCTGCTGCACCATGGTCTGCACCACTGACTGCAGGGGAATATCAGCTCCAGTGCCTAGAGCACCTTCTCCCTCTCCTCTACTGACCTGGGTGTCTGCAGAGCTGTTCCTTTCACATATTCTCATTCCTTTCTTCTCTAGTCATAATTACATACATGCAATAACTTTTTTTCATCTTAAATAGGTCATTACAGAGGCATTACTACCATTCCTGATTAGGTAGGCCTTGGCCAGCAGCATCCTAGACCCAGCTGACATTGGCTCTGTTGGACACGGGGGAAGCTTCCTGCAGACCTTCCCAGAAGACACCCCTGTAGCACCCTCACTACCAAAATCTGGCCATGCAAACCCAATACAATGTTTCATTCATGTGGTAAGCAGTAGAGTAAACTTTGTCATCAAAATTTCTGATTTTTTTTTCAATTTTTTTATTAAAGCTTCTTTTGCTAATACTTTTCATGCTTATTCTTTAAATGACATAAACCACTCACTCATGACAGTATGTTGTCAAAAAACACATATAATTTTTTTTCCCCTTCCTCAAAACTTAATGCTTCAGAACATAAGGCATATCACATATTTTAAAACCTCACAGTCGTAGGGAAGCTTCCTTAATGTTTGTGAGGAATTATTCCAACTCCTAATGAGAAAAAATCTGAAAACTGCAGATCAAGCAAAGCATGATTAGATAAAGTCTTCCTATAGCTTTAAATAGCATAATGACCTCCACTATCTGTGCTTTAAAAGAATGAAACCAAGTTTCCTCTTTCCCTAAAGACATAAAGACACAGTGTGTGATTTAAACTGAATTAGAGGAACCACTGATGTTTTGTCTGATTTCTATTCCTCTCCACAAAGCAGGCAGGAATGTGGCATGTGGAGTATTTCTCCTTCATCTGCAGCAGTATATTTTTGCCCGAAAATACGTTAAAAGATATTGC
Organism: Phainopepla nitens; assembly: GCA_013400175.1. Taxonomy (NCBI): domain Eukaryota; kingdom Metazoa; phylum Chordata; class Aves; order Passeriformes; family Bombycillidae; genus Phainopepla; species Phainopepla nitens. The sequence goes on from VXBQ01015447.1 coordinate 155,931, forward strand.
AGGTCAAACTGCCACCTGGTTTAATTTACTGAAGTGGGGAGGAAATGAGCTTGGGCAATTGAGATGAAAAGATAATAATCTTCCAGGTCATCTGATGAAACTCTGAAAGGAGAAGTATAAAGTTTTATTTCATAATCATAATGAAAACAATGGTCTCTTTTCCTTGTTTATTACATTATACTTCACTGTTCATGGATTTTCATTAGACTCTTACTGACTACCACGTATGAACTTGAGAGGAAAATCAACCTAATGGAGGTGGCAAACAGAAAAAAATATGACCCTTAAAAAGTGGCCCTGTGCTAGATATTAAGGAAAGGTTTTGACCATCACTTGTTCCTGTTTCCACACATGATATTTTTTGCCAATTCTACAGTAATAGTTCTGAGGAGATTTGTACTGGAAATCTGAGGGGAACAATATTTTAACTAATATGATTTTTTTCCCAAATGAAACTCAGTTTTGTATTAAAAAATGCACAAGATTTTGCATATTTGATATCTATGATAATTTGTGCATTAAAGCTTTGCCAGATGCAATATGCTTTAAAAGTTAGTTTTAAACTAAAATGTTGGTGAAAAATTATTATAATTATTTTGACGTTTGAAGTTCAAAAGACATCTTCAGTAATCTCATAACACTTATATGTGGGTTTCACAAACCTGAGTAGTCCTATTGAAGTCATAGAGATTGCTCATGTACTTCAAGTTAAGTGTTTTTAAGCCATAGAGCTTCTTCTGAAACTTTTTTTAAAACTACCTTTTTTAAAGCCTAGAAGTAGGGAAACTGAAAAAATTCAACAAATGCATTATCTATTGTGAATTATTCCTTCCAGTAGCATTTTGTTTGTGACAAATGAGGATAATTGAAGCTCTGACTGAGAGCTGATAATAAAGAAAAGACTAGAACTTCCAAAATGCAACTTACTTCTTTCTTACAACTAGCAAAAGCAAATGATCGAGAATTTGTTTGTATTCATTCTTTCCTGTAGAAGACTGGCATGGGACATTCAGTTGCAAAGTAGCATTATCTTACAGCTTAAAAGTGGAGAATTTAGCAATTCCTACATTACTACCTCTCCTAACTGCTGTCTGTAGTGTGTGGCATCAAACAACTCACTCAAATCCTTATGTTTTGGGAGCCCTGACCATTAAGTTGAGATAACTGAAGTAAAGCCTTCAGGACATGATGAGCATGGAACCTGCAAGCTCCTAGTCCACCTGTGTGTATTTGGTGATGTTTAACACAATATATCATCTGACTGGGAACATTTTCTTCCAATGATGTCCACAGTGTCCTTCATAAAAACAAATTATAATATAGAAATAATATAGAATTAATATAATATACTATAGAAATAATATAATATAGTATTGTCTATATATAATATCTATTTTTGAGGTGCAAATCAACCCCTAAGCACAATCCTATTAACAGCAAGATTTTAGTCTTTTTTATAGTTTTCATAAAGTCAGTGCAGAAAAAATGTTTGCATTTCTAATGCAGGATCAGTGAAAGGCATTAGAGATGTGAAAGAGAATGCAGAATTTCAGTGCAGTGCCTTTTATTGAACAATCCAAAAATCACTTTGGCTCACATAGGTAATAAAAACCTTAAGTTGGAATGCACATAAAATGAAGACAGAAGAAAAAAAGTCTCTTAAAAAAATAGAAATGTCTTAATTATAGCCAGATGTTACTGCTATAATTTAATTTCATTTTCATTAGATCTTATTTATTCTCTGTCTCAGTGGGCTGATCTACACAAAGATGTCAAAAATATATTACATTAATTCCCAAAATCACAAATTTCATGTGAGTTTATTTTGAAAGGTCGTAAGTTACTCAATGCCCTCCAACTCTGTATCTGCTGCAAAACTTCATGGATGTTATTTATCCCTTATGCAAACTCTTCAAGAAAAGTTGTCCATCCTCTGATGTTTTATTCACAAAGTGCTAATCCCTATGGGGCCTTAGTCTCACATGTGTTTCTTTGCTTTCAGTTGTAATACAAATACAAATTAATTTTTATTGATGACAATGATATCTTCTGAGAATCACTGCATTCCCTATTATTTGGATAAATGAAAATAAATCTGTTTTAAGAGAGGAAGATTTATTTCTAAATACAGCTATTGAACAGATCACTTCATGTTTTCAGCTTGTATCTATTCAGAATGCCGCTCACAGGTCATAGTTTGTTCATTTATGTTGACAAATATAATGTTGTAGTTTAATTATTTATGGATTTTTAATTATTGAAAGCATTACTTAGCAGTCTACCAGGAAATGTATCATGCTATATATTCTGAAGGTAATAAAAACTTAATGATCAGAGGGCCAATGGTAGCAGTTCGCTGAATTAAATCTTTGATGAGAAGTGTCAGAGTGGTTGCAAGTTTTGGGACAGGGAGGAAAAAGGGTAATAGGTAACCAGGTAACAAATGTTTTCAGCTATGTGAAAGGTTAATGAGTACATAGCATTTGCATAATGTGACCCTTGGGCTTGTCTAAACTGCCCTTTATTTCTCCTTAAAAGCACCCTGTCCATGTCAAGCCTACTGTGACTCCATCAAACAAGTACCAGCAGAAACAGAGTGCTCAGGACTGTTTCTTAGCTCCACATTGACAGGGTTTAGACAATGACATAGCAAAATATTTGTCAATAAAAGACATTTATCTCCACCTAGGCTTATTCCACAGAGGAAGCAAAATCAGCCCAAGCAGCAGCGCAATAGATAAATGTAGAAGAGGCCTTTATGGTTATTTTTTTTTGTTTTGTTTTGATGGTTGTTTCTTTTTCCTGATAGCTTCCCTTTTAATCCAAAGTAGATGCTAAAGCTGATTTATTATTTTTAAAAAGAGAACAATATTTGAACAACTGTCTGGTTAGTCTCTTCATACTGTGGTAAGGAGATAATTTAGTAAATAAAAGGGCTACAAGGAGGTGTCAAAGAAAAATATTACACTTCTTTTCTTCTCAATTACCACTGTATAAAATATGATTATAAAGCACAGGAAATTCAATAGAACAAGCTGGCAGGCACATATACCAATGGAATGAAGTCTCTGTTTTTTCTTGCTCTCCTTTTAATAGAAACATTCTATTAAACTCATACTTCTGCTAAAATATTAAAGTTTCCTGAAAACTCACCAGGCTGCATTGATCCAAAGTATATCCCTGTTCCATGATGATTAGAGGTGTCCAGGAACATGTCATACTTAACAGAGTCAAGCAGTTCTTTTTCTTTTTTTTTTTTTTTTTTTTTTTTTTTTTTTTTTTTTTTTTAATGTGCTTAAGTACCAGTAGGATTTATTTGAAACATAGAAGCAGACATAATGCACCAATTCAGGTTTACTTCTGTAACATGTTTTTGTCAGGACTTAGCTGGTAGTAGCAGGGGATGCTTCTTAACCATCAATTCTTGTCCAGCCCAAAAGTTGGGAAATTAGGCTAAACTTTGTGATGTTCCCTGGAATAATTTTCCTCACTTACAAACATGAATGACTTGACTCAAACAATATTTTCTTAGAAGAAGAAAAGCACACAAAAGGTAGGAAAACTGACTAATATATACTGTCTTAAATGTTGACCAAGACTGTTTCATAAACCTGTTCTGTGGTAAGGCTTTTGCCTAGCCTGCTTCATTTACATTTTATGACTGTCAAACATCACAGGACTCATTACAAGCTGTCTCAGGTCTTATGCTCTAATCTCATTTTGTTGCTGTAAACTCCTTCCAGCCAGCCCAAATTTCACCAATTGTTCTAAAAATGGTCCCCAACATTACAGCTATAACAGTTCTCTGGCATGCAAGAAACATTCAAATGCATCACTGCTTTTCAAGGAAAACTAGAGTCTTTTGTCCTTATTTTTCCCCTATAGCTACATACATACACACTTCCTTACCTTACTCTAGGGTGAGCTTTTACCTCAACTCCAATGAGCACAATTATTCTACTCAGAAATCTGTACCATATTATAAACACAGATTTTCTCCACTGTTTGGTATTAACAGAAATGCTTTCCAAACACAATAAAACATACAGAAAAGAGATGTGGTTTAAGCCTATCAATCTCTCCTTTGCAATTACACCTTCTTTTTCTTCCTCAGAAATCAGCAGCATGCACCTCCCTTGCCTTTTGCCCCCAAAATCACCTCGTGCTGCTTTGCCTTTGCTTCCAGCCTCAACTGCCAAGGTAGCACAGGGAGCTGGAACTGCTGGATGAGAAGCAGCATCAGCTCTACAATCCCAGACAAAGCCCTGGGGAGTTATCCTGTAAATCACCAGTCCTTCCCTGCAGTTCCCTTTCTTCCGAGATCTCACAATAGATGTAATGGGTCTATTTATAGTCTGGTCTAATTATAGATCACAGAAGGTGTGGTCCCACTCAAGCTGCTTATTTTTTATTTTTGCATTGGTTCTGGCAATGAAATTGCCATTGGATAAATGGGGTCAGATAATTAATCCAACAGAGACTGAGCCTGCCATGAGAGATTATTCATTTACTCAGGAGATCCATGAGCTTTTTGAGGTCACCCTCCAACTGCGTGATCCCCAGGTCTGCCCCAGGAGGCAGTAGTACATGCCTGAGGAGAAAAGAGTTAAGAGAACTGTGCCTTTATGGCATCAGTCTGGTTGAATGTAGGTTAGTTGCACTGTGAAACAGCTCAAATATGACTCTCAGGAGAATATATTCTCCTAGCCCACCTATAATGACATAAAGAAAGAAAATAGTTTTCATCTTTTCTTTCCTCTTTTGCAATCTGCTGCCCAGAGAATTTCACTATCATTATGTCATTATGCTATTACTTCCCCTCATATAAGACAAAACCAAAAAGAAGTGCCAAATCCTCCTCCATGTATGGGTACCCTTCTGAGTACTACTCATGCAAATGTTTGCAAATTCCATATTTCCTTTGGTCTGTCTGTAATATGAGCTCACCAAACCACGCCATTAGTATTAAGCTGTAGCTAAGGATTTGGATTTTCACTGAAGAAAAATTTTTTCCTCCATTGCAGAAAGGCTCTAAAATCTGTTTCTAGAAGAAACAGAAAGCAGTAGAAGGGCCAGTAGATAACAATTAAATTAATTTATACAATGCTCAAGTGATTTTTTTTCCCCCAGTTTTTTTTTCCATATTTGCCTAAAAAGTAGAGTTGTTTCTGAACTCGGGTTGCTTACTTTGGATTTCCTTGTACCGTTCTAATCTCAAGTCATGAAAAAATGAAATTCCCAGAAATCCTTCTTCACCTCACCAACACAATTTCATTGCTACTTGTTATTTTCTTAAAAACAATAAAACAAGAAAAAGGGAAAAATGAACTAGTGGCAAGTGCATAGTTCTGCTTAAAAAACCATCTCAGTTCATGAGACAGTCCATGTATTCTAGTTAAATGATTAGGAGAACACATACTCAATGCTGCTCAGCTACTTATATCTTAGCAAAAAAGTAACATCCTTTCTCAGCTTCAGCTCGGTCCTTGCTTTGCAGCCCTTGGATAAACTGGAAGGCTGCAAGTAACACAAAAGGGAGGCTCAGAAGAGCTGAAGGAATGACTGAGTTGTTTCTTTCTATAGTGAGCCTCCAAGGAACTGCCCAAATAAGCTGGGAGAAGATTTATGTGTCTGACAGAAGACATTTATAAGAAAAGTGAGGCAGGAAACAGCAAAGGAGTGGGAAGACTTCACTATAAATGCTTTATTCAAGTTTCTGGGCCAGGACCTGGAGGACTGGAAGAGATGGAGGTTTTTCCTTTAAGCTCCAGTGGAAAGTGTTTCTAATATTGGCAGAATCAAGAAAATGAATGCCACACAGCCTAATATAGAGGTGATAGATTTCTGTCCTCTTAGCTCTCTACACACATTCTGAATACATATTCTGAGTGGGGAGAGAGTCTGACCAGTGTGCAGTCAGACACAAACACATCAGAGTGCTGGGGGAAAACAGTAACTCATGGAGGAAAGGGGAAACTGCAGAAGTATTCCCCATTCCTTACCCTATTCATAAGCATGACTATTATAGGTTACAAAGAGATAGTTATCCCATGAGCTACAGGTTAAATCTGCCATTTAAAAATTTTTTAATTTATATTTTTAAAATTATGCAATTCACCAATTTCATGACAGGATAGTTGCTGTGATACTTACTGGTCTTACCCCACCTGTTCACCTTCATAGCCTGAAATGTTAAGTCCTGAATAAAGTGAAGACTAGCACTTAACTAGATATGCAGAATCCACAGAATACACATGCACTGATTTGAACAGTCTTTGAATGAGAGAAATTAATTACAATACATTCTCTGAAAAAAATCAATAGTTGCAATGTTTTAACTTTATTTTTTATTTTTTAAAGTTTTGTTGATCTTTGCAAGTTTTTATTATGTTTGACATCTACTTTCTATGGGTGGATATGGCTCTCAGTGAAATGAAAGGCGGTGACAGCTGCTGAAGGATTTTAGACAGAGTTTTCAATGCTGGGTCCATGCACATCTAAAATGAATTCATGGAGTAAGATGGACTGTTCTATACTAGGAGATAGATCCCAGGCTTTTATCATACACATTTCTGGGTGTCTTGTAGTGTTTGCTTTTCTAGTACTGCAAGAAGCCTGTTTGTAGAAGAATTTATAAAGGTCTCAATTATCTGTGACGGTGTTATAAAACACAAGGAGGTAAAATGTGTGTTGCAAATCCAGGCATGTCCACTGATGCAGCCCTTCCTTTAACTCTGTTCATGAATCAGCATAGCATAAAAACTGCTTCATGACAGAAGATTATCTTGTCTGGAATGTGGTGGTATAAATTTGATATGCAGAGGAGATGTGCTGTCCTAGATTTTGCCTGTAAGACACCACCAGCAGATCTGAACAGACTACAAAGAAAGAAAAATGGAAGAAAAAATATGCTTTTCATGCCTAAAACTCAGTGTAAAGTCCATATTCTGTTTCTTTATAGATTTTTCTCTCATTTCTTTTGGGAGTTCTTTAAGGCACAAGTTTATGTGGTCAAACAATGGCAGGGCAGCTCCACATACTCACAGACAGGGTCTGATGTCTGCCTGCACCACCTCATGTTGTTGTAGTGCCCTAGGTAGGTTTGTATTGTCCCACTTTCAAAAAGGCAAGAATTCAATAATTTCTGATAGAAATGAGGAGTTGGAACTTATTTCTACACATCTTAAAGCTTCTATTAAGACCACAGGAGATACAAGATTTAAGCAGTTCAGTAACTGCTCAGATAGAACAGGTAACTCAGTAACTTCAGATAGAACAGGTACATTTTACCAAAAATATATATTTTTGCACTTAGTAGCAAAAAAAGCTAAGGTAAAATATGGTCTTAATATAATTCCATTCAGAAAAAAACCTGTTCAATCAGTCCCATGTAAAAACATTTGACTTGCTCATCACTCACTGTTTCCACTGAGTAGATGCATTAAAGGCTCCAAATAACATTCTTCTGATCAAGCACATTCTCCTTGTCCATACAAGCAAAGTTTTCTATCACACTGCCAAATTTCCCCAGATATTAGGTTGAAATATCCCTATTTGGATTATATTTCTAGTTGAATTACATCAGAGCAGTCAGGAAAAAAATAATTATGATCATGTAGAAGCGAGGTGTTTGTTGCAATTAAAAATTTTTGAGTATGTAATCCTTAGCTATATGTTGCATGTCTTTAAAATCCTGTTACAAGACACAAGATGCACTATGAGATCACCAAATCTAGGGAAGACACAATGCTTTATGCCCTTCTCCCTATTCTATTCATTTCTGTGTGTTCGCAGTGCATAAGCCACAATACATAGCACTTTTAACAGGCTGTGCCTTGACATTTCTTCTTAATTGATAGTCCTAGGTGAGGCACTACAGAACAAATTCTGGGAAGGGAATGGGGGAAAATTGAAATCATCATCACAAAGAAAATAAACTAAATATGTGGAAGCAACATGTATAGACATACACAGGCAACAGATAGACACACACATATACTGTGATTAAATTCACCTTGTGTCCTGCATAAGACCTTCATTCATTGCTATAATGAAGCCCCGAAATTTCCTCCCTCAAACAAATCTAAAATTGTGTTTTGAAGCTACCTTCTTTCTGGTGAGGATATTTTGTCTGCTCAGCTTCTTGCATTTCCTTTCCGGGATAATAGGACACGCTATCAAGAAAATGCAAGAGAAAGTTTTGTACCTTTGTGCTCGATTTGGGCAGAAGGCTGAGACCTGCTGTGCACACCACAGTGTTCCTCTCCCAGCATATCTATTTTGACAAAAACACTGCTGGGAAGACAAACACGGTGACAGATGATGGGATTCTTGAGTTCACGGTCAAGCCTAACAGCTGCCATGATTACCAGGATGAGGCACAAACAGCCACATTCATCTGTGGTGCAAATCCATTGATGTCAGCAGATGAAACTGGCTCTGAGAAATGTGGCTGCTCTGCTGTAGGTTTGTTTCTGAGGGAAGGGAGGGTAAGCAGTAGAAAAAAAAGGAAAAGCATTAAGTAAATATGCAAATTGCAATCTAATATGCAAAGTCGCTAGTTTGTTGCTCCAAACACTCCAATAAATAAAGAAAGCTCTCCATTTGGCAACATATTTGCACATAACACTGTGTACTTTCCACATAAAGCCTTCCAAGTCAACTGGCTAATTATTATTATTATTTTCTCTTCTGCTGTTAGAAAAGCACCTTCCACAAAAACAAGAGCCTTGTTTTGTTGATCTCTTTGAGGATTTATATATCGGATTAATTAGCAGTTGGAACAGGACTCACTCCCTCTCACAGCTTCCATTCTCCCATTAACAGTCTGTGGCTTGGTGCTAAATCTCAGAAGACAGTCCTGCTATTTACTGTTCTGTTTAGTGTGGGATTGCTAATTCTTATCTATTTAAACACAACTGATGATGTCAGGACAGTCAACAAGCAAAGGCAGTTTGTAATTACTAGTTGTAATGTCACTGCTGATCCTAACACTTTTGTAAACGAATCATCTTTCTTTTTATTTCATTCCTAAGTATTAAAGCACTATAAAAGAACACTTAGTATGAGAGTTTGGGTAGAATAACATCTTTCTTATTTGAATTCCTAATTTTGTTAACCACAGTCTTAATTTCTAAATAATTTGCTGAAGATCTTCTTTGCACATTGTTGTCCCTCTGCGTGTGCTTAGTTCCTCGGAAATGATTCTGCATTAGAGAGGGGCCATTTTCACATTCCGAAGTGATCACACTGGTCTTGCCCCCAGTTCATATCCAATACAGACTGAAATATGCTTGAGACTTGACTGAACTATACTGCACTTTGCCTTCAAGGCATCTGTGTGAGGATAAGCCAGCACCCAGATGAAATTGCTTTAACTGCAGCAGGATCAGACTAAAAGTACTCCGACCTGAGAGAGTGCACATAAAGCTGAGCAGGAGATGTCACCTCCTGCCTCCATTTCTGAAGCATTGGTGTCTGACCGTGTCAAACAGCTCGTCTGCCTGACGGGCTACCAGAGGAGCTGTAAGCAGCAGCTCAGCAAGAGCTGGTGCTCCCACTGCACCCTGCAGCAGGGTTCTCCAGGCAGCTCCAGGCAGCTCCAGGCAGCAAGTTTTCCTCAGCAGCAGGGACAGAGCATGTCTGCAGAGCAGCATACTTGTGTTCTGGGCCAGCTGATTCCTGGGGACAGCCTCTCGGGACCTGTGCCTCAGGTGAGACAGCTGGCTTGTACCCAGCCTGCTCACAGGGCTTGTGGAGAAGTGCTGGTCTGCCTCCTGCACCACCCTAAGCAATCCCATTCTTAAAGCTTTAAACATTGCAGTGGTTGCAGTCAGATGCTGGGTGATGCACTTCCCTTCTTTCCCCTCATTTTCCCCATCAGAAATTATCATCTTCTCCTCTGGCAAAAATACAGAGGGAGGATTTAGAAGACAATATCCCTTTCCAGAAGCCAGCCACAATAACAAGAAAGTTAGACATCCCAGGAGCACTGAACTGAATGTTAGGGGAATTCCAGACAACTGCACTCCCAGCTTCGTCTCCATCCAAGGAGAACATTTAACACAGATAAAGAGTAGGATTCGTATTTGATTTTGCTTATACCAACAAAACTAAGATCCAAACCCAGTTCATTACAGTTAATTGCAGAAGTTGTGCTGACTTCAAATTGGATGCCAAATTGAATGCTTAATGAAAGACTTAATAATCTGAATTTTAAACATGGCACTGGGTACCTGTCCTGTGCAGAGATCCAGAAATTTTAATCTCAGAAGATATATTTGCATTTGGCTACACATCACCTTTAATTAAATTTCACCCAAGAGGTTTTCTCCTGTACTTTTTTTTTCAATTTAAAGATAAAAACAAAAGCCCTTTCAAGAACTAAAGATCTGATCTTTTTTTGAGGGCTGCTTACATCGTGTGAATTATGCTCCTCCATAGATTTTGATTAACTGTAGTGATAAACTCTTGTGAATAGCTCATAACAAACATGAGGTTATTAGTATTAACTCAAAACTTTAAACTGCTCCTATTCTTAGTAGTCTAGGATCTGTCAATTAGGAAACAATTAGGAACATATATAATGTTGAAAGTATTCTTGTACCCAGTTTGACCAAGAGGAGGGATTATGGGCCAGGTTTTAAGAGCCCTGTGGTCCCAACAGACCCATAGGTCAAAATGTATTGGTCTTTCAAAATCCAGAAATCAAAATAGCTGATTATCAGGGATGAATGATTAAATTTATACACATACATCTATGTTGGGTTCAGTGTTGGTTAAATGCCAGTGCACCTACTAGAATATATTCCCTCATGTTCTGCTGCAAGATAGGATTAGAAGAGTAAAGCAGGCTGAAACTTTAAAGGGTATACAGAGAAATTTTTATTAACAGGCCTAAAAGAATAAGAATCAGAATAAAACCTTCAGAGCACTTCCCCTCCCCTCTTCCACACCCTCTTTTCTTTCTCACTGACAACACACAGAAACAATTCAGTCAGTCACCATCTCAAGAACAGTCTTTTTTTCAGTTCACTCAGGGAGAGGAGCCTCTTTTGTCATGCTATAGGGACTTCTTCACAAGAAAGAAAAAACCAGTTCTTTCATGGCTTCACTTCTCAAGAATGGCAGCTGCCCGCAAATCTGCAATCCTGTAGTCCCTCCCATCTTCACAGCCTTCCCAGAGCTGTGCTTCTGGGCCATGTCAAACTCATGGGGTATTACTTTTAAGAATGGCCTGTAAAAAAGCTCTCTTCATCTATCTTTAAAGTCATCTTCATCTCTGGGAACAGAGGTCTTCTTCTTCCCTGGGAGCAAACGGTCTTCCTCACTCCTCTCTCTCTCTCTGTTCCAACTTCTTATGGAATTACAGCTAGTTCAACATCTTCAACGTCTGTTTATTCAGCACAGAGCGGGGCTTGGAGGCAAGATGTTAGGAATGGTGGCAGCCTGCCCTGCTCTGCCTGGCAGCCACTGGGCCCGTAGCACAGCGTGCCGCCCTGTTACCTGTTCCCAAACTGGAAAAGAAAAAAGGAAGGTTCCTGAGGTTTGCTCGTTTTAAAATGTGAATCTCACAGAGGCGGATCTAGTTCTTTGATTGGTTTCCCAGGTCGTCAATATTCAAACTAGCCTCTGATTGGTTTTGTCAAGTCACGGAGGAAGTTCTCAGAAAAAAATAATTTCTGTTGGTGCCTTCTTCCCTCCTCACCGAATGCCAATCAATGCAAAACTAGCACAACATCTAAGTGGACTTTGTTTATATTTTGAAGTCTGCTTTATTTTTTTTTTTTTGTTTGCAGCTGGAAGAGGGGACTAAAAGGGCCCTACTCAGGTACATTTTTAGACTGAACTGATTAACAATATAAGAGACCTTAACAGATTAAAACCTTGTTGTACATCCACTTTTATCATTATCTCAGCCTTTCTGCAGCCAGCCAGCTCCTGCAGTGTTCCATTAGAAGCTGAAGAGTTTTCCTGATTTTCCTTTATTTCCTATTCTGTGATTCTCTGATTCTGTGATGCGTTCAGTATCCTACTTATTTGGTCTGCCATTTTCCTTCTTGTTTTCCTTGTCACCACAACAGTTGTAACTTTGTGCTAGTCTGATATGTGAATAGTTAAACTATTTATTGAGATTCCTTTTATTTACTAGCAGTAAAGTCTGCAATCCTGAGTTTGTCTGAAAAGAAAAATAATCCAATCATGAATAATCCAATAAGTAATGAACTACTTCTGGGATGTAGGTGGGAATTTTGAAGGAAATTTCAGAAGAATTTAAGAAGAAAGAAATCAGATTTACAAAATAGGTCATTAAAGCTATATCTGCCTCCTATGGTAGGAAAAAAAAATCAGCTAAAATATATCACCCATCTTTATCTGCTCCTGATCTGCACTACATCACGTGCAATCTCCTATGTAGTCTGCTTGCAGACTCTGCCCATTATTTCTTTTTAATTTCCTATTTAAAATAAAGCAATGATGATTTTCCGATAATAATCACCTTATCTTCAGGTGAGATTTAGCATGTATATTCCATTATTATCATGCCCAAAGGCACTGCAGTCACTATTATCAGGGAATAATCTGCTTTACAGTGGTTCAAGTTCATTAATGACTGTGGTCTTTCATGTATACCTGTGAAAGCCCTGTACCATGTTGATATTTTGATACAGAGAAAGCTGCAAGTAGCTATAAGGCTCCCTGAGAAATGTAGACAACATGAAAATTCATGGAGCTCTAGTAGTACTATTTGGTAACCAATCTGAAATACAGCAAGAGAACCCAAAAGAATCCTTTACAAATGAAGTTCTCAGAGCAACTTTCACATTGTGCTGTGCTGCTCTCTAAATCTTTGATGCCTCAGTATTAAAATTCTCCAGTGGGATTCAACATGTGCACCAGAAACAGTTTCCAAGCAACATCAAGACCCCCATCACGAGCAAACACCATTCGACCTTGAGTGGACAGACAGACAGACAAGATCTGGGTTTCCTACTGGGACACTTTGTAGTATTTATCTCAAGGATGCTGATGGCTTCTTCAACTCTCATGTGCATCAGGTAGCACAGCTATGTTCCATATACACAGCTGAGCCAAAAGGGAGTACAACAGCTAGAAATGGTTGTGCCCTTTTCTATTCCCTTGTCACACCCAGTCCAGTCACACATACAAAAAATTTTTATCGTAATATGTACAACCCTTTTACAGGGCAAAAATAAACTGTGCAGTTCTGTATGGCATGCACTGAATTTCCCTTCCAGCTGCTCTGCCTGGTGCCAAATTGAATTTAAGTCACAAGGATATGAAAATCTTTCCCTCAAGAAAAATTGTCTTTTGCGCTGAAGTTTCAAAGCACATTATTTCTTTGTACACTGTAATCTCTCTGCATTACTGAGAGCAAATCACTTCCTGACATGTCTTACAAGAGTTATTTCCTCATCCATAATGCTTACCAATGGTATTGAAATCTTGGTACACTATTTTCATGGCTTATAGATCCATTAGCAGCTAACTGTGCAAGAGACTCTCCCTTACAGAGAGATTAACTTGCTTTGCCAGGAATCAAAGCTAATATCATCAAGTAGCATTAAGTGGTTGATCAACTGCTGGAAGTTGTGATGCTGTGACTTCCTAAGTCACAACTCATCACAGCCCACTAGTGACAATTTGATTCAGAAAGCCTAGCTAATTCAACTGGGAGTGTAGTTTGGATTTTGTGGGACAAATCAGGTGGCACAAAAACAATGAACCTGAAATTTATTTACTTATTGCTATATATGTGATTTAAAAAAAAATAAATACTCATTTTGATGCAAAGAAGATGACAGAGACTCTCAGAAGACAAAAGCTCTGTAGGGAAACCACAAAACACTAATTTCAATGCTTGTATCATCACTTGTATCATGACTCTTCAAATCCACATTGTTAAAGATATTCATCAAGCTGCATTTATTACAGTAGTGTCAAATCTCTTACAATTATGTTGCCTTTGCATTGCTCATAGGGACCACAGATTTTCACTTTGCTAAATAATTACTTCAGGAACCATACGCTAAACTTATTGAGATGCAGTCTGCTCAAGCCATCAACATCTGGCAGATGTTGCCATCGACACAGTAACACCTTACCAAGGTGTATTCCTTCTTTTTATGACTTACACTGATCCATAGTTTTCGGTGTGGAAAACCCTCTGTTTTTAAGGCTCTTCTGCCATAACAAAAACTATTTAGAGTTTTTGAAGAACACTATAAGTATTCGTAACGTAAAACCGGTTTGTGAGAAAAGTTCTGCTCTGAAATCTCTGATTCAAAAATATTATTAAAAAATTGTCTCATTTCAACCTCTGAACATTCAGTTGTGCTAACTAATATATGTGTTTAATAAATTCACACACATTTTCTAATTATCTGTTTGTGAATATTTAAAGATTTAGGTTTTTGCTCACAGTCAAGCTGAGGACATTTTCTTCAGGAAATCTTTTCTTCTCATAAAATGGAGAAACTGTCTTCATTCTTGTGTAAATAGCAAAAGAGCCAACAGATACTATTAGGAATCTATGGAATAGTCTTCTGGTACTATGTACTATCAATTCCCAGTACAGAGGTACCAAGACAGGATGAGAAAGCTGTGGCTTCTGTCACTATGATTAGCACCATCCATCAGGGTGTGTGTGTTTGTGTTGCATGAAATGGTGAAAATACACCTTTTTCCCTAAGTTCCTCTGCCCTCCCTCTCAAAGTCCATGAGGACTCTACTCACTTTTGTATTTCCTACAAGGTTCCTAAATTGCATTTTAGAATTTCCCCATTGAACCTCTGTTCAGCTATTATAGAGACATAATTAATGAAGTATTTTAACCAACAGAAAGCTCATTCATGAATTTATCTTGATAAGATTCATCTCAGTGTTCTGAGATGACTGAAATGAGAGGTCAGGGGGTGTCTTGGGAGATGTAAGTGTCATTTACTGCAACTATCTGCAGCATAAAGAACTTTAAATCTCAAGATATAGCTATGCAAGAAGCATGAGAAGCAGCAATGCAGTCAAAATTAGATTTTTCTCATTAATAGGAATGTACATTAATGTACATTTATCCCAAATATTTACACTGCTTTAATTGTTTTAGTGAATTAAAAAGGCATGTGTTTTGAATTACATGGAGATAACTGCTCTTCACACTACAGGGATCCTTGTTTAACAGCAATACTTGTCATGCTTTGAAGGATGTTGGAGAAATAATTTTGAAAGAAGAAAGTCACAAACCTTTGTTCAGTAAAAGCAGTGAGTAACTTTCAAATTAATGCAGCTGACTTTTTTTAGTTCAGTTTAAAACAGATATAAAATTTTAGCTTTACTTTAATATGTCTAATAAAATTGTCCTATCTTTAACTCACATCTATATTTATTTTAGCTTGTGAAATGCATTGATAACTTAAAAATTATAAAATAATTATGAAAGAATCAAAGCAGTTTTGTATGTATCATGAAGCGGTCTAAAAAATGTGCCTTTTAATAGTAGCCTCTAACAGGACATGTCTTCCGTGGTAATAGCATTAAATAATCTATATATAGGTGGGTGCAAATACAGCAAATAGTTTCTATTTCTCTTTGAAGAAAAAATCACATCAGCTTGAACTTCATGGTTTTATTTCCTTTCTCTGTTCAGTTCATGGTGTCAAGCGGCCACATGTAGTTAACAGCAATAATGCAAATATTTGCTCCACTTCAAATGAAAATAGTCAGATACAGTTATCAAAGACATTAATATGTATTTAATGAGTTCACAGAAATATCCCCTGGTTTTCCAAGAGATGTGAAAACTGTCATAGTACAAACTTTCTCCAAACTGTGATCTCCCCAGAACAAACAAGATATTCCCTGATTTAGTGAAAATTACAGTGTCTATAGCATTAATGTGAGAATGTTCACAAAACATAATCCCCTCAGCACCTGCGCATTACTGAGACTACAGAGATAAAGTCAGTTTTATGATTTGAAAAATATCTGGCAGCACTGAAGAATGAACTAACCAATTATGCCCTGAAGCAACCGGTGTGACTTTGAATAGAAATAAGGCATTGTAAGGTTATTTAATACAATATTTCAAAGAGAGTGTGATGATTTGCTCATCTTCTGCATGTAGTCAGTGTTTTCTTTGTACAGTGCAGGATACCATGCTTAAATAATTGTTGACATTTTATGCACATGGTGCATATATTCTGGAATATAATAATGATTAAAGGAGTTGCCTGGGCCACTGGAGACATTATGTGTCATCGATAGAATGCCAGAAAAGAGAAAGTACCAACAAACCAAACTCACAGAAAGTGTTCTGTAGCTAATAACAACTGTCCTCCTGTCACCTCAAGATGAGAGGAAGGTTAGAGCACAAAAAAATCCTGTCTATATGCTAGCTGAGGGACTCTTAGGAAGTGTATTCTTTATACTCTGGTGCCTTCTGCCAACCTTGATTAGTGATCTCCAAGGATACAATGACAGCTCTGCAGATTTGCTGTCCATAGGTTATGTTGCCAGAAATATTCTCACTCATGAATATGTTGTTTTGCTAATGTCCGTGTTATATTTCAATAAGAGTTTCCTAGTTTTTATAATGCGGCTTATAGAGCAGTGGATATCATCTACTGCAGCAACACCCTGAACTTCTGTATTTAGGAAGGAACAGTCTATTTGTAGACAGGATTGTGGAATGGATGTTGCTTAGATGCCCTTTTCCCTGAAGAATATCAATTGAGTCAAATGGATTTACACATTTTTAAGGTCAGAAGGAAACATTAAGATAAACTAATCTGAAATTCTATGTTAAAAAAAACCTATTTCTGTATGTAGCACAAAAAAAGATCTGATAATGCTAGAAATACTCACCACTCATCTAGAATTTTCTGTCTAATATCAAGTTACACAGCACAGCTCTGTGAGAACAAAGAAACACTTGTATTTTGTTGAAGGGAAATAGACACATGGATACATAAATGCACATGGAGTTGGACACAGCACAGCACATGGGTTTATGCCGTCACCTAACCAGAATTAAGCAATACCTAGTTGCCACACCCACTTTAATGCCCACTCTACAGAATCTCACAGCCAGTCAGAGCAATGGATGATGGATATGTATACAGATACGGATACGGATACGGATACAGATACGGATACGGATATGGATATGGGTATGGATATGGATATAGATACATACCAACCATCTCTCTGAAAGATGATGGTGTAAGTATCTGAGCATCTGACACAACTGCTGTATCATGCGTTTCCTTAAACTCCAGTACTGAGGAACAGCATGGATTTTTAACCCAGTTTCCCACTACTGTTCCCAAACTGTAGCAAGTGGATCATCTTTATGCAGAACATAGTATCATTTCATGACCTGGTCTTAGAGTTCCTTCAGCTCCCCAGTTCCCAGTGCTTGAAAATTTCCCTCCAGAAAGGAAAAGTCACCACTTCCTACTAGGCAGATTAGAAAAATAGTTTAAAGTGGTGGTATTGTCCCTGCTTCTGAAAGTAGAAAGCAACCTTAGAGTGAGACATGCACAATACAATTGTCCAAATACAACACCTTAGAAACCACAGTGGGGAGTCAGGGAAATTAAAAGAGCCACAAGAATGCCCTTGCTCAGGGCTACAGCTCCCTCTTTCTAGTCAGAAAGAGCTGTTCCAAAACCAGGCAGAATAACTGGGCTTGAGAGAAGTCTTTCATGACACTTTTACCTTGTTAGTTAAATAGATCTATGAATTCTCACTGGTATCACTACCCTTGGGCTGTGGCAGCCCTGGGATTTCTAGGAAAGGTAGTAAAGCCCAAAGATGCAGTGTATAATTTTTACCTAAATTCCTCAGGGCCGGAGGGAAGGGCACATCTTCTGCAATGAATTTTCTTTACATTTTTTTCATGTGGGAGGCCAGAAGGGAGTGTGATAAAGGATCTAGTTGCGGGGCTTGGCAGTGAAGCAGAAATAAAGACAGCAGTTTTGGTGGTAATTCTAGTTCACTTAGCCAGGTAATGTTTCCATGATTCTTTACAACTACTTCCCTTTTCACACCATTGAGTTTTTCTAGTCTCTAATGCCACTTTTCTTTCAAAGTAAAGATGTAACAAGTACCTTCTATATTTCCCATAAGCCAAGGAAACAGGCTACAGAACTAGTTACTTTCACACTAAATGGAGAAGGACAAAGATTCACATGCAGATTTCTCTGTCTGATAACTGGAGAGGGCAGATTCAGTCTGCAGTGATTTCTGTATTAAAATGCCCCAAAAATACCTTTTTAGACTTCTTCAGTTTAGCTTTTCTTATCCCTCCTCTCATTTCAGTGCCTGAAAGACTTGTTTTTGAAAAGGATTTTCTGTTTTATTCTATTTCTTCATTCAATCTGCAAAACCCTAGTAAGATCAGAGATTTAACTTAGTTTTCCATTATTCCTAAACTCAGTACATCACAGATTTCTTGATTTGGGATGGTTGCATTTTTCATCACTTAATTGATGCCTCAGTAGCAGCATTTTTCATCTTCTGCATTAAGGATGTCTCCTCTGTTTCTCATTTTTGTTTTTCATGAGCCCTAAACTTACCATCCATTAAGAAAAAATAGAATCAAAGAATCACAGAATCATATAGATTGGAAAAGACCTCTGAGATAACTGAGTTCAACCTTTGATCACCACTATGTGCCAAGTCCAGTTGCTTCCTGAAGGCCGCCAAGGATGGAGACCTAGTCACCTGCCTGAGCAGTTCATTCCAATGTTTAACAACTCTTTCCATGAAGAAGTTATTCCTGATCTCCATCCTGAACCTTCTCTGGCATAACTTGAGGCTATGTCCTCTCATCCTAGGAGGTATTAAGTATCTCAGTCTTTTCCTCGTCCTTGGTGATTATGTTTTCCTCTGTTTCCAATAAAGATAGAGATTTTCCTTGGCCCTCCTTTGGTTGTTAACATATTTATGAAAACATTTATTATATTTCACAGCAGTGGCCAGATTGAGTTCTAGTTTAACTTCCACCTTTCTAATTTTCTTTCTACATGATCTAATGAAATCTTTATACTCTTCCTGAGTTGCCTGCCCCTTCTTCCAAAAGTCATAAACTCTCTTTTTGTCCCAAGTTCCTGTGAGAGTTCCCTATTCAGCCAGGCTGATCTTCTTCCTCAATAGCTCCTTTTTCAGCACATAAAGCTGGCCTGCTCCTGCACCTTTAAATCCTAACCTTTAATAGCCCCATCTTAATGTATATGCTTCTAAAATTTACAGACAATTTCATTTTCATTCTTAACATTTCAGTCAAGAAAATTGGTGGTCATCTCTGTAAGAGAATCAATGTTATCTTATATTATTAATCAATGTGTGCTAAATAACTGAGAACTCAACTTCTAGGTAAAATGAGACTACATGAGCTGGCTGCTAAGTAATTTTCTTCTACAATGTTAATACACTCTTTCCCAGGCCTGGCAAAAGAGCTAAAAGTTGAGGTGTTGTTTTAAGACAGACTGCTAAACAAGGCTAATTTTGAAAGATAGGATATGCCAGAATGTGAAATGAGTGCTAGCATAACCAAATTGGGGCTCAGCTTACAGATACAACAGTTTCCAGTGGCTTCCAGTGCCATTTCAGCATAAAACTGATCCTGCCTTTTTCCTTTAACTTTCACACTTTCAGCTGTTTAACCATTGCAGAGGAAAATCCCCAAGAAGGTGTGTCTGTTTAAAACGTTGTCGTCCAGGGTTTTTCAAACTACAAACTATTCCATCATTGAATTAAGGGTATACATATATTCAATATGCTGAAATAACAAAAAAAAACATAACCGTGCATTGAAATATTTGTAAAAAGCAATGTAAGTTTTCCTTTCAAAATGAAAAATATGGCATTACCATATCTTTACTTCACAAGAAAATAATTTCATCTATAAATGGATGCAGTCGAGAAATGTTCAGGCAATCATATTGCTTCATTGGCTGAACATCCCTAAATACATTATAATTTAGGTCTTAAGGTTTAATTAGCAGAATACAGTTTGGGCAAATGAACAGCATGGAGGTGCCAAAACATGAAATCCTAAAAATAGGAGCCCATAAATCTTCCCGCTGTGTTGCACATATGCAGCTGTACAGTAGCTGATGGATTGAAAACTCTGCCTGAGAACAACATTAAGATTCGCAGCAGCAGAGGAACTCAACTGAACAAATTTCATAGGGCAGCAGGAATTTATCATGTTTGTTCTGTCAATGTAACTCACATCTCACTCACTAAACCCCATAAAGGAGTGCAGGAAGCAAAGAGAGAAAGGCAGAGGAGAGGAAATGGAGTGATATCAAACAGGGATTTTTTAAAGAGATTTATACATAAGCTACTTTGAGACTACATTGCTTCTTGAGAAAGAAAGAAAATGTAAAATAAAAGAACCATTAACTAGTATATTGTTTTTATTTTGCACTATGTTTCATGACATAGTGCTTTTTTGAGGTGCTCTGTCAAAATACCAATTCCCAAACCTTTTCAAAGGAGTGTATACAATATTTCCACTTGAAGAGAAGTAGATCGTAAACCCATAAGGTGCGCTCCTACAGCAATCACTTTGAAAGTTCTTAGGACAGTAGCCAACAGAAATGTTTTCTTCAGAAAAAGAATATAAAATGAGTCTATCCAATCTTTCCTGTTCTTGCTTGGCCTTTGTTTAAATCATGGAACCTAAAAAACAGTCTTCCTTTCTGGATAGGATAGATTTCCTCTGTGTGATTGGCAAGTAAAGGTATAAAAAATCATATCTTGATTGGCTTCAAGGTCATGATATAAACCCAAGCTCAGAGGAGCCCATGGGAGAGAATTTTTGGCCACCATACCCATCTGAAGATGGAGAGTAAGCATCTTCGGTCAGCCTTATTTAGTAGAGTGACAATATTGTTTCAGCCATGAATTCTACCAGTTAGGTTCAACACTGGGAGTAAGACTTGTTTTGGAAGTGTAAAGGTAAGAGAGAACTGCTGGTTTCTCCAAGGATGAACTGCTCCATCTCCAAAGGTTTTCTGAAGATGTGTGCAGGATATGCCAAGGAGCAAATGACTTGAAGATTATGAGTAACAAATAAGACTGAATATCAAACTCCAGATCAGTATAGCATTGTGGATTGACTCTTTGGAGCACAAACATTGTCCTAGGAAATATTCAAATCATATTTGTGTACACAGAGGTCCCCAAAGGTGGTTGTTCATTGAAATAGCAGTGCTGTGAACTTTGCAGTCAATGTCACCCAGACTGTTAGCAGCACACAGTTCACTGTATGGAGACGTGACAGATGGTAACTCTAGTTCCTATAAGACAGCAGGAGCAGAGCTGATATCCCAGTACAAAGCCAACTAGCTCAGCATCAACACAGGCCCTGACAAAACATTTCTTCACAAATGAGCTAACCAGATACGGAAGGAGGGCCAACCTTTGCAAGGAGACTTAAGACAGAGTCTATCCCTCTCAGAGCAGGGAAGCTCAGATATCAAAGTCTCTATAACCTGCAGAAACAGAAGCAGGAACAGCTGCTCCTGAGCTGCTACAGAGCAATCAAGCCGATTAGAGAGGTGCTAAAGACCAAACAATTTTCTCTACATGGTGCTGTCACATAGAAGGCTCTGCTAACAGCTCTGCACCATGCTCCATTTCCCACTGTACTGGTGTCCTAAAAAACTGCTCCTGTCTTAAGTGGATGATGCTTAACCATGACTGTACAGTGGCTAAACTCCAGAGGCCCATCCTGTATTCTCAAGATTCTTGTGCATAAATAGATTTTCCCAATTTCCGTGTGGTTTGTTAATGTGCCTTTCTTGTTTTTCTAAATAAAAAGCAGTGAACCCATAATCTCAAGGACTTCTTGAAGTGTACCAGGGGAACATCGTCTCCAAAAGTGACCACAGAAAGTGGATTTAAAATTCAAGGAGCTGCAAGGCAGGAATAATGTACCAGAAAGGGGCTCAAACCTTAATTTTATTGAGAGAAAGTCCTTTTGTGTAATCTGATTCAAGTCCTTGTGCCTCTTATTGACACCTGACATAAGATTCCTGAGCTGAATAAATGAGCTCTCAGAATGATTTTAAAAGAGATTAGGTGTTTCTTGGCCCTTTTCCTGAGAAAACATTGCTTTTGACTAATGTCTTAGGACCTATCTCACAGCAATCACACTAGAGGAAAGACACTGAAGGATTGTGTGGAGTCAAGAACACGCCTTCATCTGGATTTAATAATAGATCAGGTCTTTCTGCTGTATACAAAATGGAAAGTAAGCTCAGTAGATGCTCTGTATACCTGTGGAGCTGTTTCTTTGATTCTAGAAAGCAGAATAAGTATTACTTATAAACTTTTTAATTAAGACAAAGGTTGGTGGGACTTTTGCTTGATTCACTGGGTTTTCCCTAAAAAGGCTACTTTAGGTGTAGGCTGTTCATACCTGTACAGGAAAAAAACACTTAGTCTCAAAATATCCCTGACAACTGGTCTTTTTTTCAGACTTTTTTTTCAAGTACAGGCTAACGGGAATTTAAGAATCATCTAGAAAATAGCCTCCTCATGTGTTCATGTGTGAGACAAAGCTGGGTACCTCACATCTAAAATACTACTTTACAGTGTCAGTGTCAGAAAATGCAGATTGAGGGCAATGATTTAGTGAACAAATACTCTGACCTATGTTGTGAAGCTTCATTCCAAAACTTCCCTGGTTGAGCCCACATATTTAAAAGCTGTATGATATGTTTCCTTTTTGTCAAATTATTTCTTTTGAATATTTTTTTAATATTCAGAAACATAACTTCCTTGTGACAGCATGCTGAACAGATATACAATAATTTATTTAAAATTAGCATATTTCACTAAATAGAGTACAGGTATTTTCTGAATTTTAAAGAAACAAGAAGGATTGCTAGTCATTAATGTAAAAATACGACATTTGCAGATTGCTATCTCTACTACTATATTCTTCCTAAAGGACATTCCTAAATGGGGAAAACAACTGGTATGGCTATAAAATAATAACCCACACCTTCAGGTGTAAGTCAAGCAAGCTCGGAGCTGTAGGGTTCATTTTATGTTCATTCACTGGGGGTGGAGTTTGGACTCCCATTCTTTCTGTTGCCACATCTCAACAACCTCAGAGGTGCTCAGAAACACACTGAGAATAATTCACATGAAACATAAAGTAGAGCCAGGTTAGACCAATTTGTGGCACTATTTTCAACTGGATTTTCTTTTCTATTTTCTCTGAACAAACTCTTCTCCTCTTCCCCATCCCTACTCTCGGTTTTCTTTGTTCCTGAACACAAATGAAAAGAGCAAAGCAAAACCAAAGAAAATTTGTGAGTGCACTGCTTCTAATTCTGTTGTAATCCACTGCCTGACCAGCAGCTGCTGCTTGGCACTGTGGAGATGCTCTGTGGCTTTAACAGTTTGAAGAAAAGTAGGTTAGCACCTTTGCTATTATTAATACCTCATCAAAAAGGACACGAGAGCAATCATTGAGAAGAAATGAGAGCAGGTGGGAGGGGAGATGTGGAATGAGGAAAAAGGTGTCAGGGAACTTTTTGTTCATTCTCTGATGACCAGCCAGCTGTTTTCCTAACCTCCAAGAATGAATAAGCCCTGACAACATATCCTGTAATACTAATGACTAATTGCATATTATTTGGCTGCAATTCCTCTATGATAATTCAAGGTGGACAGTATACTATGTCATGATAAATGCTGCTAGGGACATAATCTTCCCCATTCTGCCAATTTGGTTTGCATTATGTCTAGGGAAAGATGTTTGCTGGAGAAAGAAGAGGAAGCACATCAGTTCTCCTTCTAAATCCCATATCTTTTCTCCCTTTCTGTAAGCCTCACATTCAAGTCAGTTGTACTCCTAGCCAAGTAGTCAAAGGTGAGGGCTGAACCCTCAAAATCTGACAGGATGAGAAAAAAAAGCTGTTAGGTTGATAAACCCATAAGGCATACAGTTACAGATCATTAACCTACACAGCATAGATACTAACAGGCCTAGAAAACTCAAAAAGGAAATTGTTTGCCTATTATCACACCTTTATTAAAAGGCACTGTTTGACATTTCCCAAGTAGATTGAGGACTAATCTTTCCTTGCTCTAAATAAAAGAAAGTTTTCCAAAATGAGATGGCATAATACAACGACTTAAGGATAAAAAAAAATTATCCACCACCCACTGTTCAGCATCAGTTTGAGGCTTCTGTGACAATTCTGTGTTAGGTGGCTTCATTAATTTCTGTCCCATGGTTCAGCTGTTTTCAGTTGTTTTCAGGACTATGTGAGAAGTAATAGTGGTGAAGTACTCTGGCTAAAACAGGAGGACATTTCTGTCTCTGCAGCCCTTGTTGTCATAGTTCCTTGTAATGCCCAGCAAGCAGCAGGACAAGCACAACAACAGTTATGGCACGGGGGCAGGGAAGCAGCTCTTGACAAAAAAATGCCCAAGCCAGCCTTGTTTCCCTGGCAAACCTCCATGAAAGCACAGACTCAGGGCATAATCACTGATGTGGCAGAGATCCAACCCAGCAGAGGAAAATTGAGTGAGCCTGCCAGGCTGGCTGGCTGTATGGGTTTGCTGTGCAGGCAGATAACTCTCAGGGCAAAGACAGGAGAGGTGCTGGAATCTACAGGCGGGGTCTGGGTATCGAGGACAGGGTAGGGCAAGCAAGAAGTATCTTGGTGGATCCACAGAGGGAAGAGCAGGACTAGGCTATTCAAAAAAGGAAACTGTGGGATGGGGGCAGCTGTCCAGTCAACTGCACTCTGAAATAGTGGCCTAGGGGTATATTTCCCCCATTTCTCCTGGTGAAACTGCCATAAGGAGGTCTGGAAGTCCCAGGGCTGCATTTCATGCTCCCTGCAGGTGGGCTTTTGCAGTGCTTGGAGATCTAGGCTTCACCTTGAGGCTTCAGTGCTATGATGCAAATAGAGTAAAAGCTACAATTCCAAGGGTGACTCATAACCCAGTGATCCAGTGATACAGCAGTTGTCATTCAGGTGAAGGAACAGAGAAATGAAGTCCAAAAATGGGGGGAAGTTGTTTCCATGGAAAACACAGATGTGAGTTCAGAGATTTCCTACACTGGATTCACCACGGAAGAAAGCATGTAATGGAACTGCAACTTTAATCCATTTAGCACTCTGTCAGTCAATGGAGTTAAGTGGAATTAACCTCTGTGTGTGGAGTTTGACTAATGAAGGCTCCAAAATTTCTTATACTGAACCTCTGGTAAACTTAAACTGACAGGCTTTTTGCTTTATTGTAGGGTTTTTTGGTTTGTTGCAGGATTTTTGTGTACATGCTATCTCATAATCAATAGTTGTACTTCGCTGAAAAAACAGAATAAACACTATGTGCTTTCGGGAATAAAGTGAGTTTAGCAGAACTGTTGAGCAAATGTAAAAATTTCAACTACTCAGCTTGTGTCTATGAATCCACAGTAATAAACTTGTCCAACTCCATGCATTCTCAGCAAGCTGCAAGACTTAATCTTTAAATATGTACACACACACATATATAAAAGAGACTGGTGAACCAGTTTCCCATTCATTTTGGGCTGGAAGAGGCTTATCTCCTCACAAAAGATACTCCACATGGTGCCAGTCTTCCTAGGACTTTGTGGACACAAAATACCATCCCATTGATGTTGGACATCATGGCAAAACCTGAAATTAACCACTTACATGAGTCCCTTAAGTCTCTGCTAGTTATCTCTATCAACAGCAGACACTAAAATTGGAAGCTCCACTGTCCAAGGTTGAAATTGATTTCCAGATAGTAAAGCATCAATGCCCGCTTAAAACTGCTTCCCATAAAGCTTCTCTAGTGTGATGCTCTGTTCTTTAAGGATGAAATAGGGTGTGAGTAGGAGGCTTCCTAGATTTACATATTGCATTTGACAGATTCACTTTTTTAATACTTTTTGTGCAAAGTTTCTTCTTGTGAAGAAGGAAGAAAAAAGGACTTTTCCAAGCTTTTTTGCATACAACCACATTTATGTATACACACAGGAATGCAGCTTCAAGTTTGGAAATCACTAAGAGATAGATCCCACAAGGTGCAGAAAGCTGCTTTCTGGGTCACCTGAAATATGGCTGATTCCAGCTGTAGGATCAAAAATTATATATGCATATTTTTTTTTTTAATTTGGACGTATGTTTTTTATTTTTTATTTATTTTAAAAGCTTAGTACACTATCAGTCTTTTTCTATTCTTTATACAGGAACTACTCATCCCATGTGCTATCTGACATTTTTTAGAGTTCATCTCCTAAATACAGTTTTAATGTTTTGGAGTTGCTATTCAGAGATTGTGAAGCCTTGAGAAAATAGATGAACATCATTCACCTCTAGAAAAATGGGAAGAGACTGAGCCAAAAGTACCAGATACTTTCTCTGGGCACACAGATGATGGATATATTTGCAGCCATTTGGATATACCTTGAGAGGAGTTGTCATTAGATTATCTCATATTCCTCTATGGGCTGAAGTTTGCATGTGGACTTCACCTTCTGTAATGAATGGGATAAATAGTAGTGCCTACACTGCTGTAAGGGAGATTTGTGTTCCATGCCAGAAATTAAGTTCAAGTGGATTAGGTTCTGTGGAGAACTTTTGGAGTCACTCTCACAGTAGGTCTTCAGGAAGAGGCTAAAGAGACACACCAGGAATAACACAGGTGCAGCTGATCCTGCCGTGAGGTGCGTGCAGAGCTGAGCTGGGCTCTCTAGGGTTTGATTCTGTGTCCATATACCACGGGGGCCACAGGAACTTCCTCCCCTCCCTACTCCTTGTCCTCAGCCTCAGGGCACTGCCAAGGGGAAGTGGGAGGTGCAGCTCCATTCTGGAGCCCATCTAAGACTCAACACGAAGCGTGTAAAAAACTGCTACAGTAATTTATACAGTTTGTGCCCATGTTTTTCTGTAGCATTTTTCTTCTAAGGGGGGATAATTTTTCTGAGCCAGCTGTCACGTACATTTACTAAAAATAATGCATTTGACCTTGTAAATTAATGTTGCAGTCCTTAAGGGGAGAGGCATTGCTGGTTTTGGTTCCAGGGCT
This sequence comes from Phainopepla nitens, assembly GCA_013400175.1. Lineage (NCBI taxonomy): Eukaryota > Metazoa > Chordata > Aves > Passeriformes > Bombycillidae > Phainopepla > Phainopepla nitens. Next base: position 183,030 of record VXBQ01015447.1, read on the forward strand.
TGAGATGAATACCACCGAAGGAAAAAAATAAAAGGCTAAAGTCTCAAGTACCAATAAAACAATCAATTCACACCAAATCAATAAAGTTTTAAGAGTACCTGCAACCTCATAGAATCAGAAACAATATCAGATGAGATACATGTGCTAGAGCATAAGAAACAAAGATTTGTTCAACAAGTTGCAATGAGTTTCTTGATTAAGATGAGAATGCAGGAACTTCACTGGACGATTTTGGGCTGATTATTTATTTAATAATTCAAAAATTCACTATAATAACAACATCCAAAAGAGATCTCCACTGAGCTCTGTGGGCAAAAGAGGGGCATGGGTCAATAAGATAAACAGCTGTTAAAATGCCACTTTTTGTCAATAAAACACCTTCAGAAGCTACTCTGCCAGATCCACTATTGGTGGTTAAAAGAGATTCCAAGCCACTACTATCTAGCCCTGTAATTTAAACGCACAATGCATTACTGCAACAACAACAAAGAGAGAGTGACACTGAAAGACATGAAGTTGGATGCCAGTAAATGCCTCAAAATAATTTATTATTAAAGCTTGACAGAAGAGGGAGAAATGTGAAGAATAATGCCAGAAATCAGAAAAACAATTAGTAAATATAGCTGGACTACATTGCTATTTCCTGTTACCTTCATTTAAGATGCTGCTTATGGTAACTGAAAGTGATAAATTCTGGTTTACTGTATTTTAGAAAATCCTTTTGAAGTTATGTTCTGATGTATATGCCTTTCTACAGTGAGACTGAAGTAAATTTGAGTACTGTGAAGCTACACAGTTCTAGTGAGAGATTAACTGAAAACGCTTCTTCATCACCTTGATACAATAGTACATCACACAGCTACTAGTTAAAATTCGAGGAGATAACTCTAGTAGCCAGTTGTTGAACAGAGCTGAAAATGTTAAAACATGATCTCTTAAAAAAATTCTGTCCTCAATCCATTTTGTGTTGTCCTGTTATTTCATGTCTATTTACAAATTCTAATGATCACTGAAATAAATACTTCTTTACTTCCACAGAAGGAAGTAACGACTAAAACAGATTTAGCATCCTAAATATTAAGGTCATCCTCACCATTATAAATATGATGTTTTCTTTTTCTTTCTATTTTTATCAAAATATTCCGTAGGAAATGTTGATGTGTCTCATGACTCTAAGATGCTATCTCTTTTTTTCTTCTTCTCTGCTACAGCTGATAATCTGACTAGAAAAAAAAAAAGATAATTAATATTTAATTGCATGACTGCTGGCTGAAGCTTAGAAATATTTTTGTCCATCACTAGATGTAGAAAAATATCTCTTTAAAAAATTGCATTTTTGCAGCTTTAAAATTTTGGGGTTTAGTATTTTTAAATGAAAATGAGCAAAAGCATTTCTACATCAAGCTCATAAATTATGTGGAACAAAGTGGGACATATTTTGGGTACCTGTCTGAGTAACAGCAGAATCTGGGCCAGGTCCAGACTACATTTCCTTTCTGTACAATGAATACAGCCTCAATCCCACTGGTTTTGTCTTTGATTGCAATACGAACAGAGGTTGGACACTGCTTAGAATATATCTCTGAGCTGATACACTAAGGTCAGTGCATAAATATCAGAAGTACACCAAGGTCTTGATAACATGCCCAAAAGATGATACAGAAACCAAGCTGTTATCAAGAAAATTAAGCTCTGGAATGTGATGCAAAGAGGCACTGAACAGTCTCCATGCTTACAGATTTATAAGAGTCAGCTGTAAAGAGCCCTGGGAAAGTCAGTCTGATCTCTGAGCTGTCCCTGGGCAGAAGAAGACCCTTTCAGACCAGAGCTGTCTCATCTCTAGGATTCTGTGCTCAAAACATAGAAATTACAGCATGGACAAAGGTTGGAAAACGGAGAGGTGGGGAGTGGCTGAGAACGGTTGAAAGGAAGAATCAGGGCTTCTTTATCCTACCCAGTTCTGGTCACTGCTTACAGAACCTTCTGGAAGGCAAACTGCCACGATTAACTAGATGTTGCACTGTTTTCCCAGAGGAACACACATCAGTGTGTATGATCCATACCTTCCTGTCAGGTGACAGTATTCCAGAAAAAGATCAGGAGATTAACAGATTATCAGATCTATGCTGCTTTAGATTAGACATTGTTTTGTGAAGGCACTAGTGAGGGGAAATAAGGGACAGTGGATCAAATTCAGTAATTAAAAGGGTAAATTAAATTCACTGGGGCAAATAAAGGAGATTCAAGACATGTCAGAGAGGAATACAAAGCAAAAGGATCATAGAGAGACAAAAAGCAAAAGGATCATGGAAACCTATGATTCAGTTAATAATGGACCTTTCAAGGGACAGAGGAGCTTTAAAGTTACAGGAATGTAACTTAGATCCAAGAGTGAGAAAGCAAAGGAGTAGCTGAACACAGGAAGAACCATGGTGCACCCTGAGGCCGTAACCTCAAAGAAGATGAGCATGCAAAAGACCAGTTCAAGGAGAGAATCAAGTAACACCTGTAAAATCTGCCTTAATTCATAGCCTAACAGCATCCAGTTCATACCAAGTATGGGGTCAATGAGATCAGCTCAGCTGATTAGAGCACAGAGCTAATAATGCCAAGGTTGTGGGTTTGACCCTCATATGGGCCATGCACTTAAGAGCTGGATTTGATAATCTTTGTGGGTCCCTTCCAATTTAGAGTATTCTGTGAAGTATTCCAGATACTGAGAACTTGTAGTTCTCCTCAACTGTGGCCCACAACTGGCTATCTTAAGTGCTGACTAGCCATAAATTGAAATCAAAGGGATTCCTCTCAGATTTTCTCAGTATGTTCAATGCATATTTTTAAGAGACATTAAAAGTTATGAAGGAGACTATGTTTATATTTCCAGCCTAAGTAATGCAAAAGTTTTGCCTCAAAAAAATTTACTCTTGCACCCTTGAAGGTCTGCAAGGGTTCATGTTTTCTCACTGAACCTAGAAAGCTTTGAAAATGACAACTGGAGAGTTTAAAGGTTGACTACCACTTGACCTCACTGATTTCTATGAACTCCTCATCAGCAAAAGTGTTCCTCACAGTCTGTAAGTGCAGCAGAAACCAACTTCAGCACAAAGAGCTAATCTCTAGTTGTTTTATAATCCAAGACCAGACAGGGATGCTGACATTGAAAGAAGTGTCTGAAGATTATAGTACCATTCAAAGCTTTTCAAGCTAAATGTTTAAATCCCTCTCTATCGAGGGAATGATTAAAGAAATGGTATAGCAAATCAATTTCAAATTTATGTGTAATAGAGTAATCTCAGTGTTACTTTTTAAGTGGTCTGAGAGATACTTTGGAAGAAATCATGTGCTTTATGGTCATCAAGATGCACAGCAGTTAGTGACCCAACTATTTTATAGAACCAAGCTGTTATCTTCAAGATGCTCACAAGCGGAGATATCTGTCTGAGCAGCTTACACTGAAATGCACCAAAAATAAAAATAAACATTTGAAACAGCAAAAAAAAATATATCAAGATGAACCATTTCACTCAGTTGGTACCTATTATAGGAAGAAATATTCTGTAGTGTCAAAGCATACCAAGAAAGGTTTTATTGGTCGATTAATGCACATAGTGGGAGCATTGCAAAGCATAGGTATGATACAGAGGTGAATGAATTTCATTCAGTGATGGGTGAAATTCTCCCTCAATATGTAATCTCTGCAGTCTTCTATGATATTTCTCTGTGAAAGCAGGAGATAAATATCATTAACTTTTGTTGCCTTTGCTTTTGGGATGATGCAGTGATGTCAACTTTTCCAAGACATGTGAATTCATCTTCACACATGTTCTGATGCATTGCTTCCCGTGTGCCAGGCAAGAGCTGTCAAAGAAATTTCTGTAATGGAATAAATTTTTTAAAAATTGCTGTGCCAAAACACAAATATACGTATTAAAAAAATGTAAATAGCATGTCAAGCTATCTCTACCACTCTACTTATAAGGTAAGAGGATTTTAATAAGTGTTATTGAAATAGGCATGGAAAGATATTTGAGAGCAGCTGGTCACAAGCATATCTTGTTTATTTTTATCTCCTAATCACAGCTGTTTAGAAAGTCTGTGGATTGCTCTAGGGGTCTGCAAATGCTAATCAAAACAGACATATTATTGGTAGTCTTGATTCACTATACTAGGGTTAATGGCATCAGTGAAAACTTTTATAAGTCCAAAAAGGTGGAAAACACAGTATACAGTGAGATTTCAGAGAGCACACTTGTCATTAATCCACCCCAAACACATTAGCATGAATGATTAGCCAATATGCAGAGTCTTGCTGACTTCTCTCTGTTAGAGACTCATGATGTAGTCAAGTATTGCTTGCATGCAATCCTTCTTTTTAAGGAATGTATACAAATTCCCTCAATACAATGAAAATAAACAAGAAGAAATTTATTTCTCCAGCACTCCAAGCTGGCTCAGTTTTCTGTCTCACTCTGAGCACCGTTGTACCAGTGCACCTTGAATTTTCTCCTTATTTTTCTGGGTTTCCTGCTGGTGGTTTTTCATTTCTTTGTTTCTTCCTGACAAACAAAACTCAAAAGTGAAAATGCTGCATTGCAGCTCCAGCCCCAGAAACCCATGGATCCTGTGGCTCAGCTTCTGTTCATCCCGCTCCAAAGCTCTGTGTAATGTTCCCGTCGTTTCACCTATCCCACTCTGTACTCGGCTAAAATGCTTTTTATGGTGGTTAACACACCTATTAACCTCTCAGATGTTCAAGGTCTTTTTTTGCCTAGCAGCAGCTGCTGGTAGCTGTCAGCCTTCCTTAGCCTTACAGGTTCATATGGAAGCTGCAATGTTCAGACGGCTGGTGACCAGGAATTTCAGCTCACCAGAGTACCCTGTGGTAGAAATCCTCCAGTAATTTCCAGAGGACTAAAAACCTTTAAAAAAAAAATCTATTCAGTTTTGCGTTATAGCTTCAAGAGTGACAACTGATAGCACAAAGTGAAGAGAATTATTTGGCTTTGGTATTCTGGGATCCTGTGGAAGTTTTTCTAAGAGGGAAATTTGCAGTCCTTGCCACCACCATGTCAGGTAGACTTCATATATCAGCAGTTTTTGTAGAAGGTTCTTTGGGGTCAGGGGTATTTTACATTAGAAGTTCTCACCCTTTTCAGCATTTGATTTTCTTTTTATTCTGTTATTCCAAATGAAGTACAGACAATCTAAGATTTCTTACTGAGTTCTCTTTCTGCATCACATCTAGAAAAAGACAGAGTGATTAGTCTTGCTCTGTGTGTGCCCCTCTTGGTATCTGGGCCAGAAGCGGAGAGAAAACTGAGAGGGGAAATGTCACCTGAAACTAATGGGAATAGAAAAGAGAGTTTTCTCACACACCTCTAGCAAAGCTGGTGTGTTCCACATTTGATAGTTACCACTAAGAACCCAGGGATGACAGTAAGCAATCACAATTTCCCCCTAATTTTTCAGATGCACAAAGAATAATGCACAAAGAAATAAGAAGGGATACAAAAATCATAGAGAAATAAAACATAGCCAGAGGAGAAAGCAGAGCTCCATTTTTGTTACTGCACTTGCCTGCTCAGTCACCTTCCACTTTTATTTTCAGCTGTTGAAGCTGGAAAGCGTAAGTACAACTTTTGATGTTCAGAAGCACAGGATTGAATGTCAGGGAGCAAAGTGATACTTCTTTGGAGGGAAAAAAAAAGCACAGCAAAACCATAAATCAACATAAAAGTAATATGCCTTTATAAGGTACTTTTATTGGGGGCATTTCTGAGAACATTCAGAATCTGCAGACAGCACAGCAGTGGTTGGGAGAAACCTAGAAGGCTGATCTGAAAATCTGAAGAAAACCACTGTTTCAGATCCTTTATCTGTTTAGTATCCTGTGACTGTCTTCTTGCTGTACAGTAGCTAAAGGATCAAGTAATTTATAACTCTATAATGAGGAAGGCAAAGCTCAGAAATCTGCTTCATATCTAGAAGTTCAGTATGTGTCAGACAAAGTTGTGTCTTTGCCCTGACACAACTCCAGCTGCCAAATATAAACCAACCTTTGGACTTTTTCACCCCCTCTCTGAACTGCCATGTGGTCTCACCAGTAACCTGTCTAGACTCAGACCAGTAAGCCAGAGGACTTTATATCTGCTGGCAAACCTTGCACAGAAGTATGGACTCAAGGCTGCTTCTAGGAGCGTGGTCAGAGCATTCCCATCATGGCACAGCGCTGACATTCCTCTTGGCCCCCTCAATTCTCTATGGCCAGGCCAGCATGGAGAAAATCCAAATGGCTACAAAATTCCCTTAATTTTCCAAGTTTCAAAAGATCAATGGTCTGATTTTACCACATTTTCAGGTAATGAAACAAGGGCAGGTGGAAGAGATATGTTCAACACCATTTGACAGAAAGTATTTGCTGATGGTCTCGCTGAATAACTTGCACGGTGTACCTAGATCTTCAGCCCAAAAGTTTTGAGTGTGAAACCTAATCACACAGAGGACTCTACCACCATTCCTGGTGGGGAATATTATGTGGAAAACCTTATCAGTGGAGCAGGGGCAGGAGGCAAATGAACTGGCAGAGTTGTACACCTGTGCCAGTAAAATGGAATGGTCATCAGGGGACTTACATAAGCTGTGGAGAAACAGAGGATGTTGCTTTCTTGAGAATAATCTTCCTTAAACATCAATCTGTTTATTCTATGATCAGTTATCCATGGACACTGAGCAAGAGAAAGCTTAGTTTTATCCTTTGCAGATAGAAGTAGATTATTCAGAACAGTCATCTTTATTAGTTAGTCTTGCCAAAGTGCAGTAGCCCATCCCATCCAGAATACGTTGCTAAATTTAGAAATAGCCAAAGCTACTACTACCACTTGTGTAAGACATGACTTGATTTCATCTGGGGGAAAAGAAACAGGAAGAAAGGGAATGTAATGGCTGCAAAACCTGATCCGTAGTCAGATAGTTCAAAGACGTTTGTTTCATGCTGGAAAGGGAAGTGGTAATTTAATTTTACATCCCAGCCACAGAAGGCTTTGTATTAAGATAAACTGGTGCTTGATTACGTGCAGCACACCATGATTTAGGTTGGAATTTTAGAAGGAAAATATCTTCTTTTACTATTTTGTTAGTCTTGCAGTTTTCCTATAACTGGCTGCATACACTATTTTGCTAAATAATTTTTAACTTGCTTTTTTCAAATAAATATACATGGTCTTGGGTGACATAGAGTTAGAAAAAAATGAAAAACTACCCTTTTAAACTTTAAGTAACCACTCTGTATAAAAATGCTGAAGACAGACTTGGAGACAAGTCAGCATAAAACACATGGCACAGGAAAGCATGCTGAGAAACATAAGAAATTTGGGTGTAAACACACTTTCCAGCATTTGTAGAGATCCAGGATATCCAGCTTATCAGAAGGATCAAATGTGTTCTGAGATTTGTGCTAAAAAGAAAACAAGAAACAAATGACATTTCATGCAATGCCAGGGTTTTTTTTTTTACTAGGAGGTTGAAGCTCTTTGGAACAGATTTCCTTTGAAAACAGTGTTTGATAGGGAACAGTAGGTTTGAGGTTTCCGAAGGGTTTTTGGTTTTCTTGCCTTGTACAATAAAAAGAAGGTAGATCTAAAAATTTGCCACCTCGTTTTTTCTGTTGCTTCTGTCTGTTGCACTTCAGTTGCACTTCAGTTTCAGGGACTTTGAAATCTTTAAAGTCTTTGGAGCTGAAGCCTGCCATGTACAAAAGGCATCAGCTTTCCTCTACCCCAGAGGTGGCAGCTGCCAGGAAAAGGCTAATAGCTTTTTGCAAGCAAAGGAAAGCTTCTGATATTTTCTCATCTAAGAGACTACGACCGAAGCTACCCCTAGCCAGGTAAGTATAGGATTGTGTTCTTCTTTTTCTTTTCCCCGGGTTTTTTGGAAGTAAAACCCACAGTTTGCCAGGATTTGACTTTCCATCACTTATTTATGTTGCTGAGGATGAGGATCTTTCTCCATACCCGGTGCCTGTCTTTCTTTTTTCCAATATGACTGTCTCAAAAGTAGAGCCGGCAGGAGGGAAGGTGTGCTTGTTGTTCAGGTCCTGCACACCACATTGCAGCCTAAGCTGCCAATTTGTTTGATTTTGCAGGAAAATGCACCGAGAATGATGAGACAGGCACATGCTCTGCCTGTAGATCCTGATGGCAGGGTGATTCCTCACAGCGGAGGGAAGGAACTTCTTGCACAACCAAGCATTGGCTCAGTGAGTGTGAGTTGAGAGTCTATAGCTGCTCTCTTCTATTCGTTTAAGTAAACCAGCAAAATTTTTCAATGCAAATGAAGACCTAAATCCATTAAACTCTAATCATGGAAGTGCTGGACCTGGTTTCCAGCAGAGTACTCTTACCTTTTACATTTGCTGGTACAGAACAGAAAAAATGTGACAAAAGCAAGTGTATGACACATCTCACTTGTGTCATTCATCCATTTTCTTCTCCCTTGTGTGCTTTCAGTGTCAACTCACATAGGAAATTTTTTACTGCTTTTACATTATGTTATGACCCTTTCTCTTCTTTGGCAGGCTGTTTGAACACTAGATCTCTGCAGAGCCCAGTCTGTGATCCACTGGCATGAGGTGGGTTCTCATCCAGTCTCAACTAAAGCTCAGCCCACTTTGTCCCACTGCTTTCTTGAGGACGAGAGCTTCCCTTTAGTTTGCCAGCATGACTGTTGCAAAATAATGTGTCCAGCTATGTGAACTCAAAATTGAAAGAGAAGATTCTTACAGGTTTTATTTTATAGCTGCAATAATAATGATGCCATACTGTTGTTACTGCGCATCTAAATATTTTAACATATCAAGGCCTTTCTGCAGGGTGTGTTATAAAACCAACCGAAGATATTACAGCAGTAGTTGTCTACTGCTGATTCTTAATTGCTGAGGGTAAATGCTTCTCTTCAGGAAAGGACTTTAAAACAAAACATTTTTATTTCCTCCAGGCTTCTCACTACACCTAAGAGCCATTCACAGTCTGGGAATGTTCTTTTTTAGGAAAAAAAATTTAATGCTATCTTTAGGCTACATACCTGAAGAATTTTCTTCTACTTAAAAGCACCTGTGCTCCCTTTCTTAATTTCACTTGCTTTTTCCAGCTGAGGCCACTTCTCATGTTTAGACATTCAGCAACTGGAATTAGTTCTGGTAAGGATAGAGTTTGTTTTCTTCATTTTTTTGTTGGTTTTGTTTGTTTGTTTGTTTTTGTTTTGTTTCACTTTGGCTCTGTTAAACTTTTGAGCAGTCTATAGGTTAAAAATAAAAGGGCTTTCTGTAATTTGCCAACAGTCAGAGGATGTAATTTGGCCAGTAACAGGACATCTTAATCTCTTGCATTAAAAGACCTTTTTTTTTTAATAGAAATGTCATTAAAAATTAAGAAAATTATTTAATTATTACTACATGTTAATTTTTCTTTGAGATTAAAAATATATCTCTAGAAAATGGAATTCAAGTTTCAACAGACTGGAGCATGTGGGTCGCTAAGGATATGTGTTTCTTGTGCTAATTTATGTATTCAAAATCATATCTAAACTGATTCTGTGAACAACTTGTGGAAGGTTTCAGGCTTCCAGTTGCATAAATGCTTCCTTGACTTTTAACTATATTCTTTTTCCTGATTATTTAAATCCCCGATGATGGAAAATAGTAATAACACTGCTGTAGACTATGTAAAATAATAACAAGAAAGACTGGAACAATCTGTCTAATTAGGAGAGGAATTATTATAAATAGTATTGATATATTCAATTTTCTTTTTTTTTTTTGATAGATTTTTATGTATTCACTATAAGTCTTAGAGGAACTGCTGCAGATATCAGGCATGCAAGTACAATTTACAGGAATTCATGTATGGTTTCTCTTTTTTTTCCCCCAAAAAAAATCTACAATAAGAACCATGCTGTGCCCTTGTTTCTCACAGTAAACAAGTGTATTGCATTTCAGTCTAGAGAAGATGAGAGATGTCTTATCTCCCACAATGTATCAAATCCATCAATTTCTTTTATCATTTTGTTTCCTCTTGACTATGTTTTCTTTACTTTCTCACCTGTTTTTCAATATTTTGTCTTTATCTGGTTTCATGAGTTCACTTACATCAATAGTCACGGATACTTCTACTAATCCAGCAAAGAGTTTTGTGCTTCTGCTTTTGCTGTTTTAGTCTTACTGTTCATGAATACATCTTCCATCGTTTTCTGAAATTTTCAGTCCCTTATCCACTTTTACTGCTACCACATATCTTTTCTCATTTTATCACCAGACTTCCTTTTTTTAATTATCTTACTGCTTGTTCTGCATCCTTGTCCGTGTACTCTAGCTTTGTGCCCATCCTTGCGCTAGAGCTCAATTATCTGCAGCTCTGATTTGGTTATATTCTACATTTCATGTCTGCCTGCTTCATCTTTTGTTCTCACTTTATCTGTTTTTTATAGAAACTTCATATCTGAAATTTTTTTAAGATGTAATTTCTGACTCCGGTTCATCAAATTTATGCTATGAATTAATAGAACTTGAGTAGGCCATTTGATTAGGTTGATGGGGTGTTTTCTTGGTTGGGTGGGTTTTAGGTGGGAATTTTTTTATTGTTTTAGGGTTTTGTTGTTTTGGGCTTTTGAGGTTTTTGTTTGTTTGGTTAATTGTTTAATCAGCCTTTCAAGTCTTGTTTTCTACTTCTCCTGTAAATAAGTTTTGGGATTTTTTAATAGGTCGGCTGCTGTAGTTAATAGTGCATAGGAAGTAATGCTAATCCATTAAAATAAAGATCACATAGAGCAGATGTCTATCACATCTAGCCCTTAATTTCAAGTCATTTTCAAACTAGGAACTACAAATAAAACAGCAGGTAGTGAAAAAGGCTGTGAAGGGAACTGTGCAGCAAAGCCAAGCCCATCATAGTAGAAACACTGCTACAAGCATATCGATAGATGCCTTTGGCAGAGATTTAAAAAAGACATTCCCTTTCCCCTACAAGCCAGCAAAAAGGAAGATGATGTGTTCTGATTTTTGAAAATTTTCCAAAAATAAAGCAGAGAATAATAAACCAAGGATTTTAAGTAGCAGCTGCTTCTCTTAAAGCTAACTGCAATGAACTTAGAGCTTTACAGACTAAGGACATTTTGAATGCTGGTGATGCTGAAGGTGGGGAGCACCCAGAAAGGAAACAAGATAATCATCTTTAGGGGACACAGGGAACAAGACTCCTTGAACTGTGAAGCAAACTGAGCAGGAGATGTAGGTTTATCTGAGACTCTGAGCTGCCTGCTGTTTGTTTATCCTGCCCTTCGCAAGAAACCTGCACTTTGTGCTTATTTTCTGTAAATAAACAAGATTACACCAAATGATATACCTGACTTCTATTTTTCATCTTAAGAGGAAGGACTTGCCAGGATGTATTGGCTAACTGCTTCAGCAAAGTGGGTAATAGTATGAATTTGTAGTGTAAATTTAGAGGAGATGACAAAGTTGATTTGAAAGATAGAATACAGTAGATGACACCCATAAATCAGTGCTCTACATCCACATTGGCTTTTAAAACTAGCCTGTCTCTAGTTAGCTATTTAATATTTTTCAACAGTATAAATTTATTTAAAAAAAAAAGTTTAGAGCCCCACTTGCGATCAAGCTTTCTATCCTACAGAAATTGTAAATAGGGAGAAGAATATTGTTCTTATGTAAAAAGGGGGCAATTTTCAAATAAGCATATGAAAAAAAATATTCATGAGGCTTTGAACTAATGTGATTTAAAGTTGCCTAAAAGTACTGTCACATTTGTTTTGTATCTTGCATATGTCCAAACATTTAATACATCATCATGAAGAATTTTAAAAGGAAAGCAGTCAAATGCAAACTCATTGGGATTACTGCAAGCTGACTTGCATTTTGTCAAGCAAAATCACTTTTGTGTACTTGCAGTAGGAGTACTCTAGTTTGTCCCTAAGAAGTAAGCATGCTAGAGTCTGAATAATAGTAACAAACCTGACTTTAGAAGGTGCTAATGTCTTCTCCTGTTGACATGGGTCAGGTAATGCATGTAATTGTTGTTCTGTCACAGTGAGTACTGACGGAAAATTGGAATATTTGTTGGGAAGTTTAGGCATTTTGAACAAAAAAAGCATACTTCAGTTTAATTCAAGCGTTGCATTTCAATGAATCAAAAAACTATTGTTCTCTTATGTAATACTGTATTTTTGAAGAGGTATTTTGAGCAGTCAGATTTCTAAAACTGAATGTCTCAACTCAATCAAATTGTCATTTTTCTAAAACAGAGTTTCATCACAAAATTACATACACTCATACAATAATGGTCTTCAAGCAAGAGTAATTTCCAGTTAGTCAGAAAAAAAATAAGTGACACTATGATAATTTAAAGTGTCTGATAAACAATCTATTTAGTAGAAGACACTCCCATAGACGCATCCCCCTTCCACTTGATTTCCTTGTTGTCCCTTCAAATTGTGAATTGACAATTATGTCAAGTAAATATTTTCCCATTCCCATTAGGAACAAATGGTGGTCCTTTTGACTGCCCTACGTAAGTGAGTTGTCCAGCTCTGCTCTCACTCATTTTTGAGATCTACAACTATGAATGTAGATAGGCAAAAATGCTAGCTTTGTGATTTATCAGAGGCAAGCAAGGAGCTATGAAAGGGAAATATTCACTGCAAAGGCAACAGGACCTTTCAGATCATTGATGTTAAATGGCAGCTTTGTCTGAGCGATGATGAAAAAAGGGTGAACACATCTTTTAGGACTTGCTTTTCTGTGATTCTATGATAAGCACTAAGAACACAAATCTCAATATATATGTATAATGTTTAGCCCTGCTGACTATTGTTTGTTGGTTTTAATTTTTTTTATTTAAAAAAAACACCTTATAGCTGTAATGTTACAGCTCCTTTCATTTTAAGTGGGAAAATAATTCTTTTTAAATTCTGTAAAATCCCAGATTTTCTGTGCTTTGCAATACTGTACTGGACATTTACTGCTGGAAGCAATTAGCAACAATTGAAAAAGTTGCTTCATTCTGACAAGAAATGAATGAGTTGACATCTATGCTTTTCATTAAAAAAACTAATCTGGAAAGCCACTGTTGAAAGTATTTTGCAGCATTTTGCCAGCTGCCTTTTGTTGTTTTGTTGTACCTTTTGTGGCCCTCGACAGGCTTCAGAGGTAGGTTCATGCAAACCTCATGAAGTTCAACAAGGTCGAGTGGAAGGTCTGCACCAGCACAAAGACAGGCTGGGTGGTGAATGGATAGGGCCATGAAGATGCTCAGAGAGAGGGCTGCAGCACCTCTGTTATGAACACAGGCTGAGAGAGCTGGGGCTGCTCAGCCTGGAGAAGAGAAGGCTCCAGACAGACCCTACAGTAGCCTTGCAGTACCTTGAGGAAGCTACAAGGGGACTGGAGATGGAGAGTTTTACAAGAACATACAGTGATAGGAAAAGAAAAAATTGCTCGAAACTGAGAGAGGGTAGATTTAGTCTGGATATTGGGAAGAAATTCCTTACTTTGAGGATGGTGAGGCACTGGAACAGGTTGCCCAGAGAAGCTGTGAGTGCCTCATGCCTGAAAGTGTTCAAGGCCAGGCTGGAAGGGGCCCTAATCAACCTGGTCTACTCTGAGGTGTCGCTGCCCAAGGCAGTGAGGTGGGAACAAGATAATCTTTAGGGACCCATCCAACCCATACCATTCTATGATTTATTCTGTGATTCTCTGGTCAAGAAACCTACCAGTGACCTGGGCTCACAGCACTAAAATTCTACCATTGAAGTTCATTTTCTCCTTTGTAGGATATATTAAGAGCTCCTTTTTTCCCCTATGCTACTTGCTCTGTGGCATGTAAGTTGAACCTCTGAGCTTTCTGTCCAGGGCCTGTGAAGATCAGTGTCTGTTTAAGATTTTAGTTTGGAGACAGCAGAAGATTGCAAATTCCGTTATAGCTCTGTTGGTTACAGTTCCTAATATTTAGAGTAATAAAAGTAATTTCACAACATCATGCAGTACCTGTTGCTGATAAATGCTATTTCACAATTCTTAAAAGAAAAAAAAGCTGCCTTATGTCCCTGACATTATATATATATATAAAGAACAGATTTCTTTTCAGAGCCTCATTCCAGTGCAGCCAGTTCACACATTTTAGCATGTGAAAAATATAAACTCATACTATTTTTAACTTATTATTAAAAGTCACAAATTTAATTTCAAAAATTAGAGCTTTGCATATAGCTATAATAGGGACATAATTGGTTAAGGCATATAAGTTTCTACATAGCAAACAGTAATAGATTAATAACAGATTCATCTGATGCTGAATAACCTTACTGAAAACAGAATATGCTAAGGCACTCTACACTGTGCCTCTAAGTGTCAGGTGAAGGCTATTTTTAAGTTTGTAAAAATTTTTTGCGCTATTGAGATGGATTTAATCAGCCAGGGCTGATTGGATTAAGTATCAATTTACTTAGAATAAAACACAGAACAACAGAAATGTTGTTCAAGTCAAGAAGGAAAGGATGCTTCTATTGCTTTTATATCATATGATGAGTTGTGAAGGCCCAGAAAAACAGTGTGTATTAATAAATATAAAACACTTTAAGAAATAATTTTACTGTTGCCAGTGCTTTTTATTTTCTGTTGTTTACTCCCTACAGAATTTCTGCATGACTGCAAATTCAGAGGTGAGTGTTTACACTGAGGGTGGATGAAAGGTAGTTGCGAGATGTCCACATCCCTTGCAGACCCAGAGCATCAGCCAGTTTCACATGTTGGTTCATACGCCTTTCTTAACAGTGTCACTAAAAGAACCCACTTGTCCCTGCACAGCTCTGCTGAGTGCTACTCACCTTGCAGCTTAGGGACCCAGTCTCTCCTTCTCTGTTGGGGGTTTCCCTTCCAGTTCTGATAACCGCCGGCAGGCCTGTCAGATGCTGGTGACAAGATGCCTCACTGCAAGGAAGAGACATCTCAGACCTTTGCCTTCTCAGTTTGTAGGTTCCCCAGGGATGCTGGCAACAGGGAGATGGGGAATGAAAGATGTCTGTGTTGATACGTCTCGGGTGAGAGGCAGTAAATTTTGTGGCTTCTGCAAAAATAAGGTAGCTGTTCCTCTGCTTTGTTACAGAATTATGTTGGCTATAGCTTGAACTCAGTCTTAAAGTTGCTTTTCTAATCACTATGTGGGTCTTAGTGTCTTTTAAAAATATTTCTTAACTATTGTGTATTTTTATCTTCAAAAAAAATAAAATCAAATATGTAATTTTCAGTTGTTCTGTGTCTTTAGACAAATTGCCATTTCTTCTTCTTACCCTACAGCTTGAGATTCTAGGATCTTCTGTGGCCCATTTCTTGGATTAAATATATGACTTTAAACAGTGAGAAAAATGATAAATTTCTCAGGAAATCTTAAGATTTGCTGTACACTTATCCAGAAGCTGAACAATTTTTCTTCCTTACAGTTGACAACTCTCATCAATCTTTTGCAGATAGACAAATGAAAATATAAGTTGTGATCCGTGCATAGTATTATAGCCACAGGTTGCTGGTAAAAAATTGTTTTAGTTCACCTAGCTGAAACTTTGTGCCTTCTTCACTAATAGAAGCTTTCTCTGCTTCACCTGTGATGCTGGCAAGCCCAAAGGCTAGGATCTAGCATTTGGGTTTGTTTCTCTCACTCCTTTCAAAAAGGAGGTTGGTAAAGGATATGTATGTGCCACTGTGGTCACAAGTGCTGCCAAAAACCACAAGATTCGTACAGAAAAAGCAGCATGGGTTTCAGCCAGCTTCATACTGTATTAATATTTCCCTTTTTCCTGCTCAGAAGTGGCAGACAGGCTTGACCCTTAGTTTCTATATGTCACCTCTCATATATTTTAAAATTCATTATAATCTTGGATACACTTTTCAAAACCACTAATGGCTACTGTGCTATCATCAAAGTTTGCATTTCCCAGCAGACACTCTGAAGTGAAGGATTTTCTGCACACCTGAAAGTTCACAGTTTCTTTTGAAAAAGGTGTTACGGTCCTGTTTTTCCTTATTTCTCTTTCTGTCTCAGTGTTTTTTTCTCCTCTCTCCTTTCCATCTGCCCTCCAGCTGCAGCTGCTGTATCCTGGGGCCTGATTTCATTTTGTAATGATTATTTCAGAGCCCCTGTGATCCCTAGTCTCCAGTTCTGCAGACATAGTTTTCTCTGTCGTATTTTTTATTTACCCACTCATCTGAAATCCTAGAGAGTAAAAGATGTGGCATAATGCATCATTCAGAAAGAAATTGTTCATATTCCCACTTTGCACACTGTTACCAAAATATTGTCTATTTTATTAACAATGCAAGTAATTCCAGTACCCATGACTGTATCAAAAATGCCTGCAGTAATGGACTTAATATCCTATTTATTGCTCTTTAACTTAGCACTTGTATTTGAATGGCAGTAGTCCCATATTTTAATGTCCTTCACCAAACACTTTTATACTCCAGCAAACATTTGCACTGTGCTATAAAATGTAGGTGATATTAGATTTTTCTCTTCTGTATAGTTTAAAAAACTAAAGTTTAAAAAACTAAGAAAAAGAGTCCAACTAGATTTGGATTTTCTTTCAAAAAAAAATCTATCTACAGTGTGCAGATATATATATTTATATTTTTTATATTTATGTATGCATAAATTGGGACTGATTCTATTGTCTTCCCGAAGTCAAGTTGTTAAGTGACAGAAGCTAGCTATGCATGACACAGTGCAGGTATCTGTATTTGCTCTGTGAACTGCAATATAGCCTATTGGGGCTAATAAAATACAACAACTGATATAATTTGGAACAATAATTTCCTTGGTGAAGGAGTAAAGCAATCAGATTATTAAAATAGCTGGAATAAAACTTATTGCATAAATAAGTAGCTTATATGTAAAAAGCATGTGATCAATCAGAGAACAGTCTATGTACTGTATATTATAACTGTATCCTGAGAGACAGACAAATCTCTTTTCAGAGACTGTTTCTAGCCCAAATTGTTCATAATCTATGGTTTTAAGGAAAGCATATGAAATAAAACAACATCTAACATTAACAAAAATGCTCTGCCCTGCCACAGTGTAAGGTCAGAGCAGCCACTTATATTGTTAGACCAACACTGTTCCAACACATCTCTGTTTCAGATGTTACAAATGGAACTGCCCCTCTTGGGCGCTCCTTAAGGCTCCTGCAGCCTCTGATTCTCATTATCTCTGCCTACTCTTAGCCTCATTGTTCATCAAAGCATCTTTGACTTCCTTTACTAGCGCTTCTTAAAACGATGTTCAAGTGCATGTTGTATATTTACCAGCTTTTTTTTTTTTTTTTTCTTTTTCCCTTCTGCATTTAGGGGAATGCCTTGAAAATCAGTCTCTTGGGGATGCTCCTAGGCTCCCTGGACAGCTGTTTTTATGAAATGACTTTGCTACTTTTAGACACAAAGTGTGATTTTTTTTTTTGTTCTCCTTTCCAAATTGCTCATGGGAGTGCAACAAAAAAAGAATCATTTTTTTATTTTCTCTTTGGAGTACCTATGTACTATGAGTACCAATGTACCTATGAGTGTATTGGTGAAGGTAGTCATCATCTGGGGAGGTGGATGGGGAAATCGAGAGCTTGATGTTTCCAAGCTATTTCCTCTTAATATGTCCATAATATTTATATTTAATTGGCTGACAGCCTTTTAAGTTGTGTGGCAACCCAGCCCCACAGTGGGATCTTGAAATCTTTGGTGAATGGCCATGGTGAATACATGTGCAGGCTGGATGTGAATTGGACTTGATGACTCAGTGGTCTTAGAGGTCTTTTCCAACCTTATCCTATGAAAGACCCATTAAGAAAGAGTCCATTTGTCATAACCCTTTCCACTCCAGACTGCACCCATGTGGAAAGTGAAAAACATCCAGGATAAACTGGATGACTGTGCAAGCCAGTATTCTCCCTGGGAGTTTAGCCAGCTAGGGAGATTCATAGTTCAACTCTTCTCAAAAAAGACAATTTTATTTTACCAAAAGTCACCAGGAAGAACAGGAAAAACATCTGTGTAGGAAATGCAACGCACAGTATTTAAATATTGGTAGTTACTAGGCATAAACACATGGCACATACACTAGTTTTTAGGATTGGACTTTCTGAATAAGCATGAGATATTTTGAGTGGCAACTGCTTTTGGACAAAGTTGTTAGATATGTTTTTAGGAGAAAATAATCTGTCTCTTTTGAGACCCAGTTAAGGAAAAGGTGGTGCTGTTACTGGATATCTGTCAGAGCTGAGTAAAACTATCTTTGGCTTCTGTGTAAAAGAAAATATTTGAGGATAGATTTACATCATCCTTGTGGTTTAGGAACAGTGTTCTACAATTTAGTGTTCTCACTGAAAATCATCCTGTCCCTTCCCCTCCACAGCCTCCAAGGAGGCACAAAAGGGAAAGATCACAGGTTGAGATAAGAACAATTTACTGTAAACAGCACAGAGACAAGAAAATGAACAGTAACCACAAAAATGTTAATAACAGGACGTGTAAGAAGAAGAAACTAATTACACAGAAAGCCCCTGATGATAAACAAATGCCAGACTGTTCAGTCAGCCATGTTTGCTCGACCTGAAGGAACCCCTTCTCCACAGAAAAGAGAGTCTCTTTGCCCTGCCTCTGGCAATGATGGCAGGTGCTGTAGAACATCAGGGTCCTGGCAATGGACCCTCATGGCTGTTATGAAAAAATTAACCCGGCCAGATCCAGGGTAATAATTCTTCATGAGAACTGTTTTAAAATTATGTATGAATTGCAACTTTCAAACTCCAACATGTGTCTTCAGAGTTTTTGTTCTTCCTTTTTTGCAGACAGCTCTATTGCTCATAGGCTCTTCGACTAAGAATAAGCTTTCTGTGTAGATAAGCAGGGACCCAAAAAGTCAGCTTGCTACAGCAGGAGGTAAGAACAGCAAACCAGAGGTTATTTCAACATTGTAGTGGGAATGCTATGCCTCAAATAAGATATTAATGCACAAATTATCTACAAAGGTCTATTTTTAAGAAGGCAATGTCAAGTTGTATAAGTTTATAAAAGCTGAGCTGTTTTCTTTGCATGTTGTTAAAGCATTTAAGTGTAATTCTTATATAGGAAATAACAGACTGGACAAATAAACATGCACTAGGGTTTTTTTATTGGTGGTAAATTTCTAAAACATAAAATCAGTTTCACCTTTATTATTTTATTTCTATGTGTAGATCATGGTGGTAATGTATAATTAAACTGTAGTATGTTCATCCTATTTTGCATTGTGAAGTAGAAAAAAAAATGTTAGAAACAAATTTCTGTTTGACAGATGCTCTATCCCTCGTAGTTCAAAGTGTGAAACTTACACATCAGGGTCAAAACATTTGCAAAAGTCAATAATCTGAGCTTCTGCTGCGATTTAAAAAAATGGCAGATTACCCCTTTCCCATGAGGCAGGGGAAAAAAGTAATTTGGTGGAAATAATAAGAATGCCATTTACTATATATTATCTTTTTTTATTATCATAAATAAATAGAAGAATTTTTGCATACAAAAATCAGAATAAAGAAATCCATTTGTTTCTTGTGAATTGTATATTTTCTAGCAGCTTATTTAAAACAAAAAATGGTAACATAGGGTGAAAGATGCACATCGTCTGAGCTCTTTGATCAGACTGATACTTGGAAGACTAGCAAGAAAGCAAGGTTTGTAAGCTCTTTAGCAAGTGGTGTCATGCTTTTTGCTCTAAGAAGGGACAGTCATGTGTGCTGCTTTCTAGGAGCAAGAACTAGAAAAGCTAGCAAATAAGAAAAATATAAAATGTAAAATGTTTAATCAATGTTTGATGAGGTAGATGGAGAAAAAGAAAAATTTCAATAATTACTGAAATCCAAAGTCTAGGAATCAGGCCATAGGTGCCTCTAAATAATGCCTCTCACCAGTAACAGCCCCTCCAACTTGGATTGAAGAGACTGTGCCTTATCTTCATTTAAATTACAATATACAGACTCTTTATGTGACCCAAATGACAACAAAATTTGTCTCATGGCCTTTGGAAATATCTAGTGGTAAAAAAAAGTAATCCAAAATTTTTTAATAGGTTTAGGCATTTTAGGAGGAATTAGCAGCTTGGGGAAATTAGAGCAATCCCTGGAGGGGCCCCCAAGTGAGCAAGTAGGAGGAAAAATTGACATTAATTATTGTTTTAATGGAGATTTTATAGAATAAGAGAAAGACTTAAATCTGAACACATTTCTATCAGAACAAGAGATGGAATTGAATCAAAAAATGCAAATGTTGTGGGACCTCCATCCCAAAATCTGATGCTGGCATGTGGTATTTTGAGATAACAAAACCTGTAAAGCAAGCAGTACCCACCTGGGGAAAATACCCATGGTATAAAAGGCCAAATAAGGATCGATACCATTAATAGATCACTTTCCTCAGAACCATTTCCAGGCCATGTATTTGAAACAGATTAATAGACAAGTCTAGATTGTTTCAGTAAGCAATCTGGATGAAGCTTGATTCACCTTGAACAGAAAGACAAAAGACCTGACACAATTCACAGACTGTGATCCAGATTCTGTTCAATGCAGAAATTTAAAAGAATAGGAGCTACAAAGAAAAGAGACCTCTCAAGCAGGGATGGAACAACTTATGTGAAGACTATGACATTTTATTCTCCTGCTAAACTCCTTTAAAAAAATTGTCATTTGGTTCTTGCAAACAGGGACCCCAGCTGTGTATAGCAACTTGGCATGTACTCAAAATTTTACATGAATGGAATACACAACTGACAATCTGACCTGTGTTATTTTCTAGTAATTGAAGTTCTGGCTGCAGGCAGCTGAAGGCAAAGGTTTTAACTAGAAATAGTTTGAAAATATGGGAGAAAACTTCTATAAATTGTGTTCCAGAAAACACATGCTTGGTTTTGTAATTCTTTTTGTCAGTCTTATCAACTTTTTTTTTTCACTCTGAGATTTTCTTCTTTTAACTGTAATTTCTAACCCTGCTCATATATGGAAGCTAAATGCTTTTATCTCAATTTAGCTAGTATTTAACAGACCTGTGAAAACACAGACATTTATATATATGAGCTCTTTACAGATCTCCATATATGTAAAAGTTATTTAAAATTTGGTGAAAAATATTTAATGATTTATATATACAATAACTTTGATTATGCATTGCAATATTTTTTTTTTCCCAAAAAACATTTCTCTTTTGCGAAGTAGTTATGCTGTTTAAAGGTAAAATGCTAAAAGACTGGTTTACAGAATGAACTGTAAATGTCTGTTGAAATCTAGTTTGAAATTTTGTGTAACTGTAGTTTATTAACATTGAAAGAAATTTTGCACCTAATGTATGGTCCCAAGTGCCAAATTCTCTATTCTGACTGTAACATACCAGGTGGGCCAGAGCAATAGAGGCTGCTCTGTAAGACAGTGGATGACTTGAGTAGGATAACAAGAGCTGAGCAAGTACTAAAGTGTTCTAAGGAGAGATAGAGCAAATACCATCCTAGAAAGAAAAGAAAAAAAAAAAAAAAGGCAAAAAAGAAATTTCTGAAGATATGTTCAGATACAGGAAACCAAGAAAAAACAAAAAGCTTTTTATGTATACCAGTATACTTGAAACAGATGTCAAACATTCAAGACCAGATATTTCCAATCTGAGATCAAATTATAACAGAAATCAGAAGTCCCAAGGATTCTCAGAAAGAAATTTTTTCTACGTAAAAAACAAATGCAGATTTGGCAGGCTGAGGAAGGCAACCAAGACAGGCCATATGTTTTGAGGGGAGAGAACAAGAAATGTTAATCCATTGGATAAGTAAGTCTTAAAACTCCTATGAGCATACAGAAATGGAACAAGACCAAACACTCAAATGAATTGGAATTTCCTCAAAAGAAACGGGATGAAAAATTATGGAGGATAAAGAAAAAAAATCAGATTTAAGCAGGGTCTGATGTTTAGACAAACTATATTTGGAAGAAGCAAAATCGTCTTTTGGAAAAGGCAATAGAGGATGACTGAATGCATCTAAAATTAAGCTAATGATGCAATTTTGGACAACAAGTAAAAGGAAGTCTCTCTGTGAAATTTATTCAAAGAATTATATTTGAGAACTGGAATATCAGCTTAAATAGTAGTGAAACCTCTATAATTTATAAAATAAACCCTGTTTCACAGCCTTGTGTGCTAGCAGCCACAAAAGCTTTGGAGCAAAGTTGTTTATGTTAAAATAGGAAATGTTTGAAGAGGAGAGCAAGACAATAATTCCCAGTATATATGTGTATGAAAGAAGGTTTAAAAAAAGCAAGCCAAGTTGTATTGAAAGATTCTTTTGATGAAATAAGAGTAACGAGCTCCTCAACCATTTTTTTTTCTATCTAGAAGTAGCATCAGTACAAAATCAGGGCTTTTGGATGTCATATTTTAGTACTTACTAAATTTGACATATTAAATATTGTTATGATAGTTAAAAGACCACATTCAGTGGTTATGGGATTAAATGGTTTTCTGAAGAATAAGATAATAGTATTTTACTTCAAGTCCAGGGTGTCCAAGCTCAATAGTGTTAAGGATACTGCTGTTGAAAAATGACAGGAGAATGCTTTAAAAAGCTGTAAAAATTCAGATTCCAATTTGGCATTTCTGAATTTCAGGGCAACACCCTTTAAATTTGATCTGTCACTAACTGGAACAGGATTTGACAGGAAACCTAGAGCTAGACATTTTGATTCTGTAACCTCTTCTTTTAACTTAAAGTTAGAAAAAGACAAAAATGAAACAGAAGGTGTACTTGGGGAATGGAAACTATCATGCAGCCTGCACATCTGTGGGACAACATACATGCCAAACAAACATGAGTAAACAGCAGACATGATCTTCAGTGAAGCTGTTCAAATGAGGCTGCTATTGAATATAAAGGATGGACAGGATGGACTGGAGATATCTCCCCCTCTTCAGGAAGAAACTGAAGGAGCAAGAGTTAAATTCTGAAAATATAAGTGTAGAAACAAAAGCATCTGCTGAGAATTTGGTAAAAGAAAGCACAGTACTGCAGTAGTTGAAGAGCTGAAGATGACAAGAGTTCTAGAGGTTCCTTCAAGAGACCAGAGGAAGGATACAAAAGGACTTCTTGCAGCAGATGGTTGTCAAAGAATGTCTTCTATATGAGCATCAAGAATAAGCAGTTAGTACAAAATTTATCTTGAATGCAGCTTTGAACATGTCCCTTGAGAAGAAGGGAGGAACACTGATGTTTGGGTCAGTGCGCAGCCACATAGCCATTCATGGCTGAGCCTACAGAAAATGAAACAATGGAATAAGCACCCTGTTACAAGGGTGCTGGGAAGACTTCATGGCTAGAAAAGCTTAAGGGGAGGTTATGAAACACATGCGAGGTAAGAGGTTGACATCATAGGTGTCACTGGAGGGTGGCCTTGCCCAGGACAAGAAGGCTGGAACTAGACTCTTTAAGGTCCCTTCTAACCCAAATTATCCTATGATTCTAAGTGTATATAGGCCTGGAGATATTTTTTTTCCTAAGTTTAATCTTGCACATCTTGTCCAGGAGTAGTTTCAAGTGTTAGAATGAGTGGGATTATGCTTTTGGTTAGAAATTAGAACGTAACAGGAGCCTTTTCAAAGTAGCAAGGGTGCTCTGAAAACGTCAGAATTCATTGAATGTTACCAGGTGTTTCATTCAGATGGCACAGTGCAGCTCTGTGTATACTCAAAGGGTGCAATTCATATCCTACTAGCTCACACTCCAGGGAAGAGAGACAAAAAGTGAATAAGAAAACATGTTTTTATTCTTGTTTTACAAAAAGGGCGTATGTGGTTGCGTGCAGCGACAGGCATAGAGAGGAAAGTCATTTGTTGTGGTCATACAAAAAGCATGTAACAACTTGAAGTCATGTAAGAACTAATTCAGTACCTTCTGCCACAGCATCCTTTCTTTCTTTAGAAGTGTTGCATGACTCTGTCATGTAATAAATTAAGATGTATTTTCTAAGGTCTCCACTAGGATATGCTGTCTTTCCCATGTGAATAAGAGTCCTTTGAATAAGAGTCTTTTGTTTAGCAGTTTGGGACAGTGTTCAATGCAATCCTGCAGTTGGTTAAAATGGGCTACTATCAGTTTAGATCCAGGTGATCTAAAACTAAGCCCACCAGAGGCCATTTGATCTGTTGCTACATTTTGGGAATGGATGTTGTGAGTAACTGGACTGAGCAAAAGGAATGGATAATTCAGCAGTCAGTCAGTCATAGCCATTGTGTGTGCCTGCGTATGTTACATTTGGTTGACAGATTGCAAACCACATTAGAAGTGGTAATGAGAGGAGCAAGACAGGAATTGAGAATTTTACTTTTTGAGAGATGTTACCTATGATATTTTCTAAAGCTGAATTTTGAATAGTAAGATGATGGATAGTGAATCACTTAAAAACAAATCTTGTTTAGGTCTTTAGCTTGTGTAATAGGATCTCATTTAACAGAACTCCTTGTTAACTCGTTAAGGAAATTCAAGACTGGGGAATGAAAATGGCTTTGCATATTTTCAGAAGACAAGATGATGCATTGAGTTGTCTCACAAGCAGCTATATTTATTCCATTAATTCTTTAGAAAGCATTCTGTAGATTTTATGACTTCTACTTTTCTCTCTTCCCTTCCTTCAATCTGCAATTAATTTCAGGGAATGTTTGCCATGCATTCTCATTTGGTACTCTGTGAGACAGCTTCAGAAGCCTGGGTCTTGCAGACAAAAGAAGGATTATGTTCAACATATAGTGGGTACATGAAACATAAGGAAGATTATTCCTGACTTTTGTGCAATGTATCTACAACTTCACAGATTAAAGACAAGGAATGAGGAGGAAAAAGTGCATATATGCAATGAAAGAGAGAAGAGGGGACAGGGGATGGAGAAAGTATTTATTTAAAGAAAATAACCCTATCCTCTATACTGTTGTATTTGAACATGTATATGAACAGACACACCTTTAAACATCCAACCGTTCATAAAAGTGAGAGATGAAAAATGTTTGGTTCTGATTTTTCGATATATTACTGGGTGAATTTTGCAGCAAATTAAGTAAAAAATTTTATTAGATATATACTGTCAGAGTGTTGGATTATTCTAACAGCAGAAAAATAAATTTAGTAAAGATAACTAAGAAATTTAAGGAATCGGAAAGCTATGGTGCTCATTAAGAAACAACCTTGGTCTTTCCAAGATTAGGAAAGAAATAGATGAAGACTTCAAGGAATTAGTACTGTAATAAGGAATCATTTAATGAGAATGTATGTCACAACGTGTTGGATAGCAAGCTGCAATGAAGTGACATTTGCTTGGATTTGAAAAGGAAAAAGAAACATTGATTAAGGAGCATATTAAATATTTATTTATGAGTATTCTTCTAATGTATTCTGCTTGTTGTAAGTCTGTATGAGGTGGTTCTGCACTGTGAACAAATGGACTCTGTAAAATGGGCTTTGCAGACCAGCCTTACTGAAAGTATTTACCAGGCAGAAAGATGTTCTTGTTTGTGCTTTACAAAATCATAGGGAGGAGTTGATTGATTTTTGTTTTGATTATTTTTAAGATGGACTTTCAGAGAGTAAGATCCTCCACCCTGGAGGAAAAAAGGCAATGTACATCCGTCTGAAACAGAAACAGTGAATAGGCCAAACTTTGAAAACTCTGAAATTCAAAGTGTATTCTCTTTCAGCTGAGATTTTTGTTCCCTCAGCAAGGCAGACACCTCTATTCTGACTCTGCAGCATAGTTTCTTTATTCCCCCTGCCATCCTAGTAGCCACATTGAATTAATCTCTCTTCAGCCTTTGTGATTTTAGTTGCGTTTAGAATTCTAGATAAATTCTTAACAGGGTTTTGTAAGGAAGTATTCATTCCATCCATCTTTGCTATAATGACTTTGTCTGGTAAATATTAGCTGTTTCTACAATGACCACATCAGATTGGTGTCTCTTGTTTTCCAAACTGTCTCTGCATCCCCTTATATTTTCTGGTGATATCTTTCAGGTCTGCAACATATGCACATTTCATTAGTAGAGTTAGAAGTATTTTTCTTGCATAAAGGTCATCAAAGAAAAGCTGACCACAGCTTTTTTCTAAGACCTAAGGTGTTCTCCTAACAGCTCCCCTATACTGTGGAAATTCCTTATGTATCACACTGTCACTCATCTCCACATAACTTCCTAACCCATCTTACAAACAGTTTCATAACTCCCAATTTCTTTACTCCAGGAGCTCCCCTGAATGCCTTATTGTAATTCAGGCAAATTGGATCTAACATATTTCAGTTGTCTACAGAAAGCCAGTATGTTCTCAAAGAAAAATATCATCTGTACCTGACATGATGGAACTTTTTTCTGTTTTCCATTCACTTTGCTGCAATTATTCTTTTGGGCCTGTCAGTGGTTCTTGAATTCTCCTGAAAGGTAATTACAACCTTTGTTGACAGCTCCATTTAAGACAAATCTTCAGGATTGTGTGAAAATGAAATTAAAATCTTGAGCAGGAAATGCAAAGAAATGGTTGCACTTCTCCTAGTACATTTTAATGTCTCCTTAACTCACAACCATTGCAAAAATATTGGCATTCAGGCTGTGTTGATATTCATGATGGTGCCACATAATCATTACAATAAACATATTTAGATGAGGAGCACATGATATTTTAACAACAATCTCCATTAACAGGAAATGAAGTTTCATGAGTTTTCTATGTTTTGCAGTATTATTTTTGGTTTATTTTTGGAGCAATATGAAAGGACAGGATCATTTAGTTTCTTAAAAGAGAAAGACTTGATTGGTTTTGATCATTTCAGATAATGATTTTTAGCTGTAAGACAACTGAAGTGTTGGCCGGTCAAAGGCTTTTCAGAATAAAATCTCCTGCACTAGAATTTGCCACTTTGAAGAAAGTAGTCCTAATTAAATAAATATGGCCCTAACAGATATGCAGACATGTTGAAATTCTGATTCCAGAGTTTTATGTTTTCCTAAATCTTGCATTGAAATGTTGCATTAATTTTGCACCATAGGCTTTGAAAATATGTTCAGTAAAACTGGATAAATTATGCATTGAGTATAATTTCTTAATGTACTGCAGAAGACTTTTTCTTGGTCTTGAAAAAAAAAATTTCTTTATTTATATTTTCAATACTAAGGTTGTCAAGGTGAAAGGAGGAAAAAAACAAACACAAAACTTGAGGGTATTGTGTTTCCTCTGTCTGAACACACACAGCAACAGAAACAAGTGCAAAGCATTAATAAATGTAATTCAAAAGTCATTAGTCATCTGTGGTCACTGCATGGAAAGAATTAAATAGAAAACAAATGTCTTAGTGGTACGAGTAGCAAGTCCATCCAGAAGCTGTGTAACAGCAATGAGAACATGTCAACAGACATTAGCAGATTAAAAACTCCCACCTTACTTCTACCATTTGCATGTGCTTGAATGTTTTCTTTTGTTTTTTGAACTCGATATATGCTCTACCTATTTATTCCTTATGGATTTCAGAAGAAAGTGTCTCTCTTAAGCTCCATTATTCCTAAATTTTAGGCTTCTGACGGAAACAGTGCAAGAACAAACAGTATTCAAAAATCTCATTTTGCCTCCAGCCAAATTCACCAAGTGTCAAAGCAAGAGATTTATTTATTTATAAACCAAAACCAACTCAATTTTCAAATCACTAAGATTAATATTAGGGTGGAGAGGTGAGGAAGGTTAGAGACTAAGTCACCTGCTTGGTTCTTATCTTATTTAGGTTGCTTCCCCTGTTAAATGTGACCCTGTGGCAGTTTATGGCCCCCACATGGTACACACTTTGAGTGAAAAATAGACCCATTTGGCCATAGTTTCAGGGAATGTTTCTTGAGAGTTTTACACTGCTGAAAGCTTTATTGCTACCATCAGCGGGAGAAGATACAAACTTTCAAATAAATCTGCTCAATATTTACCTGCTCATTGTCTGCATTTATGCCTACTCTTTCTATGCAGTTTCAAGCAAAAATGTAATGAAAAAAAAACCCAGAAAAACTGTTCCTCATAGGTTCTCATAACTAAACAGTAATTTAAGAGTTCCTTCAGTTAGAGTAGCTATCTCAGAGTTGGATTTTTTTTTTTTCTCATTTTTTTATTTTCACTTCTGGAATTTTTGGGATTTTTCCTAAACTTGAAAATAATCTATGGAATCAAAAACTTTTCCTGTTTTTAATCAATTCAAATGATTTTTCACTTTTTATATGGGCTCAAGCCTATATCTTTCAAAGTTTTTGTGAAAAGCCACAGAGGCAAGATATTAATTTGGTGGTGACTGTTTTAAAGTAATAGGCTCAGGTATAAAATGAGCAAGGCTCCAAAACTTTTGTTGTAATTATTACAAATAATATGCTAGCTGCAAAAGGTAAGTTTGGGGTTAGTTGAGTGTTTTGCCACTCTTTTTCATGCAGTTTTGGTGAGCAAGAACATCCTGCATCAATCAGTTTGTGACAAAGAAGTTAGCTAAAAGCCCCGTGTTTCCACAGCAAGCTTTTTTTCACAAAAGCATTTTTCCAACGGATATATTTTTCTTTTTTTTTTTTTTTATCTCATCCAAGATACAGGCACCCCAAATTTGATATACTTTCAGATCTTGATCACTACCTTTATGTTCATGGTATAAGATTATTGGAGTTTGGAAAACCCTGAAATGTGGAGCAGAAAAAAAGGTAAAACTACCAAGTTTTATTTGAAATTTTTATTTGGTTGGTTGGTGTGTATGTGTAGTTTTCACATCATAATGTGAAATGCTTGAGAAACCATTTCATTACTTCACGGAACTATAACAACTCAGGCTTTTTGACATTTTCATTTTATTCATCTAAGGCAGATCCAAATATAATATCCACTATTCAACCTGCCACATTTTAATAAAGGATCGTACAGGATTGTGAGTTCATAAAATTGTAACTACTTTATGTTATTAATGTGTTTTCTTCTAGAACACGTGCAGTGTGTTGATATTCTGTAGTTAATAGGCTGTTCTTGCAGAATCCAATGTATACTGAAATAAGTAAGTCATTATGGAATGGAAAAACAGTGCTTCTTTTAGAGACTCAACTGACTCTGGTCTGTCTTCCAAAAAGAAAAAGGACAATTACATTCAGTTTTTTGTGTCAGGCTTAGAGCTACTGTGAGAGAGAGGTCCCCCATAAAGCCTATTTGCTACATGGTTGAAACTTTATATGCTGATGGCCTGCCTCAGGAGGGGATGAATGCCCCCAAGGAATGCAATCCACAGGCGAAGCTGAAAATGACTTTGTGTAAGTCCTTGTAGGACAGCAGAGTGAGTGGGGTGGCACAAGCCAGCAGGGAATGCCCTAGTTCCCTGTTGGCAGTGTACACTGAGTTGCACCAAGGTGGAGCATGTAGGAGAAGCCCATGGAGCCTTCTGGCACCACACCACCCTCTGTGTCCTGCTGCCCTGTCGACAGAACCCTAACTTGAAGTCACAGATTTCTTTTTCTGCTTCTTCTGCTTCTTTCCATGGACTTTTTCATTTTAAAAACTGCTGAAAACCTGCAGTTGTCTTTTTACCAGCAGCCCCCAGGCACATGGGAACACAGATTAAAAGCAGGACGTTCCATTACTCCAGGAGCTCACTACACTGCCAGGAGTTAGACTGACCTCAGTTCCTCAAGGTTAAACTGTCATAAGAAGTAAATGCAGTACAGTCCCCTTGCTCCTTTGTCACTGTGCCTTGTGGTGACCTTATGAGATCATTTGACCAGACCATAAGGGAGTTTCAGAGACAGTCCAGTCCTCAGGCAACCCTAAAGTAAATTCTGTAGCTTAAGTACTAGAGAATCTGCTGCAAATAAAAAAATCAGGATCAGATTTCTCATCACACTAAATTTTCCCAGATGGAGTAGTCTATTGCCATGTTTATAACCCATGGGTTGGACTTTTCTAGGTTTCTGCATCCAGCAACCTAAACTGCTGGCAAGTATTTCACAGTAAAAAAAAAAAAAATGTTACTTTTCATTGTTGGGCAAAAGTGAGGGGCAAATGTGTTCCAGTCATCGCTTCTGAACTGATACAGGCACTCTCTGAAAAGCAAATGATAGTCTCATTTTCAAAAAATTTCTGCAAAGGAGCAGTCCTCACCCTCTTTGTTAGGTGTTCTAGGAGAATTAAAACCCAAAATGAGCAAAGTATTTACAACCCAGTTGGGAGAAGAAAAACAGACTTAGGAAAGAAAGCCAGCTATGATAATCTACATCTTCTTATACTTGCCTGGAAGACTCATGCAGTAGCTTTGTGGGACAAGCTCAGAAAAATCGATACTCCGAATGAAATATCATTGGAAAACTCTTCTCATTTCAGCTCTGGTCTCTGTGAGGAGCTGTAATGTATCTATGAATAATGTTTAGCTTCAATCTCTTTTACAGCCGTTCCAAACAGATGAGCAATTTTTGAAAAGCTACTGTTGAAGATGCACTTTTGCCTCTTCATCAAAAAGGTATAAAAATGAAATATATTGCAGTATTTATTGCAATGTATTACAAACGTTCATGGTGATCCAGTACAGATGCTTCTTCTTCTCTGTGGCACTGACCTTCAAAAGTGATGATGTGAAAAGACCTAGATTTTATGACAGCCTAACTCAGAATACATTATAGCTTCTATATTAGTATGTATTTGTTCAGCTATAAGCTTGGAATATGAAAAGAAACTCTGTACCTTGCACTACACTATAAAGTTTAAATATGAAAAGAAAGAGGCTCAAGGAGCTATAACTAGGATTTAACAATATTTCTATGAAATTTATATCCCTTTTTGTCTTTCCCTACCACATAAATCATTCTTTCTGAGAGTTTCATGAATTCTGCATTTGTTAAGTGATCTAATTATCAACAATGTGAAGACCACCAGGAGTAGCAATAAATAGACCTGTACGAGCTATGTAGATAAAATGATCACTTAATAGTTAAGTTTGAAAGGAGGATTCCAAGACAAAACAGGCATGAACAATAGCTGTGGTTACGTGGGCTGTCTGTGCCTGTAACAAGTTTTGTGAACCAATTCTTGAGCCAAGAGCTGTTTGCTTGAGCCAAGCAAACAGCTCTAACACTGCTCACTGAAGGATGTTTGCTATCCCTGTACCAGCAGTGGAAACCTCAGGAGAATTATAGCAGTGAGTCCTCTCCACAGTCCCTGATGGCCTACAGCCCTCACCCCTTTCAGGTGCTGGCTGATTCCATCTGTTGCTGGCCCTAGACTTCAAAGAACTATTTCCATAATCAAGGGCTCCAGAATCAGGCACTTCTCTAATGAAGGAATGACACTAGTGGTTACTGCCTTAGGCATGCAGAGCTCTCCAGAAAACTTTGGCGGTTTCCTGGAAAATTAAAGGAAGACACAACAACCAATCCTGAAAAAAAAAGGTGACCACCTTTTTCAGAAACCATCACTTAAGATTATCAGCTTTGATGCTACAACTGGTAAGCATTTTGCTGGCAGGAGGAGAGAAAAAAAATGAAGTAAAATGGATGACCAGAAATGACATTCATGGATCGATTCAGGGAGGGCATGGTTCAGCCTCCAAACTGCATAGTTTTAATTACATTTGGGTTCTTTTTGTTGCTTAACCTACATGTCTCCTTTGTGTACACGATGTTGCATGTCCACGTATCCTGTCAGGTTTGAATTATAGCTTTGTTTCCATGGGCAGTGAGAGAGCTCTGGCTGAGATAGTGCCCTCACTTCTGCAGGTGAGGTGTGATTGATGGCAGGCCCATGAACAGCACTGGCTTTGTGAGACGTCAGTTCTGCTTCTGGACAATAGTTGTGTCAAATCGAAAAAGAATCCCCAAATCCATGCACTCTAGTCACAGAGACAACACAGACAGGACTGGAGAGGTGTGCCTGAATAGCAGGTGGAGAGATACCCAAAGAGGGGAATACTCACAGTTCATGCTGTATGTAGCTAACAGGAAATAGGGAACGGCAATGCAACTACACAGCAAGTCCAGAGGGGAGACTGGGGATCTCAGTTTGTGTTCCATCATTTGCATCACACTAGGATGTGTCTTGAGCAGACAAGTTCAAAGCAGCCCTTGCTGCTTGAATGTGGCACAGTCACAGATGCAAAGGACATGGGAATAATTTGTAAATTGCAACATCCTATCATGGAAGATGTCAGAGGATCTACAAAAGAACCTGCAGGCTTCTGAGATAAAGATGTAACTGTTGAACACATTTTTAGGGCACTACTATCAATTTAGAAATATTATCTGTTTGCTCTGGGCTAGTCTGTGGGATTGGGTGGCCTTAGCTGTCCTCCTTTTTCTTTACAGAAGGTCTTCAGTATACCCCCATTCCTTTGATGTAATAAAAGTTGATTTGCCTTTAAGATTTGTGTCTATGGCAATAAATTGGAGCATCATATTATTCTACTGTCTTGAACCAGTTCTGATGTTTCTATTGTAGAGTCACTTCGGTGGCATTTCTGTGTGATGTTCCAATGTATTCCATATGGACATAAGTTCAGCTTGTGCTCAAAACATTCACTTGGGAGTATTATGGTTATGGATAGTGTGCTGCTGAGACTGAGCAAACCAGCTTGGAATCTATTATCTCCCACTCACTGCTGTCTAGCTTTATTTCCTGGCTTCTAATTGTGTAAAAACGTGGGTGAGTTTACTTACTTTACTTACTTACATTTGATCATTAGATATGCCTTCAGATTCATGCAGAACTCTTAGAGAGAGAGTATTGAAGCAAGTCAGCTCAGTTCTTTGGCATTGAGTGTATCTCTAAATGAGAAGCTTTAGGAGGAATGACAGTGAAGATGACTCATGAAATTAATTAACTTACATTTTACTACACACAAGGCATACATGTTTATGAAGGAAACCAATCCCTGTGAGAATAAATAAAACATACATGGTGTCCTTCTCAGTTCAGGCTTAATAGCAACTTTAACAGTGTATAAGCAACATTAATACCTTCTGCAGTGAAATGCATTTGATGTTTTCTGTATAACACCATGCAATGAGAGGACTGAAAATTTTTAAATCTTTCAAATCTGCCTCCTTTCCCCAATGAGATTCTGAAATTTGGTCTATGAGCAAGAGCCAGATCCAAAAGAAAAGTACTTTGGTGCCTAGCATTCAAGAGCAGTGGAATTTAAGTTTCCCAGTCCAAAAGCAAACAATGCACACCACTTTATTTAACTAATCATATGACTGTCCACCTCCCTGACCTCTTAGAAGAAAGTACATATACAACTTATTGCACACCTAATGAAAGTTACTACCCTCCAGCTGAGGCACAACTACAGCTCTTTTTCTATTACAATGTGCAATAAACCCTGAGAAGTTTTCAAGTGAACTTGATTATTCTGCAGAATAGAAGACCAGAGTAACCATCAGCTACTTTCTGTTGAGGAAACAATTTCCAGCTGAAGAAGGCAGTAACCTCTTACATTAAGCTAACATCATTACAAGCAGTCACCTATTTATAGAAGTAGCTATTTAGGTTCCTAATAATCTGTTTTGTATGTACCCAGTCATACCAGACTCTTGGCTGGACTAAGCTGAACTCAGCAGTTTGGTGTCTTCACACATCGGACGTTGGTGTACATCCCTAAAATATTGATTGAAATCCTATTAAGGAGCCTTCTTGCAAGGGTCTTCAATACTCAGATGTATATTGCAACATTCCAAAGTATTAAAGAAAAGAATTAATCAATACATTTTTTTTTAATGCCTGTGAAAAGTTTTGGTTGATGTGCAGAACTAAGGAAAAGGAAAAGGATGATTACCAACTACCTACTGCAGAGAAAATCTCAAAGAGTTGATTACAATACTTATCAGTCTGAAATAATGTCAGCGTATTGTGGTCCAAGATTTAGGCAAAGGAAAATGAAAGAGGATAGCACCTGTCAAGAGGATACTGGTTTCAGAATTTCTGTGGAAATTGCTTAAGGGAGAAAGGGTTGAAACTGCTGAAGGAGTCATGTATTTTCTAGACCTGGAACAATGTGTTCATTAACCTTTGGCAGTGAAACTGTAAACAGTAAAACAGTAAGTAGGGGGCAGGCACCCTGTCACTGTGCCTGCTGTGTGTGATGGACTACAGGCTATACCATGCCCCCGCAGGGAAACAAGGCTTGGGAACATTTCTCATTCCCAGAAAAAGCATAGCATTTAGTCAAAGGCTAGGGAGTCTCAATCCAGATACACACAGCTGGGACAGAACTAGCAGAAATGACATGTGAGACCAGATTTCCTGAATGACATAGAGAAAAGACCAAAAAAATTTATTTCAGACTTTATGGAGACCAAAGAGCAGAATCCCTGCATAAAACAAGCTAGAAAAAGCCCAGCAAGGGGACCCAGGAGGACCTTCATGGAAATGCAGATGGAAAGTCCTTACAGGTAGAGTTTCTTATAGAGTCAGAGAAAAAGGTAGAGGAAAGGTGACAAGTCTGTGCACCCAAGGAGCAAATCACAATAAAAAATACCTGTTTAAGCTGAAGGGCCAGTGGGATACAGTGAGATAAAGAGCAAAGGTCTTGGAAGAGCACAGGATTGCTGGGTGGAAAGGGGAGTAAGCAACCTCATCTCAGAGGAGGTTTGAGCCAAGTGGTTTGACACAGTGTTTGCAGCAACTCGGAAAGCTTTGAGCAAACTGAAACGAGCCCTGCAGAAAGGACCTGCCTGCCGGGAGCAAGTCCCTAAGAGCATTGCCATTGCTAGCTTTCTCAAGGCAACCTTCTATGTGTTTAAACTCTTCCTGGTGTTTATTGGCACGTTCTCCAGAGAGAGCAGACATCAGCAAATCTGTTGACAGACCCCTGAAAGTTCTATTAACCCTTAGTTGCCCTTACCAGGCTTCACATGGGACCATAACCTACACCTGCCCATGGGCCCCATGGCTCCTATTTGTCAGACGAGGGGATTCAGTCCTTACAGCTATGCTGTAAGTGTACATACAGCTGAGTCTATTATCTGCTGCCCTAGCTTACTGCCTGGGTCTCCTTCATGTATTCTGGAGATACACTGTAGGTAGCATTGTCTCTGGGCTTTTATTGAGGTGTGAATCTGCCGTGGCTAACTTTGCTATTATGGTCAGCCCACCACAACAGTGGCTAGTGGTGCCTGTCTAGCACAGATATACCTCTTCATATGGAAGCAGAGAAAGCAGTACTAGTCTGAAGATGGAAGTTGCAAGTTGTACCCATACACAGCTGTGCTGCGCTTCCAAAAACAAAAACTGCAGCTTTGCACTTCAATACCTTGCCACCTTCTACGCTTCCCAAAACACATTGTATAAGACAATACTACAGAGTTTTGGACAGAGAGACCTCTCACCTAATAGTAAATGCACATGAGGGTGGGGGACATAACTTGAGTATTAGCCTTGGTGACCATGTGGTACAAAGCCTGGCTCTTTTAAAAAGAAAATACTTTCATCCTAAGGTTCATATAAAGTCTTAAAGTATGAGAGCACTGGAAGAAAACAGGAAACTTGCAGTTGCTCTTAAAATTAAATAGTGTCATATAATCTCAATAAACAGGAGTGCAATAGCAGAGCCAGTCTTTCAGAAAATGCACGGTGTGCTGATGGTCAAAGTCATCTCACCATGCTTTAAAAGTCATCTCACCATGTCCCTCCTTTCAGCAGCTGTAACTCTGGGAATGTGGAAGACAAGTGTGAGCAATGTGACAGATTTTAGTGGAAAGTTTTATACTTACCAGTGACGTGACTCCAAATTATGCAGGGCTTGGAAAAAAATGGCAGTCTGGAGTTCTGTGTGGTTTTCTGCAGGTGTATTTCCCAGCTAGCTTGTCACGCCTGCCCCTTGCAGGTGTGTCCGGATGAACAGTCTGTGATGCTGCAATGCTGTCCTGGATTTCCCTCTAGCATGGGTAAAGGCGAGAAGGGGTTAAGTTTTCTGGAAGTATTCCTCTGGGAGTTCCGGTGCTGCTGAACTTCCAGCTGCTGCAGTATTGCTCCCCCATGTAGAGCCCTCTTGGTGCTAACTCTACACTTCCCTCTTTTGCCCTCTGACAACATGAGGAGCCACAGCGGCCTGCACTTAATAGAGCAACAAGGGAAATTTCAGCACTGCTTTGTGACTGTCCAGGGCCTTTCCCTGACTTTCTTTGCCTGTATCGCAAAGGGGGAAAACTGTTCCATATAAATATAAGGCCAATTATTTTATGAACTCCCACACAATATGCAGGAACGCTGTTGTCATTAAATATAAGAGTATGGTGAGTGTAATGATGACTCTGGAAATTTGTGCAGTCAGAATGCTGCTCTGTTGTCACCAGCATTACAGTTATTAAGCTTAAATACATGTGAGATGTCTTGTCATATTCCATCACTGGACTGTGATGACTCTGGAGAACAGCACTAGGCACATGATGTTGAAGGGTACTGTCATGCTTACAGACTGATCCCAATAGTAGCACCTTTCACTGTGGCTGGCACTCAATACATTCCATATTTCCATTTTTCTTATCTTCTCCTTGAGGGTTTTGGTAATTCTGCTTCATCCAATTTCCTGTGTCTGAGGTAAGACAGGCAGCTGCAATTCTGCTGGTTTTGGTGTTCATCTGTCCTTACACCCGTTTCCAGGGGACCCATTAAAAGCTAATAAAATTTTTCCGACTCCAGACTTGTTAAAAGAGCAGAGATAGCTCAAGATGTCTAAAAGCAGGTTTTTTCTGGTCACAGTCATTGTCCTCTCTCTTCCTTGGAGTTGCTTTCCACGGACAGGCACCCTGTTAGCTGCAGAGACCTGCTGTCTTGCTGCCATTTATTGCATCCTACCTGGCACTCAGCTCTTTGTCATTTAATGTCCCCAACTTTGACAAGATTAGACTGTCTTTTATTGGTGTAGTGGATTTTTAGGGTAAAATTATGACTATATATATAAGTCCATATGATCAAATTTCATTGAACCATTTGAAAGACTCCTTTCTGGTTTCTAGGTTTGAATGCTTATGTTTGAGTACAACTGGAAAATGAGCTCCATGAGACAATATTCTAAAATGTGGCATAACCAGATGCACTTCCAGAGATTAGTTTTATGTCTTGGGTCTACCACTAAATTCAGGTGATCTCTGTAAGAATGACCATAAATCCTTTAATCTTAAACCCCAAACAAATCCTATTAAACATAATAAAAAGTTCAAAAAGAGCACAGCAGGAAAATATTAAGCAAGGCAGCATCCAGCCTGAATTATTATGAATTTTTGTTAATCTCACTTGCCCTTCTAACTTGAATTTGTCACATTTGTAAACATAGCCTTTGTACATTTTAGTCAGTTTTAATTGAAAGCCAATGACAGTAAAGTACATTTCATACATTTTTAAAGATGTTCCTTAAAGAAACTGATTTTGCTTAATGACCTTTTTTTTTTAATTCTTATGATAATGTAGCAAATATGAATCTCTGGTTTAGAAAAAGCCATTGCAGGGAGTGGACTGAAAGAACAGTATGTCTTCAAAATGACCTATTTTCAGAAATCACTTGGCAATTTGTCAGAACGAGAGATTTAACTAACCAAGACCCAATTTTAAAATAACTATGTAAATGAAATTATTTCAATCTCTTTTGAAGACAGGTAAAGCAAACTTCAGAGCATGCTATAAGGATCTGATGTCCTCCCAGCCACCTAAAATAAATTACCTTTAGTCTCTATGGTAAAATCATGTAAATCAGCACGGTTTGTACAGCAATCAATCAACAGTTCCCTATTGCCAAGTGAAGTGGCATATTTCTGCCACTGATGCATGGCTGACTGGAGAAAGACAGGCTTTAAAGCAAGGAGCAAGATTGGCATCAGTTGAGACAACTCTTACCTACTTTGACTCTGAAATTAAGTTAAAGTTTTTTCTAGGACTGCAGGACCTTGATAGCCTGCACTGTCCTTGGATAAAGGGAAGCTTTTCATCTGGGCTTCAGACTGACCAAGAGTTTCCTGCAACATCTTCCCCTCCTCTGCTCATATGAGTCATAGATTACTGGTTTCAGGTGCTATCTCTTTGAAAGACTATGCTGAGCACTAGCCTAAAGTGAGATCATTCGCTAAGAGTGGGCAAAATTTGGGACTATTCAGAGAAACAGGCTTGATATCATATTGTAGACCTTGGAACACTGGAAATAACAGCTGCATATATGCATCTGGTGAAATGCATCAGATATTATATGGGTATTTGGAGGAGGATAAAATTGGCTTAAAGCATCTAAAATATTTTTTTCTGAAAAGTAAATCAAATAAATATATGATGATTTAAAAATTGCAGCCTATAAAACATTATACTTCATAAAATTTTGTTCATTCTTACCTGAGCATCCAACTATGCAGTAAAAGGACAAATTTGTACATGTGGGTTATAGCATAGCACACTTGCAAGGGATGATTAGGAGTCAGTGATTCTCAAATCCAATATCATTGCATGGTTGGTTGCCATCAAAACTGGCTTCAAGATCTGACAACGGTCTAATATTTCCATGCATTGATCTCTTTGATGCTTTTGTACAAAATGTCTTCATATAAAATGGAAGTTTAAGGGTATGGCAGGTTCCATGCTGAGACATGCCCACAGTTTTTTACACTGATTAAAGAAGATTTGGCTGAAGATTTTTCAGCTTTTTCAGATTTTTCAGGGAGGGTGGAAAGGAGGAAAAAAATTCAAACCAGCAAGAACAAAACCTTGCCACTTTCTAGTGGGGTGCAAGTTAAAGCAGAAGAAAGAGTCAGGACAGTAAATTATAGCTTTTTTTAGCTGCTGTCCTGTCACATGGCACTGATAACACAGTTGTAGGTATTGCTGCAGTGTTGGAACAGCATCAAAACCTTCTCTTCTTCTTACTCTGCCCTGTTCCCCACTGTGACCAGTGAAGAGATTGGGAGTGGGCAAGAGGGTGGGAGGGCATGCAACCAGGCAGATGTCCCAAACAGACCAAAAAGCTTCATCATGCTCTGTCACATCATGCTCAGCAGTAAAATTGAGAGGAGGGTAGGTAAGGGAATTTTGCTCATGGTCTGAGTGAGCATTAGTCCCTCCATGGGAGGAAGTGAGTGAGTACTGTCACATCTTATTGTTCTTTCATGTCTCATTTGCTCATCAAACCATTCTTATCATGACCCGTAAGTTTTCTCAGACTCTTCATTTTCTTCTGCTGTCCCACTGGGCATGAGGGAGGGAATGAACTTAGAGTGATGTGGTGCTTAGCTGCACACTGGAGTTAACCCTCAATAGCTTACCTTGTTTCCTATGCCTTTTTGACTCTTCATTAACATATTTTCTCTTTTTTTAAAAATTAATAGCTTAATCTAGCTAGAGATTAGGATGTTTATAAAATATCTGGCTAACTGAAATTTCATCTGCCCATCTGTGGCTGTTTGAAACAAAGATGACTCTTTAGGCTTGCAGCCCCAAAACTTTCCTTTAGATCCTCAGAGTATAAAACATAATTTTACTTTACTACATAGGCTGATGTAGGAACATTTTCGGGATTAGTAAAGAAGAAGCAATTTCTGGTGACTGTGATTAGGTGAGATTCTAAAAAGAAGGGAAGACTCAGTCCCTGGAACAGCTTGTAACTGGCTCTTCTGTTTATTTTTTGGAGATGTTTTAGTTTAGAAGAGAATAGCATATTGCAGTGTGGTTAATAATGACTTTCATAAGTATTTATTTTACTTTCCTAATCTGCTGAAGCTGCTACAAAGTAGCTTTAGGCTTTCTGTTGTACCTTAATGGACAGTAGATTTTGAAAGAGGCATACTTCTAACTGTTAAACAATATTATGTTATAAACCTCAGCTTAACCTCATCTTTAATTTGAATAGGAATTTTGAGTGGTCCAGTGCTCTCAGTATGAAAATATTAGGGCCACAAATCTCCTGTGGTTCCTTTTAAGAGTGAAAAACACAGTGTGGTGTATGGGCAGTACCTCCCAGGAGTCTGTGTACAGTTCATCTATTCAGCCTGAAGCCATGCAGGACTTGCAAACTTTCCAGGAGTATATGAAGAGTTTGGTTTTGTTAAAAAGTACTATGAAATTTATCTAGTGTCTGACAGAATTATTAAACATGTTGAAGTCCTGTGGAGTATGTGGTAACAGGTTCTAGGCATGGCAGATGGGATTGGAGAAATGCCTCTGACTTGTCCTTTTCACAGCTATATCCCATTCACTGCTTTATTTCTGGGCCTACTGGTACCCACAAACTGTAGCATGTTCATTGAAAATAAAATAAATACAATTGGGTCAGCTCTCTAGAAATTTCACTGTAATCTTCATAAGTAGTCAATAGCATTAGTTTGAGTTGCCATGTAATGAAATCTATTCTGCAGTCAAACCAGAGCAATGGCAAATAAACAATAAAGGCAGTCTAAAGTCATGACACTGATCAGATATTTTGCACTGTCCCAAGAAGAAATAGTTAAAAGACAAATGGTGAGCATTGCCACTCATAAAGTACAGAGCCCATATGTATGTAGGTGAAAGTCTTTGAAAATAAGTTTTAGAACATAGAGCTGTTGTTCATGGTACCCAAAGACAGCCTGAATAACTTCAATACCTCTAACTAGCTAGATTTAAGCCCAGACCATTGTAAAACAGTAAAAGGAAAGTATTTTGGACCTATTTATTCTTATTTATGCATTGTACTTATAAATTTGTAATGGAAATAGAGGAGGTCAGACATTATATTGCTGTAAGATGACACTAAAATAAAATAGCTAGATATTGGCAATTAGTGAGTAAGAACAGTTATTGGAGAAACAATTAGATATAAAGCATGCTATGGCAGATCCTCCATTCTAGAATGTCTTTCTTAATTGCTTTGTCTCCAATATTGAAACCTCTGCTGGTGCTATTTCTGAGATTTAAAAAAAATCTGATAAACTCGATTTATACACATTTGTGCAGATTTTTTTTTGAATGGTGTGAAGGAACAGCATAAAGGATTACACCTAATTTTTCTGTGTTCAAGGAGATACCTATAGCTGAAGAAAAAGTACAGACTAGTTTAAATAACAGGTTCCTTTTTTAGCACAAACATTTGAAAACTAATTCTGATGTTCTAGTAAATATGTTTTTGAATGTGTAAAATAGGTGATTTCTAATTGAGGGGGAAAAAAAGTCATGAAGCCCAATTCTGTTTTGATCAGTTATAGCTGATGTAGCTTGCTGTATTTTCTCTGTGAAGTGTTTGCAATATGCTTTAGTCATGTTGAAGTATTGCAGTTTTGACCTGTTTCGATTTCTTATTTCATTGTAGCATCTTATTTTAAAGCCCAGATTCTGCAGGGTAACAAGATTAGTCTTCTGCACTGCAAGAGTGAGCTAAGAATGATTGAAGACAAACCTGGGATAGTGTTAAAGTGCTTTCTAGTTATGTCTTGGACAGCATTGCAAGCTGGAAGTATTTCTCCATAAGAGTAGGGGTACAATAGCATGACATTTCTTCAGAGTTAGTGCAGGTATCTCTACAGAGTGCAGCACTATGCTGTGTTGACAGATTTATTCACAGCTTTGAACACACTTCATCTGAACTTGCCCATGCCTCTTTTTATGTTGCCTTGCAAACTAATCCTTAATGCTCAAAGGAGCAGGAGGCAAAACTGCCAGCACTAGTGGCAAGATTATTTCTGGAAGGAGATGCAAACACAGCCTTGCTGTGGTGTGAGTTATACAGCTCTGCTGCACGTCTTTGATAGCTGCAATGGCAGTGTGACCTGTGAGTGCAGGAAAGTCATCACATACCCCTGGCTGCTGCTACACTCAAAGCCCCTTTGACTGAGAGTAGGGACCTACAAGTTGCATGAGGGGCTGCCTCATGCCTTATGCAGGTGCAGAGCAGAGGGAGCTTCACAGAAGTAACTTAACATAGTCTGTCTGATGGGTTTTTTTCCCACAGTTATTCAACTTGATCATGGATCACCACAGCTCTGTGTAAAACTGTTTTGGGGGGTTTTTTTTGCCAGGTTCTTGATTATAAACAGCCTTTGGGATGAATCTTGAACAATCATCCATCACAATGTAACAGCTTCTTACTAGAGAGGTGATGAACATGACATAGTGGTTAATATCTTCATATCTGGTCAGCAGTTCTAATCCCCGTGCTGGGGTGCACTGGAGAAAATGAGATTTATGCCCATGTCACTCTTATGCAATTAGAACTCAAATCTTTAGGAGCTTTGGCTGATGCGCATTACAGTGAGGCTGCTGCAACTTCTGTCTGCAAGGCTCTGGTAGAGTAGGTTTGCCTAGAATTTCCTGGCAGGCATAATTATATATAATGTCACTCATGCTGTTTACAGAACATAGCATGGGGTGATAGTTATTGCTTTTGAGAAATGTGCAATCTTTTCTGAAGTCATTTTTAAATATGATTCATGTGGAAAATTGGCATTTGCAAGCTTTCTACCTAGACTTCCTGTCCCTAGGAGCCTTTCATTCGGTTGTGTTTTAGAAGCACATATCTTTAGGCAGTAATAGGAAAGTATGGTGAGGGGAAAATAAACAGAAACAAGTTCATTTCTGAGAATAACAATGGGCCCAGGGAATCTTGTTTTTCTGTACCTGAATCATTGTACCTTTACATTGAAGACTCTTCTCCTTCCTCCGGCTATTTCCATTTAGCACAGAGGGGAATTCCACCCTTGCAGTGTCTTTAAGTTTTGTGACAGCACTGACCACCTGATCACGCTCATGAGAAAGCTTTGCTATCAGTTATCTTGTCTTGTTTGTCTTCATTCTCTCCATGCTCAGGAAAGACATTGCATAAGATATATTGAAATTCATAGGAGCCTTCTAGTTCAGATTTAGGGTCTGTAAGGATTTTTTTTCTGGGGTCAGATTTGTGAGTCCACTGGTTACGGGTCTGTGACATTAGATAAGAACATTCTCATATGAATCTGACTCAGAAGGCCTAAATTAAAAAAAATTCATGTTATTTCAATAACACTTCGCATTTTCCAGAACAAAAGCATGTCACATGTTCTTCAGTATTGTCCAAAGTTTCATAAAAATTCTCATCTCAAACCCCATCGATATTTCATTCTTTTAACTAATTCCAGGTATGATGTCCACAGCATCTGGCTAAAATGATCTAAACACACTTGCAAACTTGTGTAATAAAAACCAAAATGAGATCATATGAATGAATAATAAAATACAGTCAAGACTGGAGCACGTCTACAGATATTTTGCAGTTCAGCACTCTCTTAAAAGCAAAGTCTTAGAGTCTTAAACCCAGAACCTCATCAGGTTGTGTCCTAAACACTTTCAGTGAAGGAGACTCCACTTATCAAATAAACCTGTTCTCACGTGTAACTAGATTCAGTGAAGAATTTTCTTCAGAACTGTCTCTGAGGCAAAATATAACGCTGGCTCACGAAATCTGTGAGTAAATGGATTTTGCTCATTCATTTTCTCAGACTTCCTTGATTCACATTGCTGTACATGAAACACAAAATGCATGTTGTAAATGTTATGGTCAAGGTAATTACTGTTACAGAGAAGACAAGGGATGCCAACTGTCAATAAGTCAAAACTTATTGTTGTCGTTCTTGATACACAATCAGGATGTTTTGATTCGTGATATTTGAACCAAGATTTCTTATTTCTTAGGAGGCAGCAGTTGCTGGAGGATGATCTTTTGCTTAAGGATCCCACCTGCTTGCACCTTCAGGAATCTTGGACAATGAAGAGTAACCTTATCTGTTTTTTCCCTTCTTTGGTAGGAATATTTTTGCCTTGTCCACCAGGAATATGTCTGTTCACAAGGGTTTACCAGGAAAAGGAATGGCATAAGAGACTCTGCAGCCTTGTTGCTGTCCTCCTGCTATTGTGATGCAGCATCTCCTGTGATGACACATCTCTGCTGTGGCCTTATCAGAGTACATGTCTTCGGGTCTTCACGTTAGCTAACAATCATCAATCTTATGCCTGAGGGCAGTATCTCAGGAGCCAGCTTATCTTTCTCCAAATAGACTATTCTTTAAACCTTTGTCATGCTCTTACTTCAGGTACTTGTAAACACACGTTCTGCTGTTCATAGTTCATTTGTACAAATCTTAATATTTCCATGGAAAATATCTACAATTGAAACTTGCCTCTGAGTATGTGCCATGAGCTTATTACACACCCATGTTTCTTTGACTCATACATGCATCCAATAATAAGAATATTCAGCAGCAGAAGATAGTAGTGCCAGTGATTTACTGCCACTCCTTCTTGTTTGAAACTGTCTGCAAACCTCAGGAAAAAATATTCAAATATCTTTGTTTATTTTAGAGGAAATCAATGATATAACTTGAGGGGAAATTGTTCTAATTCAAATCTGCAATTACTCTCTATTTTGGAGGAGACGTTTTCTCTCCACTCAGCTATTTCTAACATAAGAAGCTATGGTAGAAAT
The DNA here is from genome assembly GCA_013400175.1 of Phainopepla nitens. Classification (NCBI taxonomy): domain Eukaryota; kingdom Metazoa; phylum Chordata; class Aves; order Passeriformes; family Bombycillidae; genus Phainopepla; species Phainopepla nitens. The sequence goes on from VXBQ01015447.1 coordinate 227,562, forward strand.
AGTCACATTGAGATATTTTTGTTTAACTTCCTTAATCCCATGGTGCAATGAAACTGCTGCTTCATCTGTCACTTTGACATATCACTCCTTTCAAAAATTTGCCTAAGCACAGTAATTATTTCAAACTCCTTTTCTGACAATTGATTAGAACAGGTTCTGAGCATAAAAAGAACGTTTTTAATTAGGTTGAATATTAGTTTGAATCCACAATGCTTGAAAATAGGAAATGCTACTTGCTGTTATTAAACCAATGAACCCTTCTTCAAAGTAATCAAAAATTATCAAAATCTAGGAGGTAGGTCACTGTTTGCCTTGGAGAACAGACTAAGCATGAAGACTATATTCTTATGGCTCTTCTCAGAAAAAGTTCTGTATGGCCTTTCAGCACTGCTAAATAAGAGATAAGATTATTATTTCTCACTCTGGGAAATAGAATTTATTTATTTATTGATATAAAACACTATTATCAAGCCAATTACACAAGTCTACTGAAGTATGACACTGAATAAAATCTTTTTTAGCTAGTTTATACAAAGGTCCATATTCTGCTGAAAATTATTGTCCTCACCCAGAACAACCTTCCATGGAAGCCAATGGGTGTCTGTTGGATAAGTGCTTTAATATACAGGCTGGGTCATTCTGATTTGAAGTGTAAAGACACTTCAGATCTAAAACTAGTTAGCAAACTAAATGTATTTTAAATATCTTCATTGGTGAGGGAGGAAACTGAAGGCATTAATGCTTCCCTAGCAAATCTTTGTACGTCATCTCCCTTCTTAACAACCTCATGAAAATTCCAGCTGTAAAGTACCTCCTTACAGAGCTTGGTCAGCACTATATACATGCTGAAGTGTTTTCCCGTCCTTCTACTGTTTCTGATGCAGGTTGGAATCCTTGACCTTCTACAAGTGTCAAATCTGCATTGCTGAGACACTTCCTCCCAGTTTTAAGACTCTGAAAAAAGGGCATAAGCAGAGTTCAGATTTTTCTGTGCCTTGCCTAAAGAAATCCTCAGGCTTCTTTTTTAAATTAGCAAGTTAATGCAGAAGTGTTCTGGTTCCAGCTAGGACAGCGTTAATTTTTGCTGTAGGCAGGAGGGGGCACGGCTAGGACCTGGAGGTTATCCTATAACACCTCACATCATTTTCCAGGGACAGGGGAAGGGATCTCTTCTTGGTCAGGGCAGCATGGCTGTGATTCGTGTATTCACGGTTTTCCTAATGGTGACCAATCACATGTGAATTGTTTGCCTCTCTTGTACACTCTCTTATTAATATTGTTGCTGTTGCTGTTTGTTTTCTTACTTCATTGCTGTTCCCAGTAAATTGATTTTATCTCAACCCGTGATCTTTACCTTTTGTGCTTCCAGTTCTCCTCTCCAGCCTGCTGAATGGGAGAGAAGGATCGGAGGCTGGGAGTGAGTGATCAGCACATGTTTAGAGTGTTTCAATGGGAACAATAAATTGAGGAATAACATTCCTAAACCATGAAGGAATCCAGTATTTTTCTGGGCTGAATGCCTCTCTGTTCATTCCTCAGTATGAATTACAGCTATCTGAGTCTGCACAGTCTGCTTCATCTCCTCTCTGATTAAACTGATGTTGCTTCAAAGCTGCTTTGCCTTTATAAGAGGAGTGAGTTCATCCCGAATCTCTGTTTTTGGAGAAGAATTCAAGCTGCCCACAATATGTCAACGTAGGTGGCACTGTTGTCCAGTAAGTCAACAGAAATTTAAGAGCTGCAGGACTTTAGCCTCAAAAATTCAGTCTGGAGATCCTGTCACACCAGAAGGTTCCAGTAAAATCCTTAAAAGAGAGCAGTAGCATCTCCTCCCTCCTCATACTTCCCACCTCCCACCATACTGCCTATAGGTTTTAACATGGGTTTTGTTAGGTTACTAGGCTTTTTTCCCTATGTTTTCCCAAGGCTTCTGTGCCTGAATTAGCTTCTACAGGAAAGTAAACAATGTTCTGCTCAGAAAAATGCTGTCAGGAGCCTCCTGAAGACCAGCACTATAAAGCTGGGGAAGGCTGGGTAAGCCAGCCTTGTAACCTCATCTCTGCTGGAAGTATAATTCATATGGGGAGCATATGAGCTCCTAGGGGTTCCATCTGCAGCTCATTATCTTTTCTCTCCCTTCTCCCTCAGCACAGGTTTTGAGGACCATGATATTGACCTGAACTTATGACTGCTCATGTCCATCTACTGATGAGAAAACTGACAAGTGTTATCTTGTAGCATAGTTACAATAAATCTTGACTTGAGTAATTATCACAGTAGTTGACTTGCTTTCTGTTAATTGAAGGCTGGCAAGCAGGCAGTCTCAGCTCTCCCATTAGTTGCACTCCTGGCTGTCTGGAGCCACGTGATATCCTTGTATACCTTTGTAAAATCAAGGTTGTTTGGCATTTACTATTTTTATTTTGTTAACAGTCTAAGACCAACGTTTACCTCTTCTCTGTATATCCTGGGTCTACATTGTATATTCTGTTCTTGTCCAGTCCCTGTGGATAAAACAACTGCAGCAGGCACAGAAAAGGTAAGCTTTCCTCTTATCTAAATTGTTCCCATGCATTAGTTAAATGCTACCTGACCTCTGTGGTACCTCACTAGTAAACTCTTTTCCTTCACACCTCTTATTACCTCTTCACTGTTTCCTATTTTTGAGCTTATTTTCTATCCTAAAGCTATTATTTTAACCTGTGTACCATAACTCTCTGCCTTATTCAATTATCTTCAGTGTGGAATCTTATTACTCTTTGAAAATGTAAATGTATGGAACACTGCAGTTCCCTTACTCCTGTTGCAGCAATATTATCTCTTAAGAATGAAAGCAAGTTAGTTTAAGCAAGACTCCTAAGGGTCCACAGTGGACATTTAGAATCAAATTATTCACATGAAAGTCTTCATTACACATCCTTCATATCATTTCTTCACCTATCCTCCTTCTTCCCTAACTATGCAAACCAGGCTGCAATTTGTTTGCCATAATACACTTTGAGGCTTTTTTCGTTCAATAGCAGATGCAGGTTTCCTGTTTTCCAGTCCTCTGGAGTCCTGTGAAGAGAAAACAAAGCTCTGTCTCCTTTGTCCTCTGGAAAGTTTGGAGCAAAATAACTGTTTAACAAATCTGCCATCTTCATCCTTGTTGCCAATTCCCTACTATCACTTTTTAGTGGACCAATTTTCTCTTTTATGATCTGTCAAGTGAAAATATATGTGAAAAGTCTTTTATTTTAGTTGAGCATTGCCTGGCAATTTGGATGTTTGGTTTCCTTATTTTACACCTTTAACCAGAAAGAAACATGCTGCCATTTACCCTGGTAAAAGAAGTTAGTAACTACTGAATTTGTCAGGCATTTTATAGATTGCTACTTGAATGAAAGTTCTTTATCATAACCCCTGCTATAATAAAGTGCTGATGCATTTCCCACCTTTCTCATCAAAAGGCTCTGTTCTCTACAAGGCTGATATAAACAGATGATCTTCTGGGGGCCCTTTCCTGCCTTTGTAACATATGAAGGGCTTTAGAGGGAATGGGTAGCACTCTATTGGAGAGTATGGAAGCTTGAAAAAATAGATAATACCAATTACTCTGTGTATCTGTCAAATCGAATAGAGAAATCAATTTACATTTAGTAACACAATTCCTTCAACAGCTATGAGAATCAGTATAGACCCCAGCGTAGCTGCTTCACCATATGTTTAGCTGGAACTCTTTTATGGGAAAGTAATGGTACTTCTGAGATTGGTACATGTTAAATCCCACTGAGTTTACCACGAGGGAAAGCTTATTTCATCTAGGTCATACCTGTATTATGAATGCTTTAAAATAAGAAAATCGGAAATCTCTCATTTGCAGTTTCCATATAAAATGGAAGGTGGTTGCTTAAACTTAATAAGCTTATAAAAATCAGGCTTATCTTCAGTGTTCTTTCATGGAATAAAGTTACGAAAAAAGATCACTTTAAAAACCCTGACAAACATGGAACAGATTATTATGCATTTTGTAGAGAGGGCTTGTCCTCTTTAGGATGATACTTTAAAGCTTGTTTTGCTCTGTCCTATTTCAGCAGTCTTAGAGGATCTGTAACACTGTTCCTGCTGGCAGAGTGGGGAAGAGGAATCTGCAGTTCTTAAACGGGAAACATAAGCACTAAATCCTCAATGAGAGATCCATCAGACTTAGTTCTGTGACCACTTGTCTGGGAAGCCTGTTCAGCGCCCAGCCACCCTTTGGGGGAAGAACATTTTTCTGATACCCAATCTAAACCTCCTCTGACAAAACTTCAGGCCTCAAGTCCTGTCACTGGTCACCACAGAGAAGAGATCAGTGCCTGACCTTGCTTATTCCCTCACAAGAAAGTTGTAGACCTCAGTGGGGTCTCCCCATCAGTCTCCTCTTCCCCAGGCAGAACAGCCCAAGTGACCTCAGCTGCTCCTCGTACAGCTTGCCCTCAAGGCCCTTCACCATCTTCATTTCCCTCCAACATATCAGCTTCCTGACAGGTACTCATCTCAAAATCCCAAATCTTGCTAAAAATAGGACTTAGACTATTATGTGTAAGTGTTAATCCAAAGAAGAGATGATGTTCTTTTGTCAGAACAATTTTGTCAAAGAATGCTGATTTTTGGTAATACTAGAAACATCCTTAATAGCTTTGTCAAGATGATTAATAACCAAACTATGTTTCTTAGGTATGGAAAAATAGTTTTGTTCTGACTTCTGTACAAAGTTATAATGCAGCATAATAATGCTAAATACAAAAATGTCTCAAATGATTAATGGATATCAGGGCTAAATGTATTCTCATGAGACTTGCAGAGGGCTGCCACCCAAGGGGACCTCAAAAGGGTAGGGGACTGGATTGGCAGAAACCTTGTAAGTCTAGCAAAACCACCTGACTGGGAGGGAATAAACGTATATGTACAATAGTACAGGTGCAGATGAATCTGGAGAATTTGCTGCATGCTCTTGTGGCAATCAAAGTTGATCATGCAGAAGGCTGTGTTGGCCAGGGTGTAATTGCTGAGTTGAGGGAAGGGACTGTTCCCTAATCCCCAGCACTTGTGTGTTGAAAGTACTATGCCTGGTTTTGTCTCTTCCCATTAGGAGAGACTAACAAAGTGGAGTCAGTCCAGTGGACAGCTGCCATGATGGTGAAGGGTCTAGGCAATGTGACATACTGAGAAGAAGACTGAAGGCCCTGGGACTGTTTATCCTGGATAAGAGAAGACAATTGAGGGGCTCTTCTGTTACCTGTTCCTGTCTTGTTAGAGAAGATGGAAGACAGGGTCTTCTCTGAGATTGACAGACATCAAAAGGGCAATGTTTAGTGGTTGCAAACTGCTGCAAGGAAAATCATGTGTTATAGAGCAAAACTTTCACTATGACAGTGGTCAAACACTGGAACAAGTCATCTGGAGAGGCTTTGGAACTCTTAAGAGCTTGACTGGGCAAGGCTCTTGTAGCCTCACTTGACTCTGAAGTCAGCTTTACTTTCAGCATAAAGTGAGATTAGATGGCACTTGAAAATTCTTTTCCATCTGGATAATTCTGTGAAAAAATATGGTAAAGTTTGATACAGAACTTGAACAAAATTTTTGTAATATGGATTTTTTTGTTGTTTTTCCAGAATGGGAAGAAATGTTTATAGTTCTACAAGAGAAGAAAATTGCTGCAAAACTGTTCCCATCAAAATTGTAGTAAGGTTGATCCTGATTCAATTTTAAAATTGTCAAATATATAAATGAGTTTAAATATTATACTTCTACTTCTCTTTTAGTTCAAGAAAATAGTGTGTTGTCATATACCAGTGATAAATGTGCATCTTCCTCCTATTTCAATCCATGGCATGCTAAACAAAAAGCAGTAACATGAGTTCTGCAGTTGAACTCCAATTTGTTAATCATGTTTCCTTGGGCAGTGCTCACAGACCCCAAGAGATGGCAATCCTGCTGTGCTAAGTGCTCTACCAGCATATTGTATTGTTTTATATTACAGAAAATATAATTTTTTCCTAATCACTTGACATCTGGAGTTCTATAATGCAAAAAATAAAAGCAAAATTTTTTTTGGCCCAAGTAGTGGGTTTGAATAGCCAATGAGTAGTTTTCTATAGTTTGTTCAAAATCAGACTTATTTGTGCGCATGTTCATGAAAATCTCAGTGTTCATTTTAAATCCTTGTCTATTCATAGAAATATTAATAACTGCATATTGGAATTAAGAATCTGCATGTAATGATTTGTATTTGGTGGGTTATGTAAATTCAAAGGTATTATTCTTGGATTCTGTTTGAAAGCTTAATACAATTTATATTACAGAAAATGTGTATTGCAACCAGCTGCACTTTGTGCTTTAAAAGTTGTGCTACTCCTACAAGCTAATTTAGAAGGCTGCATCTTGTATTGCAGCACTTAGTTTTAATAGAGAAGGCCGAAAGTATTTACAAGACCAAGATTATTTACTGAAGCAATTTGAGAATACTTTTAATGACATATGGATAAAAGGATTCTTCATACTGCATGGAGAATTCATAAATAGGGAAAAATATTATGAATCAATCCCTTGGTTCTCTGAAAGATCACAATACAAGCAAAGATCAGCCTTATTTTATTTTTCCTTTTAGACCAATATTCTCTCTAGGATGCAGATATGCTCTACAGGAGCACACCCAAGTATTACTTGTGTAGTTGGCAAAGGAGACAGGGCCCTCGATAGTTGTTTAAGGAAATCTAAGCAAATTTTAGTTTATTTTACCAAAAGATGTTCTATTAGTTGTTACTTATTAATCTCGATAATGTAGAAGCCAATGTTTAAAAAAAAAAAAAACAGTAAACAAATTAAAGAAAAGAAAAGAAAAGAACTGATAAAGTATGGAACAAGAAGAATTATACTCTTGCATGTTAGGTTTGATGGAAGTCCTTGCCAAAGACCGTTTCAGTGAAGTTCAAGAAACAGAGGGCAAACTTCAGAGAGCCTAAGCTGGAATTGGAGTAGGGATTATAAAGAGTGTATTTCATACAAATGAACAAGGTCATACAAAGTAATTGTGAGATCAGCAGAGTCACAAGAGAGACAGTAGGCAGGAACTAAAAATGAGTTATTTAATCATACTCACTGTGTGATTTAGGGAGCGATAGGTGTAAGCCAGAAGAGAATGAGATATTAAACAGGGAAATCAAGGGGTGGAAGCAGGTAAGATGCATCCTAAAGACTGGAGCAAGTGGGAGAGAGAGAGAGGAAAAAGAGAGCAGATGAGCAGGATTTGTTTCAGGGGGAAGTGTTATAGATGAAAAATGGGAAAGGGAAGCAAATGAGGGTGAAGACAAAAATAATTTTGTCAGTTGTGTGTTTAGGGAGGGAAATTAACAGATAAATGAACCAGAAATTCAAAAACCTTAGTATCTAAGATTCGGTTAATTTAAAAAAATTGCAGACATTTGCTCAGAAAGATGTTTTTTATAATAGAGTAAGTCAGCATATTTATGGGATTTCCTCAAACACTGCATCATACCAGGAATAAAGGAAGTTTATTTTGGAATACAAGGTTTTGCCAAAAACCTGAACTGGTGCTCCTTTTATCATCCGCAAATGCCAAAGTTTGGAGAGATTGAACAGCTCTCTCGTTAAAAGAGAGCACAAAAAGCAGATGCCAGCTCATCAATGCAGCTGAGCTGAAGTCAGCAGGGCTGGATTGAAGAGTGGGGGGATATAAATAAGGGATTGCTGGATAGTGGTGGAAGGAGGTGGTCAATGAGAGAATTTGCCAGCAGAGAACAACTGATGAATTTTGAAAAACTTAGAAAAGCAGCCACAGTGAAGTGTCTGAGACATAGAATGGCAGAAGATAAATTCTTTTCCTTCTTATGTGAAACTCCATTTTACAGTTGGTTTTACTCTTGCTGTACTGGTTAGACACTGTAAAAGAGTGTCACTGCTCACATTGTTAGAGACTTGATTCACAAATAAAACTAGCTCAAAGCCATTTGTTCTCTTGCCAGTACCAGCTTCTACTTTCAAGTAGCTCTGGCTTAGATACTCCTCATTCTCTTCTGCAAAGTTGAATATCTGTATCCCTAGTAGATATTTTTGTTCCCTCTCACCCTCTCCAGTGCAGCTGAACCAAACTATATATTCCATAAAGTCTTTCTAGTGCATTTTCCAGAGTGCTAGGAGCTGCTTCTAGTGGTGACTGCCTTTTCTACAGCTGCCTGACTGATGGTTTATTCTTATCATAAGGTTAAAGCACATACCCTGTCTGAGAAGGGAACAAGACTGAATGAAGGTGATTCAACAAGGACACAGCTATCTGAGATGGAAAGCTTATCATCAAGGAGATTATAAAGTCCTGTAAAGTCTTATTCTAGAGGTGCTGCTCTTCAGTGCAGTGTTATTCTGATTAACTTGATAGCAAAAAAGCCCTGCACCATGAGTCTTGATGGAGAGACCTCCAAGAAGAGTAGGGTGCTTTGTCTGCAAGAGACTGGTATGTAATGAAACACACAGACCTTCTTAGCACTGGTCTGAAAATGGCCACATCCAACCTGGGCATCTGCTGATCTGGACACAATCACAGGAAGATTTGGTCTGGTGCTTGCTTGCAAATGAAGGTGCCACTGAGGTAAATGTACTGCGCTCCAATTAGACCAGAGTAACACAGTGAAAGCCACCTGGGATGTGTTTATGCTTACTGGCATGAAATTTCTTAGACAACTAGACAACTGGAGGCTGTTTTCCTTCCAGGATATCAGGATTTCTGTTCTGCTTCAAATTTATACCCCCCCAAAAAAAGAGAAAAGAGGTGGCAAAGAAACACAGACTGCATTTCTTAATTCTAGTCTATTTTTTTTTTTAGCACTTGAAGTCATTATCAAGTGTACATATATTCTGTTACAAATAACATTCTTCAATTTGTTTAAATTCAGATCTCCTTCACTGATTTTCAACTTGTTTAGCTAGCAGCACTATGCAGTCTGCGCATAAGTAATGGCAGCTTGTTGGTCCAGGAGCTCCCTTAGCAAAGGAAAAATTTGGACAGAACTTTCCAGTCACTGAGATCTTGCATCCATTTATTCCCCTCATGGCACAGAATTTTTCTCTCTCAGCTGCATGTAGAAAAGCAATTGAAACACATTGAGCACTGAGGAATCTAAAAAAGATGCCCTGTTAAAAACAATAACAGAAGAGCCTGCCCTCAAAGTTTTATGTTGGGACAAGACTTTAGGAGTTCAGTTATTGGCAGGTGCTGTGTGTTCACCAAGCAGATGGGATCAATAAAGCCTTCTAAATATATACCTCCCTAACTTTTACAACTGTACTTCTAGATTTAGGGGTGGGTTTTTTTTGTGTGTGTGTATATGTGTATACTCAAGTACCAACAACACTGATGAATTTGTTTCTACTAATTTGATGAAGAAAAAGTACTGTTTGCACACTAGAGAAGTGAACTTTTTAAAACCATATAAATCCTAGAACCTATAAAAAAGCTTAGACAGGCAGTAACCCAGGGCAAAATACTTGACACTTATTTTTTTTGTGTTGTAATAAATCCAGTTCAGGAGTTGCAAATACATATTTTCCAAAATTAGCTGTTTATGCCAAGGCTGGCACCATCAGCCCACAAGTGAAATAACTGTGGGCTTCTGTGCCTTGAAAAGGCTGCTTACCCAGGACCAAAGAGACAAGGAGAATCAAGAGGGTAGGGAAGAATATGAAGGAATTAAATGAGGAGGATTAAATAAAACAAGGTGAGGAACAGAAAAGACAACAGGATAAGTGCCAGACTGAGGAGTCAAAAAAAAAAAGAGAAAAAAATCCAGGGAGATGAAAAGAGAGCAAGAGTTCTCAGAATTGTGGAATTAACAATCAGTGATGGTAGAGTGGGTGTGAGAGTATGTTTGCATTCAGGCTGGGTAGTAGTTTGGACCCTAGGAGCTAACAGAAAATGAATGTCTGTTCCTGGGGAATTTTTCAGATATTTATTTTTCTTCCTGTGTTGGGATGATAATTCAAACACAACCTTTCAGTGTCATGAAAAGCTTTGTTTTGAACATGCCAGTGAATCAGGTTGAAGCCAGATATTTGTACTAAGGGCAGTGTGATGATAAGCTTTGGTGGGCTGCACTGCCGTGGTCTCATTTGAACTGCAACTGGGACATGCTCTCTGCTCTGTTTGATATGCCAAAGTTCCAACAGACCTGTATAGCTCCTTGAGAGAGGGCCTCAGTTCATCTGAGGAAATGTGGTCTGGGCTCCTGTGTCTACACTGGGATCCATAAAAATACATGCAGGTCAGCTCATCTTAATGAAATGTAGGAAGCTGCATACATACCTTGAAAATACACAGCTTTATAGCAGGGCATGCTGGATTTACTTGTTTGTGTTTGGAAATTTACAGACATGCTTTATCTGAATTTTCCTTTGCATTCTAGCATAGGTTTCTGTGCTTGCTGTTGTACTTATTCTTCCCTGACTATTAGTGTTATTTATCTTTTTTATTTCTCTGTATCTTCACATCCTTCTCCTTCTTTGGCTAAATCTAATTTGTACTTTTTCTCCCATGTTTTCCCTCATAATCCCCTTTTGCCGAATTCCAGTGTCCTCCTTCATAATCTGTTTTCTTCTCAGTACAGTCCACCTCTGGTTTATTTCCCTCCCATATGTGTGCCTTGGCATTCCAATACCGAAGGCGCTATTCAAGAAAAATAGTAAAAAATGGGGACTATCTACCTTACAAGTTATTCTTCTTAATGTTTGCTATGTCTATCTACATGGGAATTTGGTGTGCTGTGAGTTCACATACTAATTTACAATAAATTTATGGCACAGTGAATTAGCCTTAGGCTCCTAAACATCCTGGTAATTTTTACAATGTTATGCATAGTGCTTTCCAGTTTATAGCCTTACAGTTTAAAAAATGCACATGTAGTAAAATGTACTTTTAGTTTTGGAATATTCAGATTTTTATGCTCAGTGAAATTAGTGTTCCTCTCTCTCTTTTTTCCTTTTTTTTTTTAAGATTTTTTTAAAGAAAAATGCTTGATTGTCTTGAAAATGCAAATATGCATGTTGAAAGTTCCATCCTTTCATGAAATTACTTGTAATTCTGAGCACCAGGTAGTGTTCTTCAACTTGTTGAGAATGTGTGATGCAGGGCTGGAAGGTGCTTAAATCTACAGGAGACAAATTGCTCCTAAAAAAAAACGGGGTATAGAATGATACTCAGACTTGCACACCTTCCCACTTGCAATGTAATGTTTTCTGCTCACTACAGAAATCTGCATTAAGGCAGCTTTCAAGAAACAGCCTTCTTACACCTCTGCCTGTGGGACTGAACTTCTGTGGCAAACGGGATCCCAAAGCTGGAGCTAGCCTTTGTACATAGAGACTAAGGTCAATGTCTAAAACTGAGATTAGTGACTTGTCTCAGACCTTCAGTTCTATAGGACAGAAAGTTATTGGGCAACACTTTATCTCATGCAAAGGGCATCAGCAAAAGTAGAAATAGGCCCTACATGTTGTTTTTCTATAACATAAACCGGTCCTTCTTCCTTGTTGTCTGCTTTGGTTCCCTCATGCTGCTCCCATCTAAACCTATATCCTTGTCTCCTTGATTTTCTTTGTGGTAGGTAGTTACAGTCATAATAAATTATGCAGTCCCTGGTCCATCACTGCCTCTAAACCCTTCATAATTGCAAGTATTCAAATTGTCTTCGATTCATACTCTATTGCTCTATTTTTTTGCCTTTATAAAGGTTTTTTGCCAGTGTGCAATTGTGCTTGGCAAACATGTGTTCCTCCTGGATTTGTAACATGATTTAGTCATGGTTAGCAAATTATAATTTGAGTGAGACTTAAAGAAGTTTAAACCTCAGTAAACTCAATATCAGTGTTGATATGTTGACATTTGTTTTCTTCCAGTGTTTGTCTAAACATTCTTGTTTTTCAGTTGTCAATGAGTTCATTTTTCTCTTTATTTCTTAAAAAGGATGATGTACTCTCATGGGCCTGAGTCTCCAGGACAGCATTATTAAAATATTTATTTTACAGTTATTTTCATTATGTGGTTGGGAAAGAGACACTGTGATCTGCCTGGGTATGTCAATAAATTTGGATCAATGTCTTCAAGCCCAAGGGCTTAAAATGAGAGTCTGAGCTCCTAAAGCCTTGGGCATCTTGTGAAATTCAAGTGGTAGTATGCTCGATGAAATCTTAAAAGAGAAGGTAAGAGTAAGTTCTATTTGTTCAATGTTTTTGTCTTTATCAATTTTACACCACTATTAGGATGATCAGTTACTTATCTCACAGTAAACCTTTGAGTTAAGTTTTATGTAAGTATAGGAAGAGATATAAAGTATTCCATATAACTATAATAAAATATTACATAAATGTACTATACGGACTATAAAATGCATCATTCTTCTTAACTATATTAGACAATGCCAAGAACTTCAAAAATAACCTACTTCTGAATATCAAATCATGTATTTATGGGCCCAAATATCCATATAAAATCAATTATCTACAACTTACATTAGCTTAGTTGTTAGTACACACAAGTTGTAAGTTCAGTGAAAGGGTGGACATTTCTTTATATTTTATCTGTGTTTAGGACCAAGTCTTTAGAACAACAAAATGCAGATTGGCAGGTGTCCTGAGAGGTCATCCTATCCAGCTTCCCACTCTAAACCATGATCAGTGCTGCTTTCAGACTGGCTTTGTCAGGCCTTTGGTACAGTTAGGTCTCGAAAACCTCCAAGGAAGGCTGTGCAGCATGTGTCAACCTTCAGCAACGTTTCAGTGTTTGTTGTTTTTTTTTTTTTCCTTTTATGTAGATAATACCTCCTCTGTTTCAATTCAGGATTGTTGTATTCTAGTGTCCCACAGTATGCCTCTATAAGGATCTTGGATCTCCTGTCTTAATCCCCCTCAGGTAGGAGGAGGCTGCTTTCAGATTTCCCCAGAAAAGCCTCATTTCCTGAGCTTCTGTTCACAAGGCAAGTGAGCTTTCAGCCTAGACGATCTTTGCAGCCAGCTCTTGCCTCAGTTTATCTCTCTGGTACTGGGAAGCACATATGGATCAAGAATTTCTGAAACAGATTCCAGATCTGATGAATTTTCCCTATTTTACCTCCCTTTCCTGAGCTCTCTTTCTAGGCAGAGTCCTGGGAGATTCATGTGTGGACTGATACAAAGAGAAAAGGTAGAGTACTTCACTTTAAGTATATCTGCTGCCACAAAATCACCTGCCCATTGAGCAAGAGGTCCCATCTTTTTTGTTTATTCTGCTGTTAGTACAGAGACAGAAGGGCTTCTTGTTGCCCCTTTTCCTCATTGATTCCAATTGCAGCTGAGTTTTGGCTTTTCTAATACTACCCCAGCATGACCAGGAGATTCCGCTCTATTTCTTTGCTTCCTGCCTTAATTCCAACTCCTGTATATGGTTAGCTTGTGCTGGAGCTCATTCCCTGTTTGATAAAGCCAGTCTCCTGCTACGTTTGCCACTTTTTCTGAACATCACTTGGACCACTCTATGCTATGGAGAGATTGTCCTAAAGGTCTAGCCGGTTCATTCGAGGTCATTTTTCCTAATGACCTGTCTTTCACAAGATCACACCTACCAGTATTCTTCACAAGTATTTTCACCCTAAAATTAATCTGTGGACATTTTAAGCCTGATTGTTAGTAATCTGTCCTGTCTGATTCCCCTTGAGATTATTCGGGTTGATTCCTTCTTTCCCCAAACTGCTTCTTGTTCCCTTCAGTGCATGCCATGATCTGTTAAGTATACATTAGGTTTTACAAACCTTGTCACTTCTTCCATCAACTCAGAGAACAGCTTTCTACAAGGGTTTTTATTTTGCCTTCTTCTTTTTCTTTTTTTTAATGGCTTAATAATGGAAGATGGCAAACGCTTTTTTGTAATCTTTCTCTTGTAATATCTCTTTCTCTGATGAAACTCATTGCAGTCAGAGTTGAAGATTCAGGGAGAGAAAATCTGTCTCTAAAAAAAAGGAAAAACTAATCTAACCCAACTGATTATAATGCAAATTTTTCATGCTTAAAAAAAAAAAAAGGAGAAAAGATTCCTTCTTGGTGAAGGATTATAAAGGTATTGCTAAAAGAAATAAATTAGCTCTGGCAATATGGATGTTTTACTCTAGCCTGCTGTTAGTTTGCAATATTTCAGCATGATGATTTTCTTATGTGCCTTTTTGTTTATACAAATTGTTGACTTCTTCCCCTCCTCCCCTCCTGTGCCTGCTGAGCATATGCAACACAATTTTTGAAAATTTATACTTCATCTGGAACTCTCTTTAATCTCCAGTTGTAATCGATTTCATGCTAGCTGCAACACAACTGAAGGAACACAAGAAAAATTAGGGAGAGACTATTTGATGAAGACAGTTGGATAAAGGGTGGCTTCATGAGACCTTTATGAAACTGTTCTTTGGAGGGCTTACTCCAGTTTTTATCCCACATGCTCTTCCACACTTTCACAGTTAACCGAACAAGATTTTTTGTTCATGAGATAATATTCTAATAATGAATTTTTCTCACACTTAGATTAAGAAAGAGTGTTGAAGCTGCTCAGACTGAAGTCATATGTATTCTGCCAGATTAGCAATGCAGACCAAACTGCTTCAACAATTGACAATGAAAACAAGCCTATTGCTTTCCTGGAAATAAACTATAAATTCCTAAAAGGCAGACTGTGGTATCTGAAAAACTTTCATGTAAGAAAACAACAGAGCAGGATAAAGGTCTTCCAAAGTTTTCTATTGATACCTTTGTTTAGTTGTGTCTGTCCAATTTTATTCTGTAAATAAGCTTGATTCTGTTTTTAGAATGGGCTGTTTGAAAATGAATATAATACCAGGCTGTCCTATGAATAACATGTCCTATGAATAAGACATAACATTTATAGATGTGTCTGAGCCTTAGTTATGCTGATTTCAACCTACAATGCCTGTACACATACTTGAATTTGCATCAGAGCCATGAAGCCTGTGGCACCAACAGCAATCCCACTGCTTGGCCATCAATTTCCTTAAGGAAAGCAATGTACAGAATCTGTATCTCCTAGGGTGCCAGCCCTTTATTGGCTTGCTGACAGCAGCTACACCTAGACCTCTGTGGTGCAAGGAACAGACTGCATGCCTGGCAAACAGGTGTCTAGTGAGCCCAAAGCATTACAGGCCCTAAACTCTTATGGAGTTACTCAAAATTTGATGTTACTAAACTGTTTAGATGCATCTGCAAAATGTGTTGTAATGAAGAAAGAGCTTGCGGGCTTTCCATCCAGTGCTATTTTTCTTTTTAATCAGTTAACTGAGACCATTATGCCCTACTGGCAGTTGCACATGTCTGCTTTTCAGGCCAGAGCTCTGTTGTTGTCTCCCTACCTAAAAGCATCACACTCCTGAGCTCTGCTTCTTGAGGGATGAGCAGAAAACTTATGTTCTCTAGCAAACCTTTTGGCAACTGATACTAATAAGTACCAGTGGGAAATGTGTTCCCTTATAGAAAAATTCCCCAGTGTGAGGATTTGGATATTCTTTTGGAAGCAGAGCCAAGTAGCCTGCAGGACTCTTGCCCAAGATAACACACACCTTCAGAGTTCAAGACCCATGTTAGGATTTGGCACAGTAAACCAGTTTGATATACATCTATAGATTTTTCAAATAAAAAGTATTGATCAAGTATTATATTCATCTAATTTATTATAATGCTATTAGGGTGGATAAAGATAGAACAATACAGTGATCAAATTGCAATCTATTGTTTTTCATTTTCTCACAGTATCAAGTATTAATTCTTTTCCAAGGGAAGCAACATGATACAGGTAAAATGCCTCTTCCTGTCACAGTTAGCAAAAGAGCTTTTCCAAAGCCTTAACCCAAGCTGAAGATTTGATTATACAGTAAATAATGTTTTGAACCGAATGACACTTTATTGAAAGTAACTTTGTGGAAGTGAAACTTCAAAAAACGCACACCGGAATATGTTGACTAATAAGATGGAGTAACAAAAGGTAAAGTTTCAATTTCAATGAAACAAGAGTAAAAATAGTTTGAAGCACTTCCACCTGATTACTGAAGATGTTTAATTTAGGTAGTTGTTGGCAGGTCTTCAAGTCCTGAGTCAGCGCCTCTCTTCTTACTAATGATTCTAAATTTTCTTCTTGTGTGCAGAAAGACTGCGGGGCAGGGAAACACAGAGGGTTTCTGATGTTGTACAGCAGGATAGTTTGAATAGCAGGAAAGTAAAAGCCCATTATATTTCTTCAATTTCGCTTTTATCTTGTGGGAATTACTTCTCATATTCTCCAGTTCACGAGCAGATGTAGCTTCTGGGCTAACTGAGTGAATCCAAGAGTCCAGAATAGTCATTGCAATCAAATTAATTTTGGAGAACAGTTAATGTCAATCTGGGAAGCCTCATCACTGAACAAATCTCCATTTTAGCAAATAGACTATAGATAAGAGGATCTTTTGAGTGTGGTGTGTCTGACATTGGCTGGATACCAGGTGCCCACCAAGCCCCTCTATCACTCTCCCTTTTCATCTGGCCAGGGGAGAGAAAATAAGACAAAAATCTCTTGGCTCAAGATATGGACAGGGACAGATCACTAAGCAATTGCTGCCGTGGGCAAATCAGACTTGATGAAATTAATTTATTGCCAGTCTAATCAGAATAATGTAATGAGAAAATAAAAACAAATTGTAAAACACCTTCTCCCCACCTCTCCCTTCCTCCTGTTTTTATCTTCACTCTCAGTTTCTCTATCTACTAACTCTCCCAAGCAGCTCAGAGGAACAAGAACTGGAGATTGTGGTCTATATGGCTCCCGGCTCCTCACAGTTTTCCCTTGCTCCAGTGTGGGCTCCCTCTCGAAGGAGACAGTTCTCCACAAACTTCTCCAGTGTGAGTCTTCCCACAGGCTACAGTTCTCACAAATTTCTCCAGCATGGATCCCTTCCATGTGGTGCAGCTCCTTGGGACTTGTTTAGCATGGGTCCCCCATGGGTACACGACCTGCCAGCAAGCCTGCTCTGGCATAGGCTTTCCACGGGGTCACAGCCTCCTTCAGGCATTCACCTGCTCCACTGGGGGTCCTGCATGGGCTGCAGGTGGATCTCTGCTCTATTGTAGACCTCCATGAGCTGCCTGGCTCTCCATGATCTTCACCGCAGGCTGCAGGATAACCTATGCTCAGGCACATGGAGCACTTTCTGCCCCTCTTTCCTCACTGACCTTGCTGTCCACAGGGCTGTCTCTCCTACCTATTCTCACTCCTCCCTCCCTTCTTTGGCTGCAAGCACTCTCATACAGGAAATTTTTCTCCTTCTTAAATATTTTAGCCAGAAGGGCTGCCACTGTTGCTGATGGTCAGCAGCAGATCCCTCTTGGAACCATCTGGCATTGGCTCTACTGGACGTAGGGGGAAGCTTTGGCAGCTTCTCACAAAAAATACCCCTGTAACCCCCCTGCTACCAAAACCTTGCCATGAAAACCCAATATAATAAGAAAGATTAAAGATATCAGAAGGCTATTTATTGCATCCTTTCCTGTCTGGATGAGATAATGGATGAGACAGCCACAATAAGAAGAAATTTTTGTTTGATGTTAAATGCCTAATTGTCTAATCTATTTGTAGTTATCTTCAAGATTTTTTTTTTTTTAATAATTCAACCTTTCTTAAAATTCTTAAGACTGCTCTAGTAGGGTACTAGAAACTTCAGGCACTGACAGAAAAATGTGACCTTGCAGGTTGTGGCAATGTCCTTCGAATTCCTTTTCGTAGAACTGGCTTCAGATTCAAGTCAAATTGAGACTTGTCATCAACCTGACTTTCTTAAAAGTGGCTCAGTTTTGCAACGCAGAGCTCACAGATCAAATTTAATCTTTAGAATGGAAATGTTTTAGTTCTATAAGACATTGTGTGAGTAATGCCATTGAGTGATATTCAGAATAGTGTTTTGAAAAGTCATTCAATAATTCCATCTAAATTATTTACTGAGTGGAAAATATGATGGATAACAAATGGATGCCCTTGGAAAAGAAAGGAGTGCAACATCTGGAGTGCAGTTTGTAATCCCAGAAGTATGACTAACTCCCACTGGAATTGAGGGCTAGTGAAGGTGAAAAGCAGAGGAGAATCAGACATACAGTATAGTCAGCAGATCAGTCAGTAGATGTGATGTCGGCAAAGAAACAGCCTGAAATCTTTGCATTCCCTTGTCTCAGAAGCAGATACACCCATGGCACAGAGAGTTTGCAAGAAGAGGATGCTATGAAAGACAGAAGGCTTGAGAAATAGCTCTGCATTAAACAAACTGTGGAAGTTTTGTGTTCTGCTTCAGTCTGGTCACACAGCTCGTGGTGTATCTGCAGTGAGTGCTCTGGGCTCTCCCCTGCAAGCAGCTGTGCCATGGACTGCTGAACTGCTGTGGCACACAAATACTTTTGGTAGCTACATGGTTCTTCCTGTGCAGCTCTCTAGCTGGCCCACAGATTCAAATAAACCTGGTTGCAATTATTGCCTTTCCTGCAGATTTGATATGGGTTTAGAATAGAGGAATTCTCTCATAAGTATTCAATTCGTTAAAGCAATCCTCTTTGCAAAGTGCAGAATTCTTTCTCTCTGTATACAAACAGCTTGCTGGAAAACATTTTTATTTTTGGATATCAATTATGAAATCATCCATTAATACTGGCACAATAAAACAAGCACATAGAGGCTATTTATTGCTCAATTTTCAACTCTGACTAGATCATAATAAAGCAGATTTGAAGGAGGAAAGCTGGCTAATAGGTAATGTGTGACAAAACCCCACTGTGTGATGGAATATCCAAGGTCAATCTTTGGTATTGCTTTAGAAAATACATGGTCCCAGGGTTTCTTGTTCTTCCACCACCCTCTTGGCAACTTGAAATGGGGGATGTGCCAGGAAGTATGGCCTGAACAATACCAACTGCAAAAAGCAAATGCCAGGTGTTTGAACCACATGGAATCCTGAACTCCCATAAAAAGGCACATGTTTGCAGCTGTTCTGGGCAGTGTAGAGCAAACTAAATAAGCTTATGTCCATTTATAGCTCAAAATGTTCTTAACTAGCTTTAGTGAGGTAATTCATAGACTGTGGAGTACTTATCTTTTAATTCTGCGTAGCTATCCTACACAAATAATGCTTGTTTCATAATTTAAGTATTAAAAAAATGTTAGTTTACATATATTTCTCTGTACATATAAACACATACATCTAGTGAGAGATAGAGGCACACAATACCAAATGCTATTAGAAAGAAGTTGTTGAATGAAACAGAGCAAATTTCAAACATTGAAACTGCTGGAATTTGCCTTGACTCAGAGTTTTTAAGTCTTCTGAGTTGTTGAGATTTCTCACTGGTAATATTAAACCAATATTATTTATGTATATATGTATTTTCAGATTGATTTATACTACAGCTGCAATGAATTGTATTTGCAAATTACAAAGTGTATGTGTGCAGTTTGGGTTAACAGAAAATCAAAATCATCCTGGTTTCAGTTATGGTGGTTTGAGTTGGTCCCTGGTGTTCTGTTTTCAAAAGCAAATTTCACTAATATCCACTCATGAGAGTAATGTGTTGAATATACCTTTTTTACCTATTTTGGTTTTTTAAAAAACCCAAACACAACCTGACACAATCTTGAGCTCACTAGACTTAAATTCGCTTTTATTTGAAGTGGGGGAAAACTACCTTTTGTATCCAACGCTACCTTCCCCAGGTATGGAGAGTTAGGGTTGATGCAAGGAAAAAACACTGCAGATAAAACAATACACAGTAGAGAAAGAGTAGATGGAGACAAAGTGGGTCAGGGTTTTTTTTTAACTTTTTGTCTAATTGTGGGGATACCTCCTTCACACAAATCTTGGAAATCAGGATGTGCTGTCTCCAGTGGTCCATGGAACTGTTCACCCACATATTTTTTTGTCAGGATTGCAACCTTGAATTGTGTGCCTTAATAACAAAGGTGTAAATGTGTTTTAAAAAGGAAAGAGACAAGTGGACCAAGGCAATAATGCAAGATTATTCAGCCAGAAATGCTGCTACAGTTCTGCAGGGTTCCAGAACCAAATGGTTCCAAAATTCGCTGTAAGAGAGAGTAGTACAGGCCAGCTAAGGGTCTTCTTTAGCTGTGTTTTGTGTTTTTCTGCAGAATTGTTTCTAATTCCACTGTGACTTTAGTTAAGAGCTTTGAAAATGCCTAACTTGTTTAAGTACAGTACAGAAGGCAACAGGGAATCATTACAGTGACTCATAAGGCATAGGATACCAATATTGAAATAAAAATGAGTTGTTCCAATTTCTATGTTTCAAGCAGTAATTCTGCAACATCTAGGACTGCTTTATGAAGCACAATCTTTTTCTTTAATAAGGAGATAATCGAAAACAAGTTATCTGGGCTTGAGAGAAAAAACAGTGTTTCTCCTGGCAGGCTGGGGATCATAAACATTTTTTTGACAAGGATTTAGAGAAAGCTCTGGCTGGATGAGGTCATATAAGAGAAGCTGGTCTTTCTAACCCCGTATATATATCTGATATGATGATTCTACACTTCGGGAGGTGTCAGCAAAAAAAACCTCTTGGGTTCTTTTTGTTACAACTGCTTTGACAGCAACTAGTGTCTTGAGACACTAGGAAAGAAAAAGTGAGCCTGACAGGATAGGAATGAATTGCCTCCATGACAGAAAGAAACTGCTGTGTGTAAGGAGGTAATACACCAACTGCAGGAGGGTGAAGATAAATAAGAATGTATATGAGGACGATATCTTTTCTATATTGAGTGTATAAGGGCATTAGTCTTCCTTATATTTTTTCCTCTTGTCTCCTACTTTCTTCCTGCCATGAAGTATACTTTTTTCAAGTTTGCATGTTTGTTGTTTAAGTAGGTTTTATTATGTATATATTCATTGTACTGTGTCTTTTTCACCATTTTGCATATAAACCCCGTATTGAAACATCTCTCTTAATCCCACATCTTTCGATGCCCCTGAGAGGTTTTTAAATGGATGACATGGACATAAATACTTCACTTATGCAACCTAACAGAGGCCTCAGAAAGCCTGAGCCGCTCTAAACCCCACAGAAAGCAATATTATATGTCTAGGGGTTGACCTGAAAGGATCTCTTATCACCCTGTACTTGTGGACTTGAATTTTAATGCCTTGGATTGAAAGCTCATTTTGTGATACCACTTGGTTTCTTTAGCTCTGCATGTGATGAGTAGAAAAAGGTAAAATATTGATGTCATTGAAGTCTGTTGGTATTTTGAAGATGTCAAGTTGTTGGCTGGGAAGCATGAGTTCAAGAAGGTACAGTTCAAGTCATTAACAATTACTAGGGTTAAAATTATTTCCGTGCTTTTTTGGTGCATTTGTGGTAATTTTGATTTTCCTCATTAGATTGTTCTTCACCGTGGCTTCTGCTTTGATACTCCTAAACCTTAAGTCTAAAAACCAGAATAATTTTGCATTAGCAATTTACCTTTGACTTGTGAATAAAATTATTTAATTGCTTTGTGATTCAGCCAGAAAATAAGAAAATAGAGAAGAGAGTAGATAGAATAAAAACTTTCAAATGCAGACTTTTATTTTAAAGATGGATTATTTGCAGAAATAGAAGACAAATGTGAAATGGGATAAAAGAAAGATAAAATCTGATGTAGAGCAGTGATAGCCTAGAAAAAAGTGGAAATATTTTTGCTCCTATTTTCCTTATCTCTGTAGTAACGTCTCTCAAAAGCGACTTGTCTAAGACTCCTTAGACTGTTTGCTGGCAGCAAATTTCATAAAAACATGAGCAAAAAATTGAATTAAAGGTTGATTTTTGCCATTGTGTAGAGAAAAAAAAGCCTCAGTTGTAAATAAGACCACATATTTCTCACTGCTATAGCAATCATTTTGGGTTTTTTTTCAACTAAAAAAATACAACATGGAAAGAATCTTTTTTGGCATTTTGTACTGTTGATCAAAAAGAATGAGTGATGTTAGAGAAGGAGGGAAGAGCAGAACAAATAGGGTCTATACAGGTGTGCATGCTCTCAGTGGTTCTGTCAGTCACATTTGCTCGATCTGATCTGAAGAAAATAAACCCATTAAACTCTCAGTGGAAAGAATAACTTTTCTGATCCTTAGGTGAACAGCAAATACATACCTCCCAGGGAAGCTGGACAGTACCTTACAGCAAGGGCAGCAAATTTGCACGAGTCAGAAACCCAACATGGTTTTCCTCTGGATTTCAGAGGCATTTCCCTGACATCTATCGCCAAGCTACAAATTATTCAGACATTAAATGTGCAGAAGAAAATGAGCTTATCATATTTTGAAGTCTTTTGGGCTCCTCTTCTCCTCTCTGTCAGGAATCAGTGACATCCTACCATATTTCACCTATGCCTGCCTAATTAACAGGTACCTTTCTTTCTAAGAAGAGCCTATCATCATGCCATGTCAATGCCTTTCTTTCTTTCTTTCTTTCTTTCTTTCTTTCTTTCTTTCTTTCTTTCTTTCTTTCTTTCTTTCTTTCTTTCTTTCTCATGGTATTTTTCTCTATTTTTTTTAATAGAAAGATTATGGTTTAGTATTAATAGCAGTTCAGATGAAAGGGAATAAGCACACATTATCTAGAATGAGTGGCTTCACTCAGATACTATTGCACTGGTTGGCATACTCATTACAATCTGAAAATTACCTTCACTCATATAACTGTGCCATCAAAATCATAGCACCTAAGCTAATAACTTAACAAAAACCTACAGAAGAGAATAGTTTTACATTCTCTTCACTCTTCAGCCAATAGTCACAATAAACAACATCTTGTGCTAAATGTGCCACTTAAGATCTTTGTACATTTTCCTTGTTCCCTCTCTGGCTGTGTTTTTCTTGTCTTTTTCTGTTTGAACTCTGTCAACACTGAAGAAAAAGAACATCTCAATCTGAACCGCCAAAGCTGTGGAAGGGCATTGAAGCAAGACTTCATCACCTATGAACTGGCAGTGAGGGATGTACACTGCATACTTAATAGCACCTGCAGAGCACCAGATTGATCACCTCCATGACAAGTCCTGTGCAAACATGTGATAAAGGAAG
Organism: Phainopepla nitens; assembly: GCA_013400175.1. Lineage (NCBI taxonomy): Eukaryota > Metazoa > Chordata > Aves > Passeriformes > Bombycillidae > Phainopepla > Phainopepla nitens. The sequence continues at coordinate 250,703 of VXBQ01015447.1, forward strand.
ACAGTCACTTCCCCACAAAAGGTGCAGGTAAAAGTCTCTCCTGTCTTCCTTTAGTTCACTTTCCTATGCCCACTCCAATTACTACTACTACCCTTGTTCCTATTCCCTGTTGACTTTCCACTCTTCTCAGGCTGCTTATGAAAAGGAAATGATCCTTTCAGACAACTTCATTCTACTTCTTGCTCCATTTCAAGTGCCTCAGTATGAAGCTAGAATGTTTTGTTCAGGCAACATGGGAGAGCTCAGCTGGAATAGGGAGGGCATGGTTTGGGGAAATGTCCCTGTGGGATCTGGTGTAGCTTGTGTCGCCCTCTGAAAGTTAAAGTAAATAAGAAACAAAGAATTACTGTGTGATCATGTAATGAGCCAAAAAATAAAAAAAGAAATCAAGAAATGGGACACAAGTTAGACCGTCTGGGAAGAGGCAGCACATAGGTTAGACCTACGCTGCAATTTCAATCATATTGCGATAGCTGTGAGTAAAAACATAGACAACCTCTGCTCATAAGTCACACACAATGCAATTGCTTCAGCAAGGAAAACTGACTTTTTTTTTTCTCAGAAAGGACATAATTACTAATGAGCCTTTGATAAGTGCTTTTAGCAATGAAGCCCCTTTTGGCCTCATTGAGTAGAATTGCTCTGGAATTGCAACTTTGCACCTGGCAAATAATAGTGAAGAAATGAATTTTGACAAACTTGCTTAGTACCTCAGCAGGGAAATTTTGGAGGACAAGACACATTGATATTTTTAGTGGTAAAAACCTCTAATCAGTTCTAATCCCAAAGCTAGCAGCCAAAACCTCCAGCTTTCAAGAAGTGAAAGAAAGAGCTGGAGGCTTGGTTTTTGGCTTACAAATGCTTTTTCCTTGAGATTATTGGGGAAAAAGTAGAAAAGTATTTTAAGGATTTGAGCCTCTTCTGGTTTGCTGGTTTTGTGCTAAATTCTGGGAACTACATTAAAAACATGATGAGTTTACTCCTGGAAATATTGCACACTAACATGTGAATGAACAAATGCAATATATTGCCTCACATGGTCAATTTATATTGGCAAGGGCTGTACAGCTTTAATCTGTAGTCTTTAGTTTTCATCTCCTTGATCTCTGAGATGGGTCATTGATGATAGCTCCCATGTCAGAGTAAAATCTCTGCTGAGAACAGACTTGGAAGTAGAAGACAGTGTGATTTACCATGCGGAATGACCCAGGTGATGGATACAACAGGAATACTTTGCAGGAAGGAACAAGAACACCAAACAGCTCATGTTGAGATACTGTGATATCACAGCAATGTACCAAAAAAAAAAACAAACCAGGCAGTGGGGCAAGAGGGGATTTAAGAGATGCTTCCTTTCTCTCCTTGTGTTGGCTTCAGAACTATTTAGGATGAAGGTTTCACAAAATAAGAGTATTCTGATTTGGAAAGGACCCACAAGGATCATCAAGTCCAACTCTGTAGCAAAGGGCCCATACAGGGACTGAAACAACAACTTCAGCATCATTAGCACCATGCTCTAACCAAAAGACCTAATCTTTGTGTGGTAATCCAGCTGTATGCTTACTATAACTTCAGAAAAACTGTTTCTGGCAGATTTCTAGTGTGTGTTCAATTTTCTCCTTTTCTTTTCCTACATGAAGAAAAGCTGATAAGGAACATTTCTTTCAGGAATAAAAGACAAAGGCTTAAGAAAAATATCAGAATTAAAATTTAATACAAATTTTTTGTACAAAGAAAATCATATATTTTACCTAATTTTTCCATTTCACTGTTCACAGTTCATTTCTCTAGAACTAGGAGCTAGTATGTTCATGAGTAAATTTTTTGTTTCCCTAAGATCACAAATATTCTTTTGAAGAGGTTGTGTTCCTGTAGCGAGACTCCAAGTCCTCCACATATACCTGCCATTCAGGTACCCGTAAATTTGGTTTTCTAGGCATGTTTATTGTGTGGAGTTGAATACATCATCAAGTGTCTCTTTCAGTAAAATTATGGTTTTGACTGAGCCTGTGTTTCCCTCTTTTTTGGCGTACTATGGTGCTCATTTTTGTAAGCACAGCATGTATCACTATGGCGGCATCCATTGAGGAAAAAAAAAAAAACAAACCAAACCACAAAAACACTTCCTCCAAAAAAAAAAACCAAAAACAAACCCCCCCCCCCCCCCAAAAAAAAAAACCCAAACCCAAAACAAACAAAGAAACAAAAAAAAAACCCATAGGATAAATTGTAACTTCAGTCAATGGTTTTGACTGGGTGAAAAAAACTGGGAACTTTTGGCATAGTGGAAAGAAGTTCCTGGGATCCCTGTGCATCTGTAAAGGAAAACAATCTGGCTCACCAAACGAGGATGATGTATGTTATCTGTTGGTCTGTTCTAGGTAAAATTATCTTGAAATATCATTCTGAATAATGAATTTTGAAGCACCATCAAAAGAAATACACTAATTCCTGTCTAATTACTTGATATGCAACTAGAATTTGGATGAAAGGTCTTTTAAAAGAATTTCCATCCTGTGTTGCCATGTTGGAACTGAAAAGAAGTTTTGGAAGTGATTCTTATCTGCTCTTTGAAAAAAGGAAATTGATTGCAACTTATAATATACTGTCCCAAGCTTGATATTGTGACTTCTGTGCTAAGAAAAGCAGTGTCTTGATGGCTGTATCTTTTACCTATCATGAGAAAGAATAATTTCTTGACTGTATAGAAATCAAACCTTAAGAACAGTTCCAGTTAAAAGCCTTACTGGCTCTGGGAGCAACACCCAAGTAATGCTTATAGTACTGCTTTAACCTTTAGAAACTGCTTTAAACCTTTTAAAGTCAGATTGAGTCAAGTACTTCAGAATATGTTTTAGAGAAAAATACTACTTAGGCAAAAGAATGAAAGAGATGCAATTAAGTTAACAGTAAGTCTTCTATCTGGAACTTCTTTTTTTATTTTTGGGAACTGTAAGACTGTAGAGGAGTTGACAATTCTTATTCCCTCCAGCTCTCATCTAAAATTAGAAATAAAAAGTGGAATATGCCAGTTGATGCTTCTGATAAGGTAAGGGAAACATAGGGAAACATCTTATGTAAAGACAGAGACAGATTTAAATTTTGAAGGTAGCAGCAATCATTCTATTATTAGGGGAGCAACTTGTCTCAGGGCCTTAATTCTGTAGTATTTCTTGTCCTGTACTATCAGTGGGGGAATAGGAGAGTCCTTAGTAATAACCTCAGTCCCAGCTGTAGCTCTTTCTCCGGGGGAAACGACACTGTGACTTTTCTGACAGCACAAAGAGTATAGCAGAGAGCGAGTTTCACAGCTACTGCTGCACTATAAATATACTGTATTACTCAGCTGATGGGATACTTTCCAGTCAGGTAAGAATTAATTTTTGTGTTTAAATACCAGTGTCACCTGAAGAAGATGTAAAAGTCTGGATAATGGACATAGCTTGGGAACTAATAGAGTAACATATACAACCAGAAGTCCTTACATTTTTGTGTAGGGAAGCTGATATTTTATTAATTGTAGCAAAAATTACAGATTTTGCAGTCTTCTCTGAAGCAAGAAACACAGCCTTAAGCTAAATCAAGAGGTCTTCTGAACATTTTATCAGTACATTTCTACTGAAACAAGTAGATGCAGTTAATTGGCAAACACATGCTACCAGAGCAAGAAACTTTGTAATCATGCTCATGCTTAGAGGATGAACTGCAGCTGTAAGGCAGGCCCCAGAGCACAGAATCACAGAGCACGCCTATTCACAGACTTGAAAGTTTGGGGTTTCTTTCCACAAGGTCTTTGCATAAGTTGTGCTTTTGGGAGTAGGTGAATATGCTTTGTGCAAGCAGACTGTGCTTTGTCTTAATTATAATTTTGCATTCCCTTCATGGGAGAGAATATGGGGTAAAGCTGAGGAATCTGTGCAGTAGCTTCTTGAGAAATAGAAGCTATGAAAGGATTTACTGTCTCCAAATTACTTTCACAGCACCACTCAAAATGCTCAATCATCACAGCATTTAAGTACTCAATACTCCTCAACAGAAAATTTAAACAGAGAAACTTATTTCTCTGTGTCACCTGAAACTTTTATTTCCAACATGCACATGCTAATGATCTATTGACTGCTCTTTGCAAGAAAGTAATCCATGAACAATACTCGATTTCCTCTGATCCTGGCCTGAAGTGCTACAGTACTTTTATTGCCAATGATTAGAGAGTACGGAAAGTAGCAGGTCAGAATATGGGTTTTTTTCCCTCAAAAAGTCAGAGAGACTGGGAAATTGTGAAGGGGTTTTCTCATAGAAAATATGAACTTCAGCAAAGAGAGGAAATAACGCTGATCCTGAAACATCATTTGGATACTTTAAAGAAGTTGCACTGGAAATCTGTGTCCTCTTCCACTGAGAGTCCTCTTCCCCAGATTATTTTCCATGGAGTATTTCCCTCTCTCCTCTTTCCAGTGTCTCAGGGCCAGAGAACATATTCTATAGAAGAGAGTGGGTATACTGAAACAGTTGAACTAAAACTCCTCAGTAGCACAGTGACAGCTTATTCAAATCTACTCTGGGCTTGGATGCTCTGTTTTTTGGCAAAGCCTTTGGAAAGCAGATGCTTTCATATTTTGCTTCAAAGCATTTCCACAGAACATTTTTCCTTTCTTCATTAGAAAGTGACAAGTATGCTAAATTTGTTATCAGAATTTACTTTATTCAGAACATAATTTACTCTTTGCCTTAAATTTCACTTTAAAAATGCTACATTTTCTGGGTTAAATTTCTATTTCATCTTAACTTTATTTTCTGGCTTCCATTCCTCACGCTAATACATTTTTATATATAAAATGTCTATCTGCTTAAATATTCTTATTTATATAATTGTAAAAAATAACAGCAGATGGAATCTTCTTGCTGTCTGCAAACAACGTTTGATGACGAATGCACAACACTGTCATCCAAAATTGCTGTTTATGGTGAACTGCAGCCTTTAATAAGAACTTGCTGTGTATGTTGAACAGTATCCTGGATTTCTGTAAAATGCTTCAATAAACTTGTCATGCAGATTTCTTTCCCTCCAGGAAAAGACAACTTAATGCCTCCTCTATGTTTACCTCTGTTTTGGATTTATCAGTGGAGGCATGCATGTGTATATACACGCTAGAAGGTTTTTATGAATTGCACAGTTATTGTTATTTCCCCTCATACACAGAGTAAAAAGCTCCTTTCAGCCTGACTGAATTTTAATTCTGTTTCAGAGAATAACAGAACAGGAAAGCATCAGTCAGACTCTGAGAGAGCATGCTGTGGGTGTCCTATATAATCTGTGTGGCTGTGGGTGGCACAGTCTAGACTTAAGTAACCCTTAGAACAACCTGATTTGTCTCCCATAATGTCGCCTTTGGTGTTTGGAGGATTTTAGCAACTCCAAACTCTTCAGGATAGAGTTTTCTGTGCTGTGCATGCACCTCCAGCTTTTTGTACCCAGCAATTTTTTGTGCAAGCTTCAGACCAACATGGTACAGTTATTTATAAGACGGTAATTAGGGGGGAAATATGTTTAGTTCCCTTGAAAGAATAAATCTGAAAATATTTTTAAGAACCACCAGCAGCGTTCTTTCCTTCTCTCAATCCACCAAACTCCGTGTTTTAGTGCTAGCACTTGAAGTGGTGAATCATTACCTGCAAATGTTCTCTTTATTTCCATAAAAAACAACCCACTTTTAGCCATGTCAAAAGCCTCTGAAAAAGATTTTTTGAGCATGAGCCAAAAAAATTTTTCATCAGGGCACCAGATTTCTCCAGATATGATGAGCATTCCTTACACTCTGGCCTATTTGATAATATTTGCCTTTATGATCCCACTGGTTCAAATTATCCAGACTTGTGTGGCAAAATGTGGTCCAGATATGTGAGCCCTGTTGAGGGTGGGGAGGTGAGGTGGAAGCAGCTTTCAACGTTGTGGGTTTAGATGTGACCTCTTCCATGCTTTCCATCCTCTAGCCCTAAGGAGGAAGAGATACAGAGGAGGTGTGAGCGCAACCTACAAGACTGTGGTGGAGGTAGGTGTGGTGCACGGGGGTACTAGGGCAGAGACATGAAGGCACTGGGAACTGGAGATGAAAAGAGAAGAGTGAGGTGGTTGCAGAGATAAGATGACATGAATTAGATGCCCACTGCATAGGGAAGGGAAGCTAAAGCTGAGATTTTGTGAGTAACTTTAACTACTCATTTATATTTTTTTCTTTTCTCTGTAATGATCATTGAAACATGTGATGGTGTCCTGAACAATTATTTTACATATTCATCTCCTACTCCAATTAGAGGCAATTTCAGCCTCTTGAGAACATCTCTAGAAACTTCCTTTTCACAGCAACAGAACAGCACTTCTTTCATGTCACCTAACAGCCTTGCTCCTTGGACAACAGGCTGAGCCAGCACTGCATCACTTGGTAGCATATTTTGAGCTCAGCTGCTCTATCCAGGAAAGTAGGAAGAAAGTATTCTGAACATGAGAGTTGATAGTTTAGCTTCCTTTATAATGTGGGGTCAGCTACGATTTTTTCATTGAAACAACTGCAAGTACATTTCTAATTTCATGCCAAAGGTGCTGTTTCCTTCTTGGCTTAAATGGATATATTTATTTTTTTGTTATACAGAGAAAGACTGCGCTGTACAGACTACTTCTCTACAACATCATCTCTCCCACGTCTTTCCACTAATTTTGTAAGTTTGTTCTTTCCATGTTTGGAATGAATCCGAGTTTGTGTGGGCGTTTCTGCCATATTTGGCAGGGGAGATGAGAAGAGGTTGTGCCCTCTATGTAAGTGACCACCTGGATCTCTGCCAGAGGCTGGATGAGGGACTGACCGAGAGTTTATCTGTCAGAATTAAAGCGAAGGCAGGGACAGGTGACTCTCAACAAGGGAGAGAGAGTGGATGAGGCCCTCTGTGGATGGATAGGAGCAGACACATTCACAAGCCCTGGTCCCCATAGAGGACTTCCACCACCCCAATATCTGTTGGAGGGACAACACGGCAGGGCATAAGGAGCCCAGAAGATTCTTGGAAGGTGTTGATCACAACTTCCTTCTCCAAGTGAGAGAGGAGACAACAAAGAGGGGTACTCTGCTGGAACTTTATTCTTAACAAGGGGGCTGGGGGGGATAGTACTCCCAGGCAGCATTATCTGCAGTGACTATGAAATGATGGAATTTAAGGTGCTTAGGGCAGCAAGGAGGGCACACAGCAAGCTCTCTGCCCTGGCCTTCAGAAGTGCAGGCTTTGGCCTCATCAGGGATTTTCTTGGTAAAGTACCATGGAATAGACCACTGTAGGAAAGAAGAGCCAAAGAAAGCTGGTTGATATTCAAAGATCACCTCCTCTGAGCTCAGGAGCAATGCATCCCAAGGAACAGGAAGTCAGGTAAAAATGTCAGGAGGTCTGCTTGATGAACAAGGAGCTCCTGAACTAGCTCAGACATAGAAAGGAAGCTTACAGAGGGTGGAAGCCAGGACAAGTAGCCTGGGAGGAATATGGAGTTGTCCAAACAGCCAGGGATTTTGTTAGGAAAGTTAAAGATTCTATAGAATTAAACCTGCCCAAGGAGGTCAAGGGCAAAAAGAAAAACTTCTAGATGTATGTTGGTGATAAAAAAAAGACTAGGGAAATGAGGGGCCTCTCTGGAGGGAAAAAAGAGACCTGGTAACCCATGATAAGGAGTAGCTTGAGGTACTAAATGCCTTTTTTGCCCCTGTCTTCACCAGGAAATACTCCAGCCAACACTGCCCAAGATGCAGAAGGCAGAGGAAGGAACTAGAAGAATGAAGAACCACCTACTGCGGGAGAAGATCAGATTTGAGAAGATCTAAGGAACCCTAGAAAACCTTCCAAAATATATAGGGTGTAAAACTATAGAACTTAATGAGATGCATCTGTAGGTCCTGAGGGAACTGGCAGATGAAGTACCTAAACTACTATCCATCCTATTTGAGAAGTTGTGGCAGACTGGTGAAGTTCCTATTGACTGGGAAGAAACATAACCTCCATTTTAAGAAGAGAAAAAAAGAAGACCAAGTGAACTACAAGCCAGCCATTCTTCTCTGTGACTTACAAGGTCATGGAGCAGATCCTCCTGGAATATATGCTAAGACATATTGAAAACAAAGAAATTATTTGTGACAGCCGACATGGCTTCACAAAGGACAAGTCATGCATGACAAATGTTGGCCTTCTAGGGTGGAGCTACATCACTGGTGGATGAAGTGTGAGATTGGAATGTTAATGACTCAGCCATTTGCAAAAGCAGCAGGTGCTTTGCTGATGTGCAAGGTCACAACACAAGTGCAGAGGAAGTACACTGGAGCTTACAAGCTGGGTTTTGAGCCAGATAAGGGAGAAGTCCAATAAAAAGCAGATCCTGCAAGGTAGGATGGTGCTTTTTATCATGCCAATGTCCTTCTTTTCACAATTGGCTTAGCTGTAAAACTCTCCCCCACCCCGGGAAGGTCACATTCACACACAACATTCACATTTACACGCAGGCCTGACGGTATCCATCCTTTCTGATGGAGCATTACTCGCTCAGCATGCTGATGTGAGAGGCAGGTTATAAATCATCAAAGATGCCTGAAGTGCCCCTAGACTAATTTCTGAAGCCTTCCACCAGAGGACTGCATGTGATCCATGGCGTTGCAACAGATTCACAGTGCTGCAAAAGAGAGGGTAAAACTCCTCCCACATGGGAGGTGCTTGGGCATTCCACCTAAACATATATGTGTATTAATCCATTTAACTCTGTGTTTCATGAACTTTGTATTTCATGGCTTTCCCCCCACCCCCCATAGAGCAAGACTGTGACCATCACTTTGACCAGACAGCAAAACTGCAATGATCAAATCTTGTTGCTGGATCCATGAGTGGTGATATCTTTCTACTCTTATCCTTTTATTTCTTTCTTTCTTTTCCTTATACATTATCTTAAGTGTTATTTTTATGCTTTTATATTGTTATATATTACTATAGATAATAATAACCAAAATGGCTACATGCCTCTTTTCCATTGCAACTAAATTGTTCAAAAATAAATCTTACCTATACATATCTTTAGGAACATCCATCATTCAGTGTCATTTCACTCTAATCTGACCCAAGGGGTCTATTAACAAGGACTTTAGTTATCATCCCCTTCAAGAGCAGGTCATAACATAAAGGAAGGACAATAGACGTCATCAGAAACAGAGAGGGACTTATTACCAAGGCCTACAGTGACAGGTCAAGGGGTAATTGCTTTAAACTAAAATTTGATTTTGATTAGAGAGTATGAAGAAATTCTTCACTCAAGGAACTGGTTACCCAGAGAAGTAGTGGACTTCTGTTTCTATGTCTGTCCCTGGCAGTGTCCAAGGCTAGGTTGGACAGGGCCTTGTGCAACATGGGGTCATGGAAGGTGTCTGTCCATGGCAGGGAGCTGGAACTAGCTGATCTTTAATGCCCCTTCCAACTCAAACCGTTCTATAATTCAATGATTCCTTGTTAGGAACTGTCAGCTTCATTTACTTGCATACGTCACTCTTCTGTCAAATTCTTTATTTGCCTTTTAGGGCCCCTCTAAGCATTCCTTAGCAGGTTTGGGTTTTTTTGTTTTTTTGTTTTTTTTTTTTTTTTTTGCCTGGTACATGTTTTTTCCTTAGTTTCTTATTCCTTACGAAGGAAAGAATTAATCTATCTCTGTTTCTTTCTAGTGCCTGAAGCCAAGCAAAATCTCCTGCTGTCTTGATTCTTTCATACTGCGTTTTTGAGTCTGTAGTGGCTTGCAGTCTGAGCCTACTTCTGCACCTTTTCATTTAACTTGAGCACTTTCTCTGGTCTTATTTGTACTTCTCTGTCTCCTGAGATTTCCAGTGCATGTATACTGACTAACACAAAATATATGTTTCTCCGTGTTTGATTGCTTCTTTTGGCTAGTTCTGTGCGTGTTTTTGTTTATGTGTCCCATTTTCAAGCACACATTGCTAGGGAAATAGTGTTCTTATAATATCCATTGGCGACATTCATTATCATATATAATCTTAAACACTTAGCCTAAACAGCCAATAAGATTCTATTTTGTCTCCAGATGAAATGGGGAAACTGTTCTTGAAATGGTAAATCAAACTATTTTGATGTTTGTATATTGAACTAAAAATTTGATATCCTGATTTTGTTCCTTCCCATGCAATTTCTCTGCAGATGTATCTTATGTACAGATTGTTTGTGTGTAAATGGTGAAAGTGGAAAGAACCATTTTTCTGGAAAAGTCTATTAAATGAATTTATTGTTTTAAAGTTTACCGTTAGTATTTATATTAAATTCTCTGTTGTATTAGCTTTTCTCTTGAAGTCCTTCCCCATCTAGTAAGGGGACATTTTTCTTTAAGCACTTGTAGCATATACTTGGATAAAATTCTGGGGAATATGTTACTAAAGATTTTAATTGACATATATACATCTGTTAGCAATGCTACAGCACTCTTGTGTAAATGCTTTATTTTGTTCCACTTAAGAATACATTCTTAATATTGTGAGTGCTGCTGCTTGGCATCAATGCAATCGAAATATTGATCAATTATTTCTTTTCTATATTTGTGAAAAATATGCAAGTCCTTCAAATTAAAAAATATATTGAATTCCCTTCTTTTCATAGGATCATAGAATGGTTTGTATTGGAAAGGACCTTTAAAGGTCATCTAGTCCAGGTCATCTCCCTGTCACGGGACTCCTTCAATCACTCAGATTTCTCACAGCTCTGTCCAAGCTGACCTTGAATGTTTCAGGGATGGGGCATCTAGAACCTCTCTTGTTTAACTGGGGCAATCTGTTGTGCCCTAGTTAAATTGGAAATGCATGTTCCTAGGACACTAAGCAATCATCAAAAACCAACAAAATTAAGAAAGCAAGTCTTCTGCAGGTACATGATGGATGATCTTTGACTGTTCTATCATTCTCCTCCTTTATTTAGTCCTTCATACCAATATAGTCTGCCACATCAGCTTCCTCTAGCCAAAGGATATTGTCATTACCACGTTACATTTCTTCTAGTTAAGTTCCTTCTCACAATATAGGTATAGAGAAAGATAGGAATGGATAAGAAAGAAATCTAATCACTTATAAAATGGGCTAGACAACATATTTAAAGGGATAAAATTGCATGATCTCCATATTAATTACGGGGAGTTGGATTTGAGGATTGAGGCAGCATCTTCTCATCTGATATCTGGCTCGTCTCCCTCCAAGATGAGAAATTCTGAAATTATAGCAGCACTAAAACCAGAAAGGGGAAATATGTTGCTAGAGCTTTTGCTTCCCAAAACCTGAGGATGTTGAGGTAATCCAGTAGAGGAGTCTGGCTAGGATATGACAAGGCTAACTGGGTTTCCCTTGCAAGCACCTTCTTGCCCTGACATTTCTCTGGTGTAAGGGAGAGGGCAGACCCAGAGGATGCAAATACAACCTGTTATTGAACTCACTGTTGGCACAAGTGTTCAGGATATGTTTGCTTGGCAGCTATAGATACAGCTGCAGAAACAGATACTGCTGAGGTTCTGAGAAGCTTGTAAGTAAAACATATTGGCCTGGCTTTTGTTCTGGCAACCTCTAAATGCCACAGCCAGCTGTGCTAGGCTTGAAATGCATCCATGAAGATTACATATAAAACGTGTGTAGGCCTGCAATGTCCAGGTCAATGCGCTTCCAGATATTCTGAGGGCAACAGCCCCATGTGAGGCACAGTCCTGTTTTGTTCACTGTTTCTAACACCCATCCTCTATGCTTCCAGATATCCGAGTGTAAACATGTATATGGATCCCAGTGGCTGCATTAGGACCGCAAAGGCCCTGTGCACATTTGTATTTCCTAACCTTAGGTCCTTAAATATACAACCTAGCCCTTAAATTTGATTATTCTTTAGGTAGAAGTATGCCCTATATTCTTCTATCTACTCTCCTTCAGCACTAGTGCAAGAAACAAAACCCAAAAGTCTACTGACCAAATCTTATTAAAAAAAAAAAAGCCAAAATAAAAAAGAAATTGAGCATAAACTTTAGCACTGAGGTGGTATCTTTACAGTTAATAAAAATTCTCTGTGCCAAGTCCCTAGGTTTTGTAAACTCTAAGTTTCATTTCTGTTCTATAAGTTTATATGTTCATAAAAAGAGGTGCAGAGGTAAAATAGTTTAACCCTTAGTATGAATTTTAAAATAGCTTGATTTTAAAAAAATGTTAATATCTTGATATGAGATTATCATTTGGGGGGTTTGGGGTTGTTTGTTTCTGGAGGTGTTGATTTCTGCTTTTGTTTCTGGAGTGTTTTTTTGGTTGGGCAGTAGGATTTTTTGTTTTGCTTTGCTTTGCTAGGTGCCAAATACTGCCAAATACTAATATCCTTTCTCAGATTTAAATTAAAAAGAACAAACTTGTGGTAATTTTAAATTTATATAGTGGGGAAAATTTCACTTGGGGGGCATACATCTACCGTTTGGCTCAATTAGACTTGAACAGACACAGCAATTCATAATTCCTGGAGGGAAAGCAAGCTTCTGTTTCAATAACATGGATTCAAAGGGTTTCATCTTCAGAATGATCTCTGAGGGCATTAAATATGTTTCATTTAAATTTTAAACCTTGTTCATAATTGAGTAAAATCTGTAAGAGGGTTTTTTCACTCTGATTTCTTAGATTTCTTTTCCCTTTCAGTGGGTTTTAAATATCTGTTAACAATAAATTATATCTTTGTGACCCAGCAAGAGCTAAGGTCTTGGAAAATACAGTGAATGCATGTGCATCCACATGTGCTTTTGTGTGCACATGTGCCTACATGTGGCTGTAATGACTGGAATGACACTGCATGAATAGGTAAGATCCTATTTGCTAGCTCTTCAACAAACAGTATCAAGGCCATGTTTACCTTGTATGAGGCAATATCTTAGTTAAGGGGACTCGGTTATTCCTAACGAGGATGCCTGTGTTGGTCTCTCCATCAGAAAACATCCCAACAGCCTTCTCAGTGAGAGATGCTGGACTCAATGCTAATGTCCAAAGTGATCAGCCTTGACCACTTTTCTGCACTGTCTGAACAGCTGGCAGCCCTGCATCTGGCCTGCTGGAAATCCAGAGACCCATATGATTTCATCAGCAGCTCTAATGAGGGGAGGAATTGAGTGTAATCTCCTCAGATTCTATTCATTACCCTTTCTGGCCATCACCCAGAGGTCCAAGTGTCTTACGTCTCTTGCTACTGAATTTGCAACTCTCCCTTCTTTTTTCTACCTGCTAGTTCCTATGGATTCCCAATCAACATGGAGAGACAATGTTTGCTGTTAAAGGGCAAAAAAATAGATAAGTGACCTGGCTGCAGAAACTTCTTCAGAAAATTCCCAGATTGGGGATTTGTTTAAAGATCTAGTCCTTTAAAAATTTACTCCTCAATATCCTTCTGCTGCCGCAAACCACTGAAAGATTGGAATCTGCTGCTTTTTCTTGGTAAGAAAAGCTATGCTGGACCTCACCTCATTTTTCATTTTAAATGACACAGTCATTGGAAGCCCAGAAGAAGTATAAACTCCTTGAGGAGATGTGCAAAAAATAATTTATTTTTTTAAGCTAAACTTGGCAGTAACAGTTCAGAAAGGCCTTAAGCTGCCTTGTAAGAACCCATCTCTTCCACAGAAAATGATGACAAGGGACTCGCTTTTTAAAAGGTCAGATCTTTGGGATGAGAGATACGGTATTGTGCAAGAAAGAGAGCCGTGACATCCAGAAGGCACTAGGATTAATGCGTTCTACATCATGACTCATAATAATCATATATAGTGTAAATGGTAAATACATTTTCTCCTCAGAGCTTTTGCCACAATTTGATATAAGCTTTTCACTTGGGGAATATGGTGTCAGAGTAGGAATATGGAGAGTTTAAAGGTTTCTGACAACTTTCAGAAATCAGTGACAAGAGACATAAAAAAACCTGATGTCAAAACCACAGTAAGATATAGCTTAACCTTTTGATCTTGAAATGTTTACATGTATTTTATTGTTTTATATAAACTTACACAATTTTCCACATAGACAACAATAAACTCCTGTGAAATATAACTCTCATGCCGAGAATTCAAAATACAATTTTTTTTCCTTAGAAAATAATAAACAAAGAATATAAGGCTATCAAATATTTCTCTATCTTCTGTTGGTGTTACTCTGCTAAATGATAACATTAAAAAGATCTGCTTTTGACACCAGCATGAATTTCTTGACAAGAAGGCCAGAAATTAGATATTTCTGGGTTTTTTTCAAGCAAAAAAAATGCAAGATACAGCCTACCTGAATTCTAATGAAAGCATGAATGCATAGAACTATAACCTTTCCTCTACAGCCGGATGCCTGAAAACTATGGCCCAAATCTTCAATTAATATGTACATGCTTACTCACAACTCCATGCACCACTACAGTTTGCAGTTGCCAATTCTCACATAAACTGTGAGTTTCATGACATTTAATATCAATATTAAAATATCAGCTCACTGGGAACCTGAGTTTCCTTAGAAATAAACTAATGAGCTTTTTGTTGTAGAGAAGAATTGAGAATTAAGATTCTAAAAGTCACAGCATTCAGGGCAGAGACTAAAGATATTTCTGCAGCTATATAAGCATCTATTTTCTCATCTCACAACACTAACTTCTGATGAGATTAAATAAAAAAACAGAGGACTGCTTTGGGAATCCAGTACTTGACTTCTGTGTCCAAAATAAGGCACTGTGGAATTGGTATTAGTACTTGCCTAATCTTTTTTTTCAGATCCATAAAAGTTCTCATGCAGTTTCTTTAGTATGTACTCATTTTTGTGCAGCTGATGTCACATAGCCAGCCTCCCACCTGAGTTATGCATTTCAGCGATAACATATTTGTAGGTCATATTCCTTTGAAATATGCCCTAAGCCAGAAGGGAGTCCTGATGAAGTCCTAATTAATCCAGATGTCAAAGTAGGTGTGACTCTAGACTAATTACAAATGTTGTTTGCGTATTTGTTGAAAGCTGCCAAAATGACTGTATTTCTTTATTGCATTTATTAAATTGTGCTCAACAAGCTCTTCTGCAAATTCTCTCCACTGGTTTGGGCTTTCTCTTCAGTCTTTTCTTTTGCATTCTATTTTTTAGAGAGGTATTTCATCATATTCTTGTGGGTTATTTAAATTTTTAAAATTCAAGTTCAGTTTCGGATGTTATACATCTGTAACATTCTTGATGTGGTAAGTGATGGGACCTGTAAGCAAAGCTCTCCTCTGTCATGCAAAGATGCTTTCCTAGGGCTAGATTGACTTCTGGAATTTGTTGTGGATACACAGCCTTCTAAGGTGGGTGAATGGTCTTCTGAGATTATTCTCTAATTACAAACTGCTTGACAGAATACAAGCTAGTGATCAGGAGCTGCCTACTGTAAGATGACTTTTCACTGCTGGAGTACAAGGAGATGAATGTAAATGAGAACTATTGCAGTATATTTATGGGTAGATTCAATGATTGTTCTTTTTTTATTTCATCTAGTATTAATAACCTTCTACTGCTAATGTAACCTACTGAGAAGAAAATGTAGGCATAGAGCTTATTTGCTTGATGTGTCATGTTTGTAGTGTTATAGAACTGAGTGCTAGCTCCAGGCTCTTCAGAAATAAGTGATTCATACTAAACAAGTTCTGTCTGTGCCTTGTTGTTGAGGGAAAAAATACTTTTCATAATTAAAAAACAAATGTAGAGGGACGGTAGTACCTGGATAAATACCTGACTAACTACCTGCAGGAAAAATCTGTGTGCAATACAGAGTTAGCCCTTCCCTTAGTACTAGCACACTGCCTTGCATAGCCCACTGCTATGAATGACAAAGCAGTAGTCTCCCAGTGTAATTGGCATTTCAGGCATGTCTTTAGGAATTCTTAATATTGAAAGATCACAACCTGCAAAAGGATATTTAGTGCTCTTTGAGACCAAAATGTATGACCCTAATTTGCCAAATAAGATGCACTTGGATGTTTTTGTTGAATTAGGTGTTAACTTCTTACATGGACTTGAAACTAATAGCTTGAGAGTGCTTGGGAGGTGAGAGGCAGTTATGGGGAGGAACACGTGGACAGCACAGGAATGGGAAGCTGATTGGGTGATAGGATGCATGTACAGCAGCACTGCAGCTGAGCCAGCCAATGCTTCTGTTAAAAGTTCTGCCCTTCTTCTGGTAAATTCTGGTTTTGTCCAGTGGAAATTAAAGGTATATAAAGGTATGTAAAAGTGATCTCCTTTGGATGCATAAGGGGGTCCGTGTCTCTGTGTTCCCCATTGCTACAATCTTTGGTGTATTTTATCTAAATTCTTGAACAAAATACCAAAACTGGTAAAGAAACTGCCCCAGGTGCTCCTTCAGATTAATAATTAATCTACTTTATTCTGGGAAGAAAGGCTGCAAGGAGTGCAGAAGTTGAATTTCCATACAGGGCAGACTAAATCTATGAAGTTCAGTCATTTACACTCTCCTATTATCTGGTCTCTAAGCCATGATTTAATGAGCTCTCTTTAACTGGGACCACAGCAATCCCCATGATGAAGTTCTCTGATGCCCCTTGGAAAAGAATACTGTATTCTCTCAAATAAGTCAGAATTAAAGAAATCTGCATATCCTTTGTTCTTTGAAGTCTTCTAAGTCTTTCATTTACGAAAACAAACCCTCCCAAAAAACCCCACAAATTAAAATTCTTGTGAAGTAATTTAATGTGTGGAGTGCATAGATAATCTAAATAATGATAAAAATTAATCCGTGTGTCCAACATATCATTCTTATGTAGAACAGCTGGGGTTTGAAAAGGAGCACTCGTGCTCAGGCTTGTTGAAATTTTTTGTTCTAGGTTTATTTTAATTTACAGATAGGCAGTGAATGATGAAGGGGGAAAAATATATTTAAATATAGAATTTCTAAAAAACTATGTTTAAGTGTAGAATTATATATATTATATATATAGTATATATTATATAAAATATGTAAATTATAATAAAATATATTATGTATATTATATAAAATATATATTATATAATATATATATTATATCTATAATTTCTTAGGGTAAGAGGTCAAAAGGAGTAATTTTTCTATTTTTGTTAAAATCATGTAAGCTACATATTTTAATAGAGAAATATTAAAATTTATTGTATATGTATTTACTGGGAAATAGAAAAAAAAAAAACCTGGGGATACCTTGGATTTATGGTATGAAAAATAAATGTTTTTCTTCCTGTTTGATGAGGAGGGAGGTGGTTAAAGGTATATGGTAGGTGGAAGAACCTGTGAAGAGAGTTATGTTATGAATAGTTTTTCTTTAATAGACAGTTCAGGTACCCCCTTGGGTGTTTGTTTCTTGGTTCTTGCTCAAGCAGTTCAAATTGTTTTAATTAGTTCCTGTCTTTTTTCCTGTGTTTTGTGTACACAGTCAAACCTAATGAAAAAAAAAAAAAGAACTCTGTAGAAGAAGTGAAGAACTCAGTTTGGATGGAGGCATGAATTTTCTCTTTTTCCCTTCAGGGATAAACAGAGTGATGCCTCCAATTTTGTAATATTTATGTAAATTTTTAACAAGATGCTATTCACGTTTCCTGAGACTATCCCAGCCTGCTTCCTTCAGCCACCCCAGCTCTGTAATTAATATGCTTACAAATTTGCTTCCAAACTGTACTGCTAAGCACAATCAGATCTCTCTTGATTTTTATTTTTTTAGCTGAGCTAAAAACTGGAGACAACTCACTTTCTTAAGAAGAAACAGTAAGGACCAGCCTTCTTATATATCTATCTCTCTATATACCGATGACAGTGAGCATCAGTGTATGTCTGAGAGAGACCTCTTTTCTTGGAAAGCAGAGATATAGCCACATCTGCAGGGTAAGAAATTTCTATCTTCACAGTGGAATGGATAGTGTTTTATAAAGGATCTTTTACAGCAGGTAGGAAGTATGAGGGGGATGAGGGCCTTAGGTATCTCCCTAGAGCCAGAGGTTGACCATCGAGCATAAGATGCCCATATATTAAATCGGCAACTTATGAAGGTCAGAGAACAGGGAGGGTGAAGGGACTATTTTGTGGTGGTTAAAAACAGCCTTCCTAAATAAATGGATATCCCATGAAGCTTTAGGGCAGCAGAAGAACAGAATCATGGCCCAGTGGCTCTGCAAGTTTTCATGTTGCAAATTAACTTTGTACCATGTGGAAAGCAACTTCCCAAATCCATGCTGTGGTTTAGAGCCATCTTTAACCATCTCCCAGGTCTGCTGCTCCCACTGACAAAATGACAGTCCCTCAGCCTCAGCTCTGGGATCGCTGGAACCGGCTGTGTTCGGCATGGGGCAGCACATCCCCTCTTCTCATGGACACCCCTGCAGCCGCCGGCAAGAACCTGGGCACCTGCACCCAGTAGACATCCGTAGCAGGGAAAAACTCATTAATGGGAATTCCCAAATCAAATGTGATAAACAGGTATGTCAGAAATGGCACACTGCATAGCAGCATAAGCTGTATTAAAATAAATCCCTGGTAGTTAAAAGAAGGTAACATTTACATTTCAAGGCCTTTCCTGAGACATCACAGAGACTGTCTGAGAAGAGTACATGAAGTGTTCCCTCATTAAAAAAAAAGTCACTAAAGATTTGGCCTTATGTGATACGGCCAATGAAATAATTTGAAACATGTTTCATGATATACCTAATAAGTTAAACAAAAATACTTCTCTTGAAATTAAAAAAGGAAGCTCTTCAGACCACCTGAAATCCAAAGTGATACAGAATGCTTATTAATGTAAAGCAAAGGCTTAATAAACTTTTGAGAGAAAAAAAGGCATATAGGAAAAAAATTAGCTAGAAGAAACTTTATGAAAAGGGTAATGGAACTGATAAAAAGATTCTGGCTTATCTCCTCAGGAGAGCTCCTCTGAAAACCATTTGTCAAATAAGAACTAAAAAGGGATGTGATAACAGATCTTAGATCTATTAAATCTGTCCTTTAGGATTTCTATACCTATTGTGTCATATCACCTCCAAATACAGAGTGAATAAAATCATATTTTAAAATGTGAAATTGCGGTTTATATAAAAAAATGCAATTACATTAAAGGAGGCAGTCTCAAATGGAGACCGAAAATACCTAAGTTTTAATAAAACTTTCAGGATTTTGCTAAAAATTTTAGAAACGGGAAGGCATTTGAAAAGCCTGTGGAAGTGACAGCATCTGATCCATTGGTTTGTTTTCAAACCTACAGCTGAAGTCTTCAAGATGGATGTAAAACACCACTGGCACTGTTTGCCATTGCAATACTGTTTCATAGAAAGAAAAATGCATCTTTGGAATGGACAAATTTTGAAAACCCTGAACCCACACTAAATCATATATACTTGCTTCCATAATTGTAACTTTTATGACATTATTATTCTAAGACTGCAATTATGTTATGCAGTGTTTCACTGCATGGTGCTAATATCACTGCTGAAAGACAAAATGCTTTTGAGCTATTGTATGTATACATATATACATATATATGTGTGTATATATATATGCATATATATTAAGCCCTATCTCACAAAAAAGTTTGCAGTTCATGAAAGGTTGGTGATCCAGAAATCATGCAGAAAGCCCCAAATGAAAATTTTTTTTAAATGTTCAATTGTAAGATTGAAGATCCTAGTTTCCAATCAGTTGTTGTATATGGAAATAAATGTATGTATAGCTGGACCTCTTATTGTCAGATTTCCCTTTAGGAGATATTAAAATATACACTGCCTAAAGGAATGAAGATTAATGTGTGGTTTGTTACCAAAAATGAGCCAGCCTGTATCATAAGGATGGAAGATCCAGATAACCTGTTATCTATGATGAATGGAGTCTGTCTATGCTGCTCACAGGATATTTGTTTTGTCATTATAACTCATGAGAGGACTTTGACTATGTTGAGTGTCTCTTTTTACTGTTTTGAGCTATTTTGAATGATATGAATTCTGCCTGACCTCAGAGCACAGAAAAAAATCTGCTTTGTATTTTTTCTGAGAAATAACATTATGTGTCAAGACAGATTGCGGAATACTTCAGCTCATTTTGTGGTTTATTCATAAATACTGTGACCTTCAGAAAAATCACTTAATCTGCCCTCTAACTCTACTGCCCATTTTATAAACAGTAATTCTCAATTGTAAGAGCATTTTTGAGAACACAGTCTATCAGTAGTTTCAAAAAGGATGAGATACAATGATGATAAGACATAGAAAAATGGTAAAGTAAATATTATTTAACTTCCTGTTCTTCTTGCTGGGTCATCTTCTGTAGCTATAGAGATGCTACTTGGAATATTCAACAAGAATACCTTAGTGCAAGGAAGTGATATGGGTTAGTCATAAGAATTACCAGGCCAGTGTCTACAGTCTGTGATTTGACAGAAGATTGGACTAGACTATCCTAAGTGTCCTTCACTTCTAAATATAGTTGAATGTAGTTGATGTCAGATGAAAATTGAGCAAGGGCCTGTCAATATGTGAGACGATACTATATTCCACACAGCTTTTCTTAATTTGTGTATTGTCTCCAGTTCTGAGCATTGCCTGGTAGAGAACAAAAAAGGAAGAACAAAATCGAGACACAATCACAGAACATCCTGGGCTGGAAGGAACTCACAAGGATCATCAGGCCCAAATCCTTGCCCTGCACAGAACAGCCCCAAAAGTCACTCCATGTGCCCAAGAGTATTGTCCAAATTCTTCTTGAACTGTGTCAGGCTTGGTGTTGTGGCCAATTCCCTGGGGAGCCTGTTCCAGTGCCCAACCACCCTCTGGGGGAAGAACTTTTTCCTTATATTCAGACTAAACCTCCACTAACACAAATGCAGATCATTGCTTCGGGGCCTGTCACCGGGCATCCACAGAGAAGAGATCAGTTCTGCCCCTGCTCTTCTTCTCACAAGGAAGTTGTAACTGCAATGGGGTGTCCCCTCAGTGTTCTATTCTCCGGGCTGAACAAGACAAGTGACCTCAGCCATTCCTTTTATGGCTTCCCCTCAAGGCCCTTCACCATCTTCGTTGCCCTCCTTTGGACACTCTCTAATAGCTTTGTATCTTTGTTATAGTGTGACACCCCAAACTGCACACAATACCCAAGGTGAGGCTGCCCCAGTGCAGAGCAGAGGGGACAATCCCCTCCCTTGCCCAGCTGGTGATGCTGTGCCTGAGGCGCACCTCAGGACCCAGTTGGCTCTCCTGGCTCCCCAGGCACTGCTGACTCACATTCAACTGACCACCAACCAAAGGGACCTCCCCAGGTCCCTTTCCAGGGTGCTGCTCTCCAGTGTCTCATTTCCCAGTCTGTCCATACATCCAGGGTTGTGTCATCCCAGATGCAGAATCTGGCACCTGACCTTGTTAAACCTCATATGGTTGGAGCTTGCCCAGTCCTCTGATTTGTCTGGGTCTCTCTGCAGGGTATCTGACTTCAAGGGCATCAACAGCTTCTCCCGTTATTTTATCATCTGCAAACTGACTTAGCACATCTTTGAGACCCAAGTGGTTTATGAAGGGCATAGGGCTGAGGATGGAGCCCTGCAGAACCCCACTAGTGACAGGTCATCAGTATGATGTAGTTACTGATTGACTATAACCCTTTGTGCCCAACCCATGACCCATCTCATGAAAAGCTTTACTGAAATCCAAAAAGATTACATCAACTGGCTTCAGTCGATCAACCAGGTGTGTTATATTTTCATAAAAGAAAATTTGACAAGCAGGAATTTTCCTTTTGTGAAGCCAAGATGGCTGTGACCAATGACTGCATTGTTATTCAGGTGTTTTTCAATACTTTCCAGAATAATCTTCTCCATAATTTTACCAGTCACTAAAGTGAGACTGACAGGCCCATATTTCCAAGCTCATCCTTTTTATCCTCCGCAAAAACTGGGACAACATTAACCAGCTTCCAGCTAACTGGGACCTCTCCAGATTCCCAAAATTATTCAAAAATCACTGAGGGAAGCCTTCCAATGACATCAGGCAGCTCTTTGAGTATTCCTGGATGTATCTCACCAGACCTGACAGGCTTGTAGGGAATCAGCTGGAGCAGCAGATCCTGCACAAGTTCAGGGTCGACTGGGAGTCGATCATTCTCTGAGGCAAGCTCAGGGCACTGGGACCTCCTAGGCCCATCATTGTTTGTTGAAGGCAGAGGCAAATAAACCATTAAACATCTCTGCCTTGTCTATGTCCCCTTTTTGAGGTAGCCATCTTATTCCTGAGACTGATGACAATAGATTCTTTACTGGACTTTTTAAAGCCCAGGCTAAAATGTACCAAAGAAGTGTCACTAATTACACCCAACAAAGACTGTAATTGGCTTTTCGGGCTTTAAACAACAGTATTGGATAGCTGACTTAGCTGCATGTCATCAAACCTTCCTTGTGTTAAAACAGGTGGAATATTGGAGCCTTAGCCTTATGGTGTTGTATTTGTTGTTGATGTTAAATTTACCATTCCAACAACTTTTCTTAATTAGGAAACCTGAAGGATTTGTACCTTCTAGAAAGAAAAGAATGCTACAACAATTCCTGCCACTGCACTTAAAATTTGAGCTTCAAAAAATATAAAATGGTGGAGAAATTAGATTAGTAGGAAAAAGCATAGACTCCTAAAATTAGAATTAGTTTAGAATGAGTCTTATTTCTGGATAATCAGAGAGAAGCATAACAACATATCAAAATGTACATCAAATGTACAGAAACAGCAAACTGAATTATAAGGGGGAAAAAAGGAAATGTTTTTATCTTTAAAATTCAAAGAGGAAGTAAATGCAACAGAAGCTATCAGCACATGCAATTCTATAAGTTGAATTCATGAAGCTTGATATAAAGTGAACAAACTTCGAAAATATTTCATCACTTTGGTCAAGATTGAGATTTTCACAACTAGCACAGCATTAACATGGAATTTTTCCATCTGTGTAAAAATATTTAGTTTTGTATTATTGGAGGTAAAGGAGAGCTAAATTCCCTCAAAAGGTGTAAAAGTAAAAGTTTGTAAAAGTTAAAACTGTGAATTCTTGCTCTTTCCCATTTTCCTTCACTGGGAAAAATAAGTGAGGCAAAAAGAAAAATCTCAGAAGAATCTCATCTAGTTCAAAACAAAGATTTTTCTCTGAAAATATCAAGCAAAACAATAAATATGTTTTTTTAATCTTACCTTTTTAATAGAAATCACAGTCTTTTTTTGCTTGCAGTGATAGATTCTACTATATGTGGTGAAGGCTGTGGTTCACAAATCAGGAGCCAGAGGAGGTAAAATATCATAGGTGAAATGAAATGGAAATGGGCTTGAGCAGATCATTGCTGTTTTCTGAAAGCTTAGAATTACTGGTAGTTCCAATTACTGAAATAATTATTCATATAAGAAATATTATGTTCTTTCCAGGAACCTATATTTAGAATACAGAATACTGAAATGTCAGATGCAAAAACTATTAAGAGGTAAATAGCTTCTTAAAATATTTTTTTTTATTTTTTCTAATACCAATCTGCAGTATTTTAAGGATCAACTTTCTCTTGTAAAAGATCAGACTCTTGAGATATACCTTTTCAACTGATATAAACAGATTTAATTCCACCAGTATCACCGAATTTAATCAACTGACATTTGGCTTTTTCTCAACCCCATAAAGCACAGCCTGCACAGGAGATCAGGAGGACAACTGATGCTGTTTGAGGGAACCAAAGCCTTCAAAACTCATGTTAAATGAGGCTTAGGGCTTAGATCTCTTTCATATGGCTGCAATTGATCAATAATAAGTGCCCACTTTGTAGTCCATGGCAAGGAGTGAAGGAGACTTGGGGATTATCTGTTCCTAAGGGATATTAAAGAACTTTAAAAACTGCAAATGTTCTTACACTGGAGGGCAGATGATTCTAAAGATGTGCAAAGTGCAAATTATATTTCCCATACAGACATGCAGACAAAATGTTATATTTATTAAATAAAGATATAGTTTACTAAATTGGTTTTAGTAGGAGTTTATATACTTGAGGGGTTCTCAAGTGTCTGAAACCCATTTTTTGAGAATTACTACATTGTTGTTAGGGTACTTTCTACCTTTGAAAGTTACTTTACACAGTGTCTAAATGGTTGAAATAACATATTGGTTGTGTTAATAAATATGATCATTAATAACATGTTATTACTTGCATGAGAATTAAATGTGCACAAAAAGTTTTCTTACATTTACAGACATAAGAGAAATAATTCAGGGTTTAAGCCCAAGTCTTGTCTGTGCTGTTACTGTAACAGAAAAAAATACCTTGAGAGCCATAGCCAGGTCAAATCCAGCAGTATAGTGGTGGTGTAGGGGAGTAGTCTCTGCTTTTTGTAGCAGATGAAATCTTAGATCTTGGTATGCAGCTTGGAAGAATTTGATGTTACATAGATGCTTCTCATTTCTTTCATATTTAATTTTCTAAATAATGTGTGCTCAAACCTCAGAGTTTCTATAACCTTTCTAACTCCAGTTTATTTTTTATGCCAGATGTCTGGATGAGCATCAGGGTTTTTTTTATTTTTATTCCATTAAAAAAATTGTTTTTACAAGCAGTAAGGACTTAGTAGCAGAAGGGAGAAACAGAGAGTTGCTTATTTTTAATACAGCATTTGTGGTATTTCATGATTTTTTCTGCTGATACAGAGTTAAAGGAAAAAAATCAAGATGGTGCTAATATTACATCAAAAGTATTCTTTTTAATTGGCCTGCGAGCACTTTGGTCTTCAGAATTGCATGCTTCTTACTGAGGGGACCATGCCTGTGCACTCTAGCTGTATAGAAAGGCCTTATAACACCACATAAACTATACTAATATAAGCTGAGTTTTTGAAACTGCATAATAATTTAGTGGCTCAGTAGTTCTGATTGCTTTTGTTGCACCCTCATAATCCTTCTAAGGATCAGCCACCAGGGGCAATGACCTATTATTTTTATGGCACAGTTGATCCATTTTCAGTTCTGCGCACACTTGTGGAGTCCTACTCATTAATAGGCTGGATATAAAGGCTAAATAAAAACAGTGTTTGCAAAATACCCTCTCATTTACAGCTGCTTCTGTAAATTATTTCTTTTTATGTTAATTATGGCATATTTAAATTTGGAGAAACAGTCAATGTAAAAAGCACTGGCATTTTCCATTTTAGGTTAAAACCGTGGGGGTTTATTCAGATGCAGGATTTCTGATCAAGCTATGATAAAAAAATAAGCTGCATAACCCAGCAAAATTAGGTTCATTGAAAAAAGCTCAATTCTTTCATCTAGAATGGGAGAGACAATTAATTAATTTGGGACTGTTTCAGGTATGGTGAAGAGACAAGGCCACTGCATCGGAATTTGACAAAACTATGAGGGGTGTGCTAACAATCAAAGCAAGATTCTGCTAAATACAGGTTTTTTGCATTTTCTTCTCCTTTTTCACACTTTTCCTCCTCATTTGCAGATCATTATATTTCTGTAATAGCTTAGCAGCCAGGAGAGACAGAGGCAATGACAGTCCCTAAGTAGAACTAGCTGGAGGAAGAGCTGCAATTGCTTTTAGTTTGCTGATTACTGGAGGAATTTGCCCTCTCAGATTCTTTTGCCTTCTATTATAAAGTCTTCCTTATGTGAACGTAGCAAATAAAGGTGAGAAGTAGAAGTACAAGTACCCTCTTTTGAAGAATATCCAAAGGGCAACCCAGCTCTGCCTATTAAGTATAGTCCCAAGCCAGTCATCCTTGAATTCTATTATTTGCTATAGAGAAACCTAAGCTAAGTCTGCCAGATGGATTTTAATAAATACAGCCAAATGAGAATTATTTGGGTCTGGTCATACCTGTGTAAGATTACCTCACTGTGGTTATGTACTCTATGGCTGAGGAAGAGCCTAGGTTTTTGTCTTTTAGTATCACTGTTCTT
The DNA here is from genome assembly GCA_013400175.1 of Phainopepla nitens. NCBI lineage: Eukaryota > Metazoa > Chordata > Aves > Passeriformes > Bombycillidae > Phainopepla > Phainopepla nitens. The sequence continues at coordinate 276,698 of VXBQ01015447.1, forward strand.
TGACAGTGTCGTCCCATTGAGAGGATACATCCATCTGATATGACTGAGCTGGAGTTCACTTTCCCCACAGCAGCCGTCACAGAGCTGTGCTTTGCATAGGTAGCTGAAAAGCTGATAACTCCCCAGTGTTTTGGCTGCTGCTGAGCAGTGTACACACATCATCAGCACTGTCTCTCCAATGATCTGCCCCTCACACCACTTGGCCAGAGATGGACAAAATCTTGGGAGGGGACATAGGCAGGAAAGCTGACCAAAACTAACCAAAGGGATATTCCATACTTTATATTCAGCAATAAAAGCTAAGAGAATGGGGAAGGGGCATTTCTTACTACGTTGGTCTCACAGAGCAACTGAAGCCCTACTTCCCAAGAAGTAGCTGCACATTCCTTCTGATGGGAAATAGAGAATAACTATTTTGTTTCCTTTTCTTCTGCAAATGACCTTTACTTTTGCTTTATAAAACTCTCTTTATCCTGGCCTGCGAGGCTTTTTAAAATTTATTTATTTTTATGTTCTGTTGCCCCTGTCCTACTGAGCAGGGGACTGAGAGAGCGGCTTGGTGGGCACCTGGGCAACCAAAGTCAACCCACCACAGAGGATGTTAATAAAGCAGCTACAGTTTGACACCATTCAGTGGGAAATTCTTGTAGCTCTGCAGACTTTGTCTCATTAATATTTCTCTTAGCCCTTCAATCTGAAGGGCAGGTTGTGAACCCACATCATTTCTCAAGAAAAGCCTTACCTGGTCCTGAGATTGGCACCAAAAAAGTGGTGTATATTTCATTGATAGTCCACTGGCCTTTTCCCAGCATCCTTCCACTTATTACTATTCAAAATAAGGTATTGCTTACTCAACTGCTCCAAGTTTGGATATTTACAATATGGCTGGTCCCTCTTCTTCTCCCTTGGAGGAATACACTACGTAGAAAAGTGGATATTAAGCTTCTGTAGGTAAAATGCTACAAGTAGGTATACTTAATTTTAAGTGCTTGTTCCTTTGCATAAGAAATACCTTACAACATTACATTTTAGATGTGTAGTTCATTCAAACAATTTGAGTTCACTCTGTCTCAGCCTCTAAGTTTTTTTTTTCTTATTTTATTTTCTGTAGACACATTAATAAATAACAGATCCATTCAGGTACCATAGGTTTTAAATGTAACCCTCTATAATCTACCCCCTAGATATATTTTGTACAAAATTACTTTTGAGCTTAGCCCATCTTAACAGTGTGCGTGGGAGATAGAAACAATCTGAATGCTTTAAAAAAATTCACACCTCCACTCTTAGTACTTAGCCTTTATATGACATGTTTCTCCTGAAAGGTTCTCTGAAAGGTGCTGTACTATAATTTACTCTTTAGTCTGATAATTAGTTATTTTAGGGTTAAAAAGCCAGTGGTACATTTTTTAAAAGCATGCAAGCTGTTTAGACACTCAGAATATTCTCCCCTTCTTTTCTCTGCCTCAAAGAGAATCTGTGGCCAAATTTTCACATGTATTTAGGCCTTTTACAAGACCAGCCTAGAGAAATTTCAAAAGCCAACTTAGGTGTCCCACTTATGGTTGAAAATTAAGCTGGTTCCCTGAGGCTATTTTGTGCATGCTTGAACAGCTTTGAAAATTCAGACAGGGCATTTAGTAGTTCAGGTTTCATCGACTTGCAATAAAACCTAAGCTGTTAAGAGCCAGAGATTCTGTTTTCCAAAATGAAGAATTTGAAAAAATAAATCATATGGGTACTTCTGGAAATTGTGTATTATGCATGAAGTGCTACAGTGGATGGCAGGGTAGGGATCCTGCCATGGACAGAAATAGCAGTGGCCAGGGACTGAGAAGGCAGCAGTACCAGGTTTTGATGAACTCTGGCAGTAAGGGAAGGAATGGTGACACAGCTGGGAGGGACCAGGCTGTGGTCTGGCAGGAATTCTCCTTTGGTGGTATGGAATAAGGATAGTGGTGGGGAACAGGGCAGCAGTGATGGTGAGGAGGAAAGAGGTGCAGGAGGTGGTGAGTATCTTGGGGAGGGTCTAACAAGTGGGGTGAGAAGGAGTCTCAAGTGCCAGAAACCTGGTAGCAAGGCTAATGGGCTGAATAACCTTGTAATAGGCCAAGTTAATGAGCAGGTGAAGCCAGATGATAAACAGGTCGATATAAAGAAAAGGGAAAGGGCAAAGGGGAGTGATGGGGACACATGCAGCCTGGTGTCAAAAAAGAAAGCATTGAGAAAAGGTGGGAAACAAGGTGGTGAAGGCTAGACTGAAGGAAGAATCAAAGCCTGGAGATTAACATGTACATGAAAGATTCCTCCCCCTTAGTGAGAAGATGCAGTAAAAGAAGAAGATGAGAGAAGCACTGGTGGTAAAAAGGACAGCAGTGGAGCACTGCAGCTGAGGGGTGGGTGGCAAAGGGCAGGTAACGGTGTGGAAAGGGCTGGCATTGGGTAAGGGAGGTGATGGTGGCAAGGCTGACAGTGAGAAAAGGGCAGGGGCAGGATGCAAGGGGAGGAAAGAGCAGCAGCCATAGTACAACAAGCAGTGATATAAAATCACAGATTAACATCAGCTGTTTTGGCAGGAAATTGTATAGAGTCTGGATGGGATGGAGTTCATTTCTCCATATTTCTCAGTCTGTATGGTACTATGTTTTGGATTTGTGACTCAACCAGTGTTGGTAACACACCAATATTTTTGCTATTGCTGAGCAGTGTTTGCACAGCATCAAGGTTTTATCTGTTTCCCACCTAGCCTTCCTCCATTCCTCACACTCCAATGAGGTGGAAAAGAGACTGGATGGAGACACAGTCAGAAACGTTGACATAACTGGATGAAGATATATCCATACAACATGGCATCATGCTCAGCAACAAAACAGGGGAGAGAAGGAGGGAAGAGAGTCCTCCAAGGTAACTATTGCTAGAGGTTGGCTGGGCATTGGTCAGCATGTGGGAGGTGGTAAGTGACTGTTTTTGCATTTTTTTTTTCCCCCACTTCTTTCCCTTGCTTATAAAACTGTCTTCTCTTATTAACTTCATTTATTAACTGCATTTAGCTGTCCTTATCTCAAGTTTTCTAGCTTTCATTCTTCTTGTACTCTACCCCACTGGGACAGGAATATGCAAGAAGCTGTGTGGGAGTTTTGCTGCTTGGCTGGGGTGAACCCACTGTGGAGTTGAATACTGCTGCCTAGAACCGCACCAAGGGCAGGTAGCTAAGGAGTCGGGAGCAGAAACAGCTATGGGAAGTAGTAAAAGACCAGCTGTATTACAGCTGCAAGCTTGCAGGCAAGGGGAGTTTTGAGAGCAGTCAGTAAGGAGAATGAGGAGGCTTGCTAGGAAATGAAGTAGCAATCACAGGCAGAAAGTGCTGGTGATACGACAAGAGCAAAGCTGTAGGCTGTGCAGCAATGGGAAAGCTGCATGTCTGACAGGCTGGTAAGAGGAGGGGGACAAGCAGGATAACAAGTGAGAAAGAATGAGGAAGAAGAGTCAATGGACAGCAGATGCAGCTTCTGTACAATAAGGAGAAAGCAGGCAGCATTTGGGGTGACAAGCTGAGGAGGAAGGTATGTAGCAGATCAAGTTTTGAGAGGACACACTGAGCGCAGGATGAGAACAAGGTGCAAAGCAGAGACACGGGTCTGGCAACAGCAGGAGGCAGCAAACATGCTCCTGAACAGAGATGGCAAACATAGTCCAACATGACAACTGTCCATGGTCAGCAAGTCAGGTATTGAAATGATGTGATGAGGCCAGGAAGAAGAAGAGTAGGGAAATGGTGATATACAGAAAGAAAAGTTCAAGAGTTAAACCCAGAAATGTCATTTTCAAAAGCTGTAGGAAGGACATTTACAAGCACAGGAATCAAGTAGTGGCAAGACAGACAGTGAGAGCCTGTAGCTAAGGAAAATGGTGAAGGCAAGCAAGAAAAGAAGGAGTTTGTTCTGTGTAAAGGTTGGCCATGGGCAGCAACCGTGGCATGGAAAAGAGTCAGTGAAGAGAGGTGGGATGTGCAGGGGTCACATAGTGGCAGGAGGAAGTGATGCCTTAAGTTTTAGCTTTTATATTTTTCAGAACAGCACTGCTTTAGTGTTTAACTCTAAAACTCCACAGCCTGTCAGCTACTGTTCTCCCATTTTATTCAGACAAAACAATTTCTCTCTAGGCCTGAAACTCAAGGACACCTTACTTCCTCAGGCCCCGAAAAACGTAAACAACAGTGAATTAGGCGGGGCAAACTTGAAGTAAGTAAATTTCATTACCTGAAGCTGTAATTGGACAATTAACCTCTGACATGAAAATAGACCAAACTTATATCTGTCCGAAAAACTCATTATTGTCGTCCATCTTGGACTCTCTGCAAGACTCCTCCATTGCCCAAGTTGTACCCTTTAAAGGCCTTTCAATAAATACTTACTTTTATCCTTTAACTCTGTCTCATTTCTTTTCTAGGTAACCTTTCTAGGCATCAGAAGAATTAAACCTTGGTGATGAAGGTGAATGGTGACAGGCAATGAGTGAACAAGCATGGTCATCACTTGGGAAATGGAGAAGTTGTGAGGCCTGTCTGCAAACAAGGCAGCTCCAGACAGGTGGAGACAAAATGAAGCAGCAAGAACAGGCAGGATGGCAAACAACAGTAAATAATGGCTTGGGAAGGTGGTCTGAGAAAGGTCCTGGTCATTTGGGGAGCAAGAGCAGGCAGTAAGTGGAACAGTGCAAAAATAGTGCATATAGAGAGCAAACACGGCTGCTAAGAGAAGAGGAGGAGGAGGAGGAGGAGATAGCAAATGGGGCTGGCCAGAACAAGCAGTGAATTACAGTAGCAAGACATGGTAGAAAACAGAGCAGTTAGGAAAAGGGAAAGCAGAGGCAAGGTGAGTGGTAAAGAGCAGGACAAAGCTATGGGACCATACAAGAAGGTGACAGTGGGACAGGAAAACAGCATATGAAGCAGTAAAATGAGATGGTGTGGTGTTGAGGGGAGAGACACTACAGGGAATTAGGTAAGGGCATGCTAGGAGAAACAGGGCAAGGCAGGGACTGGTGACACTGTAGGGTAAGCAGCAAGTGAGAGGATGAGGCCTCAAGAGACAATAAGGAAATTATGAACAGGAATATCGAGGACAGAAAGAAAGAAGGCAGTGGTAGAGGCATGGGAGTGAGCCCAGCAAAGGTAGGTAGAATTGAAACAGGAGATATAGCAAGAGATGGCAGAAAATGAGATGGAAGCAATGCCAGAAGCCATGAATAGGATGGGGTGTCACAGGCATTAGGGCTTGACTGCCATGCCCAGATGGAGGAAAGGGAAGTGCAAGTGGCAAGTCACTGTATGCCAGTGGTGCACAGGGGAGGAGAGAGGAGATAAGCAGGTAGGCTGAAGTAATGGATAGGAGAACAAGTGAAACAATGAAGTTGATGAGCAAAACACAACCCTGACCCTTGCTGGTTGGGATTTACTGTAGCTTGAAAATAATTGTATAGTACTGCACCTTGTACCTTTACTGGACCTGCTTCCCCCCATCTGACTCCTGGAGGGGGAAGGACTGGACCCTTCTCCCTCTCTCTTCTCTGTGGCTTTAAATGGAAGAGGCATTTTTTTTTTCATAAGCATTGTCTGTACAAAACACAGGATTCTAAATCTACTGACAGCAATTCTTAGTATCACCTAGTAAGTCTGGGATGGTTATTAACAGAACCAAATCCTTGAATCTAAAGTCAGCCTTTCTCCTTGTCTGTGTTAATGACCTGAGGTGCTGACCTTTCAGCTATTGTCTCTGCCCTTTTGTTAAAGGGATTTGTTCAGGCATGTGCATGTTACAGCCCAAAAATAACTTATGCCAGTTTTCTGGATTGAAAAAAGGTATAATCCTCTAAACAGGGCCTCTAGCAGGCTGACTGGAAATGGACATTGTCTAAATCTGACTATTATGGTGCGAAAATAGTTAAAAAACTGGCTGTGACTGAAGAAGTAGTTGGATCCATTTTTTATTGGCCTAGTTGGTTTCTTAATAGGGGATTAGGAGTAATTTATTGCTTAAGTCAATGCTGTGTTTACTCACACATCAAGTGGGTAGTAAAAAGGATAGATGCAGCATTAGCAAAGGCCATATCAAGGATTTACAAATAAAGAAAAAAAATGAGAAAAAAAATCATTATCCGCCATTTATGTTTGCACCTGAAGTGACTCTGAAATTTTCAAATTGTTCTCGTAGATCAGTTACACTCAATGGCAGATGTGTATATTTTATTACAAGAGGCAATTTCAGGATTTGTTTAAAGCTGAATCACAGTAAGCAAATATCAGCTTATCACACAATATCCTAAAGAGGAGCAGTGAGGAAGCAATCCAGTGGAGTTGACTCAGCCCTTTGTCCTTCTAAAGCAGATGAATTGCATGCTGCTTGCTGTGTGACATGTTTCAAATGAAACATAGAGGAAAACAGCCTTACTGAATTTGCCTCAAATCTACTGTCCATCTAAGGAGCCTAGATGAAGTTTTCTATTAGAGATTTAAAATGTCAGCCAAGTTCCTTTCTCTGCTCAGTGAGAAAGTGCTGCAGGGTCTGTCTACACTGAGTACAGAAACTGCCTCTGGTGACCATATTCTTAACTTTGCTCCCCCTACATATTATAGGGGATAATCAGTGCCTAAACATCATTAAAAATGGTATATGGACGCAGGAGTTCTTCATCAGCAGTTCCCTTTTGGTCTCAGTTTGGTGGCAGGCCTGCTTGCTACTGCTCACCCGTGGAAGAACTGATGGATTCTGGTCCTGCCATGCATATGGTGTGTATAATTAAGCACGGGGGCTGCCTGTAGGGTGAGCGATTATAACACGTTTATTTCCTGCATCAAAGAGAACTCACATTTAATTAGTTTTTCCCAAGTGAAACTGATACCATGAGAAAACTGTCAGGGAACTAATTTCAGATTGTGTACCATTGCAAGTCAGGTTTTTTTGAAATATTTAAGAAAAAAGTTTATCAAATAAAATGCCAGGTTATTGCTGGGTTTATGTCACTCTCTGCATAAAAGTAGAAATGGGAAATTAGCTCATTTTCTTCATAATTTGCAAGCTTTACCGTTGATGCACTCCAGTTTTTAAAACCCTAAAAGAGATTAAGGTAACTTTGCCCACAGAAATATAAGATAAAAGCATTTTGGGGAGGACATCAACACTAATGAAGTCTGGTTTCCTCTGGATTTGCATCCTCCATTTGCATACCTTCACCACAATAATAATAATAATAATAATAATAATAATAATAATAATAATAATAATAATAATAATAATAATAATAATAATAACAACAACAACAACAACTACAATATTAGACTTTCATTAAAGTTCTTTAACAATTTGTCCCCCTCTGCTAGCTGGTATGAAGTATCATCAGTGTTCTCACTGTTGACGTCATAGGACAACTCAGGTTTTAAGGGATCCCAGGAGGTCTCTAGTCCAAATTCCAACTCAAGCTGAGTTAACTGTGCCATTAGACCAGTTCATTCAGAGCTTCTTCCTGCTGGGCCTTGAAAACCATCAAGGATGGAGACTGCTCTGACAGAGGCAGCATCATGCTCGTGATGCAATCTGTTTATCAGTGGAGTTCTAATCTAGGTCTGTCTCCTCCATCCAGCCTTTGATTTTTCCCAAAGCTGGTGAGGATGTGGTACAGGGGCTGGAGGATGTGCTTTGCTGTCAGATCATCTAGAAACCCACCCAATGGCAAAAGTTCCTCGTGAGGGAGAGCGAGAAAAGATGAACAGGTAGGCAAGTCCACACAAGTCACATGCACAAAAGCATCCTATTTCCCAGGTGTCCTATTTCCCAGGCATCCTATTTCCCAAGATAAAATTACATCTGCAAGCACTGAACCTCTCCACAGAAATTCAGATAGAACCATAAAATTAATTTATATTGACAGTTTCTACATTCAGAAGAAGCATGTAGTTCCCAGTTCCTATTTTAAGAGCAATGTTAAGATAAAGTGATGCACTTCCGCCTTGCAGAAACTGCAGCTGGACAGAATGAGCTAAGAGTGTTTTAACATAAAGCACAAAGGAACAGTGTCAGTCACTTCAATGATCTTTATTACTTCTGAGACAGCATTATTAGGACCAGTATCTCTCATTATTAAGTTTCCATCTGGTACCTCAAAAAAGTTGCTTGAAATAGATGAAATTACATCACTCTGGGTCTTGTACTACTGTGAAAAAAATATCATGTCAGGTCCACATGTGCTGGTTTTGCTTGGGGTGGAGTTAATTTTCTTAACAGTGGCTGATATTGGGCTGTGTTTCTGATTTGTGCTGAACACAGGGTTGATAATATTTTTATTATTGCTGAGCAGGGCTTGCACAGAGCCAAAGCCTTTTCTGCTTTTCGTATTGCCACACTGGCCGGGAAGCTGGGGGTGCCTGGGAGATTGGGAGGAAACACAGCCAGGACAGGTGATCCCAACTGATCACACTGATATGACACCATGCTCAGTAAATAAAGTGGGGGGAAGAAGGAGGAAAGGGTAATGTTTGGACTGATGGTGTTTGTCTTCTCAAGTCACTGTTAGGTGTGATGGGACCACGCTCTCCTGGAGATGGCTGAACACCTGCTGCCGATGGGAAGCAGTGAATTAATTCCTTGTTTTGCTCTGCTTCTGTACTTAGCTTTTGCTTTCCCTATTAGACTGCCTTTATCTCAACCCATGAATTTTCTAGCTTTTACCCTTCTAATTCTCTTCCCAGTCCCACTGGTGGCAGAGTGAGCAAGCAGATGTGGGGTTTGGCTGCTAGTTAGGGTTAAACCACAACACCATGTCAAGTCGTTGTTCAGTCTGTTTCTTGCAAGGTCTCTGCTGCTAATTTACCAGTCCTGCTTGTGGAAAATTTTAGATACAGTTCATCTGCCAGACCATGAGTTAAGGTATGATCCCAACCAGGGTAAAAGTGCTCTACAAATAAGCAAACAAACCCTGAATCTCAAAGGAAAGATCAGCATTGCACATGTAAATATGAGCAAGATCAGTTAGAACTTTTTTACAATTGGCTGAAATTGCAGAGAGTTCAAATAAAAAAAAACAAAATGCAGCAAAAAGAAAAAGGAATATGAGGGCATTGTACTTGCACCAAGCTGTGTGTATGAAGAGGTTGTCATGCAATAACAAATGAAGTTGTAATGACAAATAGGAATGGGATAACAAGTTGTTCTCAGATACATCTAATCTAGCTATTTAGGTGATAAGCCATATAAATCCTTGTTGTGTCATCTAACTCTCCACTGTGCAACTACTATGATCAGGATGATGTTAAATGTCAAGGAATTTTTTCATTCATTACGTGATAGGATGACAGCTTACTTGAAAGGCTCTCAGATAAAAGAGACAGAAGACATGCTTCTTAATTCATGCTCAAATAATTTATTCAGCCCAGATGCATTGCTCAACTTACAGAACCACAGTGAATTAATTATGTGATACAAAACAAATCATGTGTGCATTTTCCTGAAACCAGAAAAATTATGAAGCTGGTATATAAAGCAACCCAAATCCAGAATATTTAGCTTTTCAAACTAGTTTTAGATCTATGCAAGTTTTAAAATATTTACACAACAATATGCGTGGGGAGACATTTGGGTAACTTTTGGTAATGTCTAGTTTTCCTAAATACTGGAGCTGTATATCTCTGAAAGCCATTTATTGGCAAAGACTTTTGTTCAGAGACTTTTATATGAATGATGAATATATTGAATTAAACCAGCTAGAAGATTTTAGGACAAAGTCAAATTAGCTCCATTAGTCTAAAAAGTGATTAAATTGAAAGAACTTTCTTATAAACCTGGAATAATGAAAGGTTTTTAACAAATCCAGAAGCTATTATCTCATAGAAATGTATGACTTGAATGTTTTGTAATGAATCTGTGAAATATCTAAGTTGAGTTCACAGCAGAATACACAGCTTTTATTTTACTCCTGTCTTTTTCTACTATTTTTTGTCTTTTAAGAATGTGTAAAATCATTTAACTTATAAATTAAGCCCTTTTTCTGAATGTGGCATCACGTTCTGCTTTTCCTGATAAAATGGGTTACTGCCTGGTACTCCTGAGGGCTGGATATGCTGGTGTGTTGTGTCTCATCTTACCAGCAAATGATGTGGCTCTATTGCAGCTCTGATGTGAAATAATTAAAAATATTGCCTTCAGTAAATTACATGGGTTTTTCATTAGGAAGTCTTCTGAACTCCCAAATGATTTTTCAACTGGTCTCTGGTGTAAGAGACCATTTTTATGTATTCACCAGCCTTTGAGTATGCAGAAATGTGGCAGGAACATATGTTATACTGAAGTCCCCTGGACTCCTAGTGTCCCCAAGTAAATGTTGCAAACATGACAGGAAATGATGAAGATGTTTTGCCCCACAACAAAACATTATTATTACTATTATTAACCTTTCTATGGCTGTTATTATTTAGAGGATCTTGAGGTTAGTGCTTGATCTCCAGTGGTAATTAGTTGTGCCCCAGCCAATTGGTTTCAGACTGTAGATGAGAAGTAATAAAAGCAAAGACAAGACTATGAGGTGAGCGTGCTGAACAGAGAGGGGAGAAGGCAATAATTCCTGCACATATCTGTATGTAACACTCAATTTGATTGAAAGATGAGAGTGTCCCTCCCAGTATCCTTCTGGACAAGCTGTGCAGCTGAGATGAGCAGGTACATGGTGCAAAGGGTGAAGAACTGGCTGAAGGGCAGAGCTCAAACGATTGCAGTGCATAGGGCTACATCTGGTTGGTGACCAGTGACCAGTGATGTTCCTCAGGGTGCAATTCTAGGGCCAGTTCTGTTCAACATTTTTATTGATGACCCGGATACAGGAGCTGAAGGCACATTTAGTAAGTCTGCAGAGGAAACCAAACTGGGAGATGCTGTTGGCTGTCTCAGGGGACAAGAGGCCTTGCAGGGGTATCTGGATAGATTGGAGCATTGGGCAATCACCAGAGGCATGAAATGCCAGATTCTGCACCTAGGATGGAGTAACACCAGATATGAGACTAAACTGGGAGAGGAGTGGCTAAAGGACAGCCCTGCAGAAAGGGATCTGGAGGTGCCGGCAGGAGGGCAAATGCCATCCTGGAATGCCTCAAACACAGCATCACCAAAAGAGGAAATTATCCTGCTGTATTTAGCATTGGCGCAGCCTTGAATGCTGTGTGCAGTTCAATTTAAGAAGGATGTGAAGGT
>VXBQ01015448.1:0-19353 GCA_013400175.1 Phainopepla nitens
CCCCCACCCTCCAGAAAAGTATTCAGAACGTCGTTTACTTATTTGGCACTCTGCGTGGCGATGCAGGCACAAAGGGTGAGCTTTCATTCCAGGCTTCTTCTCCCTGAGGCTGCAGATGAGGCCCATGGACACTGGCTCAGGTGAGGGGAGCATCAGAGCGATCCTGGAGGGGAGGAGAGGGTTTGGTAGCCACATCTCCTTCTGTAGCCACATCTCTGCAGGTCCTGCACGCTCCTGTGTTGGGATCTCACTTTGCTCTGCCTCGGCTCTGCCTCTCACCTTCATATCTTCAGCAGCTGCGGCTTTCACTCTGTTTCTGCCATCTGTTTTTCACTCTGTTTCTGCCAGCTTTATTTTCTCACTGAAAAAAAATGTTAGTTTTTAGAATTCTAGGCAGTTTTTTCAGGTTCGTTTGTGTGGGTGTTGATAACAGCCTACCTAGAGAGACCTCTAGCACTTCCCGAATGTAAATTCCCAGAATAGACACCATCCCTTCGGACTCAGTGACGATGGCATATCCTTAGGTAATAATTATTAGTGCTGTGAGCAGCTAACTCTGATTTATAAACCCCACATGCCTGCAGCATCTGCATGAGCCAGTGCTGGCTTAGCTCTTTGGGAGTGCTTTGCCTCAGCACAGCAGTTCATGGTTTTTGCAGGTGACATCATGCCCAGGGATGATGCTGAGGGCACGTGGTCTGCTCAGCCTGGAGAAGGGGAGGCTGAGGGGAGACCTCACTGCAGTTACAATTTCCTTGTGAGGGGCAGGCAGTGATCTCTGCTCTGTGGTGACAGTGACAGGACCCAAGGGAACAGCCTGAAGTTGTGTCAGGGCAGGTTTAGGTTGGACATTAGGAAAAGGTCCTTCCCCCAGAGGGTGGCTGGGCACTGAACAGGCTCCCCAGGCTCTGGTCACAGCACCAGCCTGGCAGAGCTCAAGGAGTGTTTGAACAACACTCTCAGGCACAGGGACTCTTGGGGCTGTGGAGGGACAGGAGCTGGACTTGATTTTTGTGGGTCACTCCCACAAAAAGCCAGCTTTTTCTGTGATTCTTTGAAAATCACAAAAATTTTGTGAAAAAAGACCTTCCAAAGACCTCCAAAGACCTTCAGAACACTGCTCAGTTTATTGCTCATATTACAACCAGTATCTGATGTATCAATATATTATTCAGTCTGTTGGAAGTGGTTTATGAATGACTAATTTTTTACTTGTCTGGATAAAGTTACTCATCACTAAAGTGCACAGGGATAAATCAAACCTCCAAGGAGGCATGTTAAGGAGGAAGGCTTTTACAGTGGGGTGGTGAAAGGCTGCAACAGGTTGCTCAGAGAAGTGAAAAATCCCTGGAAAAGTTCGAGGACAGATTGGATGGGGCTAGGAGCAACCTGATCAAGTGAAGGTGTCCTTGCTCACTGTAGGGGGGCTGGATTAGATGACCTTTTAAGGTCCCTCCAAATAAACCACTCTATGATTCTGTGATTCTGTGTCTCCATCTTTTTCTCTCTCCTTGCAGCACAGGCCTGTACAACTGTTCTCCCCTGCTGAGCCCTGAGCTCAGTTTGGTGCTGCAGCAGTCTCAGGGCCCCCATTTTACTCCCAACAGGGCTCTTAGAGGCTCTTTATTGGGCTCTTTACCCAGCTCTCACTCAGCTGAAGCAGGGAAGCATTCCAGCTGCTGTGCTGAGCGTTGAAGGACTCCCAGGAGAAAGCAGCCACTCTCCACACCAGGAGCTTCTCCTGTGTCTGGTGAGACACAGCAGCTCCCTTTCAGGTTTAGGCAAGGCTTGGGAGAGCCTGTGTGTTGCTTTTAGTGTTGCAGAGACATTTCCTGAGAGTGACCCATGAGACCCACTTGTGGTGAGCACCAGGGACAGGGAGATGCAGAGAGCAGGAGGTGTTTGAGTCAGACCAGCTCTGTGATCAGCTATCAGAGGTACCCTTCCCTATGTCTCAAGGGGGGAAAAAAAAGCCCAAACTCACAGCTAAATCTATATAAAGGCAAACTCTGAATATTTCCAGCATTCAGAAGGATGAGGGGCCCGTGTGATGCCAGCTAGCAAATTCAAGGAGTCACTTGCAAGTGTGAAGTGTAACTAACACAAAAAGCTGAGTGCCGTGTTCCTTTTGGAAGCACTGGTGCCTGCTCCCCCATCAGCAGGTTGCTGACATGCCAAATTTCCTGGGAAACGGAGAAATACACAGCTTTAAAATAAAGACAGCAAAAAAAAAACCTCTCACAAGTTGAGTTGTACTTCCTTTATTACAGTGAAAACCTGTGCAGTGCTAGTCTACTGAGAGAATAAAAGCTACCAGTAACTTTTCATCAGAAAGGAGTCAATCCCAGATAAAAAAAACCAGCCTAGAAATCATGGCTGTTGCAAAATATAAAGTCTGAGCTGGGACCTCCGTCTGTCGTTCCATTGGAGTAGATCCAAAGATTGCAAAGTTCTTGATGGAAGTTTCTCCTTTAACAAGCTGGGGAGGTAAAGAGGAGAAGAAGATTAAGGGACATGTTTTCTCCATAAATCACACAAGATGCTAGGAAGTGTTTTGCTTCAATGCAAGACACCCAAAAGGCAATTTTTTAGCCATCTCGACCAACCCCCATGTAGATGTGTAGGTGTGTTTCCCAGTTATGATCCAGATCAGTAAAACCAAATTATGGTGAATTGTATGTAGTACAGAACACAGTGTGGTTGTTGGTTATTAAATATGCTGAAAGGTCAATCCTAACTAAAACAAAGTCACCTGGGGATGAGAAATTTGGTAAGTTTCAATTCCACATTTCCAAATCAAAGCCTCTTATCTCTCATGCTGATAAGGTGGATGTGAGCTGGGTGGCTGCACCCCTACTGTGGGATTAGCTTGGGGTCTTGAGCTCACACCTGAGGCCAGAACACCACAAATCTCTGGCTCAGATCCATCAGCAACACCCCACTGTCTGTACAAGAAGCTGGTTTTTTAGGGTCTAGCCACCTTTTTCTGCTCACACCCTTAGGATTCTCTGGCTGGCACAGCACACCAAGCCTGGGCAGAGCAGGGACAGTGCCAGGAGCTGTGGAACACCCAAGGGACACAGGGGACATCTCCTGTGGGACGTTACCTTCCTCCACGACGCGGTGGAAGAAGCACCAGGGGACACCAGCGGGGTGTGCCCTGAAGCAGCAGCCCTTCCTTGTGCACTCCCTGGCCTTGATGCCAGGGTGGCCACAGTTTATCCTGCTGTAGGGGTCGTTGGGACACACTTTCTTCACTGTGTAAAGCAAAAAAAAAAAACAAAAAAACAAAGGAAGGAAGGACAATGTGTTACTTCGTGCTCCATCTGCCTGGGGACGAGTGATGTAATTCACAAATAAAAGGCAGGACACAAAGGTGAGGTCACTGGGCAGGTGTGATGGCCATGATGACCTTCTCTAAACCAATTTCAGCCAGCAGATTCACCCAAATCCTCACCCAGCCTCCCAGGCAAAACTAAATTCCCAAGGGTGAGGAATAGCTGCTGTGCCACAGGGTAAAGGAAGGCAAAATTAATCCCTGGAAGTGTCTGGCAGCAGCCCATCTTTACCTTTCCTAAATCCAGCAGTGGGGTTTTGAAAAGTCCTGTGTCTCCTGCAGTGCTGTCACATACACTGGCCTCAGACCAGGCTATGTCATGACCTGACCCGCTGCTCACCCCAGGGCAGCCTGGCTGACACAGGGAGAAGGACCACCCAGCCCTCTCTGCATGCCAGCTGAAGTTACAGAATGTAAGTAACTCTTTTTGGAGGAAATCACAGCTCTTCCAGGCACTTAAAACTAAAATCCCAAGCAAAGAGATTATACCACCCGGCTTGAATACTTCAGTCTTCCTCTCATGGAACAGTACTGCTCAGGAAAGCTCTTCTATGAAAATGGCACCCCAAGTTGCTGCTGCTTGTTTTTCAAGGTTTACAAGAATTGCAAACAGTGCTCAAAAGCAAAACTGTTTTTTCCTACTGTAATTCTGATCCCTGTTGACTAATCTCAATTTATATCAGATTCTTCTGTTGGGTAACATTGCCTTTGCACCCTCATTTCCTTTCATGTCACCTATGCAGCTGCTGAGACTGCCCTGAAGTTCTCCTAAGAAGGAGTTGTGCTGTCAGCTCAGTAAATGTAGCTTACACTGAGGTAATTAACACAGCTAATTACACTCCATCACTTAACACAGTTATGTAAAATATACAGCTAATCCTAGAAAGACTAGGAGAGCAGCTGTTATCCTCTCTGAGAAAATAATGGTAAAAAATAGAAGCAGGATGCTGACAGATGTCAAACAAGTAGCCATGCAGCAAACCCACTTAGAGAAGTGCTGAGTATGCCTTGCTCTACCCATGGACAAGGCCACAAATGACACTGAAATGTCTCTGAGTAATCAACAGAGATTGTTTGCTAACTAGAAGCCTGAGGGAAGAGGAAATATATTGTGTGAAGAGGATGAGGCAGAAGTCTGAGGGGTAAGCAAGGCTTGACTTTGCCTTTACTGCCACTGGTCTCCTAACAGAGGTTTGTGCCCACTTTTCTTGCCGAAGGAGAAAAGCAGAACTGCTCCCTAGTTGTACACATTTCTGGATAATCAAACACGAGGAAAATCAGTGTTTCTGGCAGAGATATTACCTTTCTTTTGTTTAGGACTGTAGCACCAGGGGACGCTGGGGACTGAAGCGTTGAAGCAGCACCCAATTCTCTTGCATTCTGCTGCTGAGATCCCCGGGTAGCCACAGTTTGTCCTCTGCTTGGGAACCACTTTACACTGGCATTTTGCTGTTCAGGACAGAAGGAGCAAGTTACAGGGTGTCAGTTTGCACACTTGTTATGAAGGGGTGTTTATCAAATGCTCACTGAGAGTAATGCTCTTTTCCCTAGATGCTTTCCATCTTTTCGGTTCCCTGCTAAGACCACAACATGAGTGATTTAAAAGTTGCTTTTAAACCTTCACCAATTTTGGTCAGGGCTGTACATCACACTTTGAGAGTCTGTGGTCTCACTTGCAGCCAAGCTAGCTCAGCACAGTGGGGTCTGTGGGCTTTGAATCAACCACACCAAATGGGAAATCCCAAGAACTTCAAATATTATGCTATTAAATGTTCACTGCTTTGCCAATCTCACGTGAAGAGGAAAAGACTGAAGGGTCCAGTGGATATTCAAACAGGTGAAAAGATACCAAATCTTTGCATTCTTGGCAGGGGATTATAAAATACAGGATGATGTGCAAATAGCTGCAGCTTTTAACATTTCAAGTCATTTGCACAGTCAGCCACAACCTAGAAATTCTGGAGCTGTCCTCCAGCTGTCATTGAGTTATTTGCTTTCCACTTCTGGAGCTGTCTAAATGACTTCCCTTTAAATGAGGAGGCAGATAGACTCCTTTAAAGCTGTATTCACGTGGCAAAGCAGCATAAACCAAATGTCAGAAGAAAATTTAGACACAGCTGGCTCCTGTTCCAGCCCTGGTCCTGTTCTAGCGACCTCCTCTGCCTTTGCAGCGGGTTCCTGGTTGTTCCACCACCACAACAGTTCAGCTGCAGTCTTTCACATTTTGCTATAGATCTCTCTGATAAAAATTAAAAAGTAGGCTCCACTTGGGGCATAAATAGCAGCAAAGGAAGCCATTGGCTGTTGTTAAAGCTGACAGGCTCTGGCTGCAGTCGGTGGGAGCAGGGCCCCACACGTACCTGGAAGGCAACAGCACATGGATGTACTTACTTGGAGGTGCAGCTCCCTGTGCCAGGGTGCTGAGGGCTATGATGAGGGTGACAGAGAGCACACAGACCACCTTGAGATCCATGGCTCTGGCAAGAGGAGAGGTGCTGCTTTCCCTGGAAGCCACGGGTTTTATGCGCTCCTCGTGTTTGCCCAGCGAGCTCTGATAACATTGTTCCATCTGAAGCTTCACCCACAAGGCTGGGTTTTTCTTTTGTTTGGTTAGGAAGTGTTGCCATGCATATTTTGATATCCCAGAGATAAATTTCTGGGCTCCCACGAGGTATTGATCACATATACATTACGTACCTATAGATACATATCTGTTACGTGATCCCATAATCTATCAAATGGATGCTGCTGGGTGCCTCTGGGTGCCAGAGACTCTGGCTCTGAGTGCCAGACTTCATTGGGCTCTGATTTCATTGCCTGTACATTTTTTTAGACCTCTGGGCAGTTTTATTTTCCCGTCACTCCATATATTTTCTACCCAGTGTATCATTTCTGCCTTGATTTTTCCCTGGCCTTAAGGTTTTGGTTATGCTTTCTCCGAAACAGGTAAGGGAGGAGTGCTGGAGCTGTGATACCTCCAAGCTTCAGGAGACCACTGTGCACCTGAAAAAATACAGAAACACAGAAAGTGGAAGGTGTGACTGAGAAATACTGAGCACATAAGGCCACTGTTAGTTTCCACACAAGAGGATTTAGGAAAAGAAGGTAAGATCTGGAAAAAAAAAACAAACCCCAAAAGCCCAAGAGGTCCAAGAGCATAGAGACACAAGAGAAGAAATGAGAGTTTCTGTATGATCTCAGCCTGCCCCACAGGTGCTGTGCTCATCCAGGCATCAATCCTGAGTGTCCCAGTTTTATTTTGGAGCTGCTGCCCTGTGCAAAGTCCTGTTCCAGGGGTGCCACAGCAGAGGCTGTCCCCACCCCCTCTGCCTGATCCCCAAAGCAGAGCAGCACTCCCCAACCCATCCAACACCACCTGCACGTGTTTTGCCAAAACCAGACTTCTGAAGCACCATATTTGACTCATAATTTCCTGATTGCTTTTCTCCTGGTTTCAAAGGTGCCCTCCCAGGCAGACTTTGGGTTATTTTGGGACTTGGACTGCTGAAGGCTTTAATCTTCCTTTTGGACAATTTTCTACCATTTACTGTAACATTTCTTAAATTCTTGCTACTTGTCAACTCTTAAGGACAATCAGAGCAGCGCCAGGAAGGGGGGAGAAGCAGTGGGGTGGTGGAACCATCTCTGCACCCTCCCCACAGGAGGCAGCTGCAGAGCAGGCAGGGCACCATTGGGTGCTCTGCAGCATCACTTTTCCCATGGGAAAACCACCAGGTAACCCTTCCTGTCCATCACCAAAATAAAGAGATTCAATGCACTTTTTTGATCTTTGACAGAATGGTGTCTTCTTGCTTTTGAATATTATATATGAATTTGTTTTGTGCATCTTTCACTTACAGAGCTCAAAAAGAGAACTTTCAGCTTCTATGGTTGTGTTTTGGAGGAAGTTTATTTGTTGAAAAGTATTTCCAACAAAGTGGGAGGGATTTTTTTTCTACAAGGGAAAAAAATAATAGAGTTCTTTTTCCTAAAGGTTAAGTTATTCAATACTTTATGGACTCTCTTTATATCCACCCCCATTTAAGACATAGCTTTTCTCACTGACAGTCACAATTCATAAATTAAATATTTTGTGTATCCTCCGTGTCACGAGACAACAGGCTGCAGGCAGAAGAGGGCTGTTCTCCATCACTCAGAAGCTCATATCACTCTTTTTACCTCCATCACATACAGAAAACATTGGACTAAAAACTTTAAAATCCAGTTTTCCCCTTATGTGCCAAGGTCGACCATGATGCCTGTCCAGAGAAGTCTTTGGTAGTTTTTCCATGAGCTTGGTAATGCCTTGAGAGGCTACCTGGAACTGAGGCTAGACAGTGTTAAAGGAATAAAGTAAGGATTTATTAAAAGGCCTTCAAAGGATGCACCTTGGGCAGTAAAAGAGCCTGGCTGAGGCTGGATCCAAGAGGGACCCAAGATGGAACCAAGATGGAACCAAGATGGAACCAAGATGGACGGCTTGTCACGAGTTTTCACACTTTTATAAGTTTTGGTCCATTTCCATGTTGGGGTTAATTGTCCAATTCCAGCTTCAGGTGATGAAGTCCCACCCTCCCAGATTGCTCTCCTCAGTTCCCTGCTGTTTGCACTTTTTGGGCCTGAAGCTGCAATGATGTCCTTGGTTCTGGGGCTGGAAAAGGATTGTTTTGTGTGACTGAGCTGTGAGGAGAACTTGCTGACACTCTGTATGAAGTTCGGAGTGTCAGTACTACATCCTAATGCAGTACAGAATCTGGAAACTATGAAAGCTGAAACTTAAGGCATCACTGGGAGATGGAGAATGAGGCTGGCTGAAAAAAGGCAGAGGAAAGCAGGGATCCCAAGGGGGACCTGGCTGCTTTCGGACCTCCGTGGAGTTCTCAGTGGATTATCAGCCCATCGTGTGAGTCAGCTGAAACTGCAGATAACATTTGTCACTCCTGCTCCTTTCTGGACATTAATTAAGCCCTTATCTGCTGGCTGTCACCTCTTGGGCCTGATCCCAGCTGCGGGCACAAAGGCAAATCTCCCCCTGAGCTCTCGCTGCGGAAAGAGCGTTTGATTGGCATCTCAGAGCAAACACACGGCAAGAAACGAGCTGCCTGCTCTCTGCCAGGGGATTACTTAAAGATCTTTAATATGTTTATATAGCAAAGCCTTGAAAATTATCTGGGGTTTCCCTGTAAATGTGTTTCCTTCTGTGAGGCCGACACCTACCTAAACCTGTTGGTAATTCTGGGAAGGATCTCAGGCTCTGCAAGTGCTTGTGGCCACAAGGGTCTTGGAGGGCTCCTTCCTCCTCTCCAGGCTCTGTGTCCTCCCTCACCCCTGTCCTTCTTAGCTGCACCCATTTCCCTCCCAGCAAGGACGTGGAGATATCACCATGGCTGATGTTGGATCCTGCTGTGGATTGGTGGCAGCCTGCAACTCTTCATTCTCCTAATCCAGATCTTTTGAAGGATAAGGGTATTTTTTCCCTATCTCTCTGCACTTAAAATAACCAGCAGACAGTACAACTTTGATTTCCATCCTAAAGGGAGTGTTTTGTCCTGAGGGAATTTCCTTTTGTGGTAACAGTTTGAATGCTGACATGAAGAAATCTGTCGCTGGGCCAACATCACTGCTTATGAGCCCACAGAGTAAATCCCGAGTTTTAAGTGCTCTCTAAAATAAATCATCATAACAGAGGAAAAAAACTCAGTGGCAAAGAAGCGGGATGTCTGCAGTTTGCTCCTTCCAGCTGTGTGAGGCACAGAAAAGTATGAGCTGGCACATGAAATTCCTTAAACCAGGACAATATCTGTCTGCCTACCAGATAACACTGAGAGTTCAAAAAACAAACAGAGAAAACCCTACATCTTAATTTTCAAGATGGACTGTTCAAAATAACCTCTGAGATCCATGGCTTTGATAAAGATCCCTACCACAGATGTATTAATGCAGTTGTCAAAATCAACTTGAACTTTGTGAGTTCAAATTCCTTCAGGGGAATTTTATCAAAGAACATGTCGTTTCTACAAACCACAGACCATGCTGGAAGAGGATTTTTGTCACATTTCTGTGGCAAACATCCTTGCCCAAGGTGAAAAGAGAGATTTAATTACTGAAGTTAATGAAATGTGTAACTCAGAGCTGAGTCAGATCTAAAAGCCTGGATTTCAGCATCCAATACACTACAAAAAGTGGTTGTGACTGCAAAGCCCAGTGCCAATTTAGAAATACTGATCTGAGCCAGTAATTTTCCTTAATGCTTCTGGGATCTCCAAGCAGTCCATGATCTCAGCATTGCCATCATTTTTTGTGAGCACCAAAATAACTCCAGAAAATCCTTATTGTTCCCGAAATGAGGTGGGGACCAGCCTGTGGAGAAGAGGACACACTGGCTCAAGCAGCAAAGCAGGGAAATATGCATTTTGTTTCTTTTCTGGACCCCATCAGATTTGTAGTGACCCAGAGAAGGGAAGAAACTCCTGAGAAATGCAGAAGATCTGATTCAAGACGTGGCCACTGAAAGGTCACGTTATGATAATGTTTTATGACGCATTCCAATTTACGATGCCACAGGCAGTGAGGGAGTCCAAATCCTGACCTATTACCATCTAAAAAGTGAAAAATAAATAAAGAAGACTTATGAAATTGAGCTTAAAGGAAATGTGTGAAATGTTGGCAAACAGCAGGGTGCTATTGAAAGACACAATATGAAAAACTCAGTAAATATTTACCATCGATCAAAAAATATGAAAAGGATGTCCTCAGGCACACATATAGACCCAGAATAAATAAATGAGAGAGTAAAGGAAGCTACTAGAAGAAAAAGGACCTTTCTTTTTTTCAAAGTAAAATAAAGAAAATAGAAAAGAAAATACTGCAGGGAAATAAATTCACAAAGAGGTAAACAAATAACTTCTTTTCAGATGGGAGACAAAGGTCAGCAATCACAGGGGAGAGGAGAGGACTTCTGCTCGACATACTCATAAATGATCAGTAAAGCTTGGTGAATAATGAAGTGATAAATATGCTGATGATTCAGAATTATTTTTTCATATTTTTCAAAAAGTGCAGCTAGCTGAACAGTTGTGGAAATATCTTACAAGATTGACTGGGTGATAAATGGTAAATGAAATCAAAAGTAAAGTGCATGGAGTAACCTAAGTATAAAATCACCAAGATGAGCTGCAAATTAGCTACTGCCACTCACACAGCTTCCCATCACAGTGGGTGTGCCAGCTGAATATTCAAAGTGAAAAAAAAAAGGCAAATTGTTTTCAGTAGTTATTAGGAAAAGAGTACAAAGGAGAAAACATAATTCTGGTATGGTCCCAGCCCCTTTGTGACGTTCTGGCTGCCCTGAGTTAAAAAGGAGACAGTGTAATTAGAGAGATGCTGAGAAAAGCCCTCTGGCTCAAGAGAGCAATGAGCTATGGAAAAATGTTTGGAAGAGTGCAGGGCTCTTAGAAACTAAGTTGTCATAGGACAGATGGGGAAATTTTCTCCTGGATAAAACCAGAGCTACAAGCAGAGGGCAGGATGGTTTCTCAGGACCTGGGGAGAGGTTGTGAGAGGGCTCCTGCAGAGAGTTAAGCTGGGACCTTTGCAGCTTGACAGGCTCACAAAGCATCTGAAAGGGGAAGTGAGAGGGTAAAACCTGTTGGTGACACAGAAATTCTGTGGCAGCAAAAAATATGAGGCGGTTGCTCTGATGCATTGTGCAAAATGGAGTGACTGAGAGTTGGATGGCATCATGTCTGGAAGTAGGGAGTGATGCACACCTGGGAAAGGAGCAATCCCACCTTTCCAGTTACAATAAAGAGCCTGAGCTGATTGTGATCACTCAGGTTACGGTGAGTGCAGTGTGAGGATGACAGGAGCATATGGAGGATGACAGACAGTTTTGTGAAAACACCAGCTCAGTGCTTAGCAACCGTGAGAAAAGCAAATGACAGATTAACAATCCTTAGGCAAGGAATAGAGAATCACAGATTTACAAAGTTTGTCCATTTTATAAACCTGCTCTGTGTCTGCTTTCTCGTGCTGTTGCTCTCAGTCTCCAGCCTGTAAAAGGTCCTGTGGTGGGGACGGCGGTGTGGGACAGCCTCCACATCAGGAATATTTAGCTACACCAGGTCTCTCCAGACCCATACAGGTCACAGGAGACACAGCTCATGGTCTCATCTAACATAAAAGTCTCAGTGGTAAGTCAGAAGCACATGAAGGAAGATGGTTCACCACCTAGCACTGGGATATGATGGAATTCAGCTGTGGATGCTAAATCTTTCCACTAGTCTGAAAAGCAAGTGGATGAACTCATTGAAGGAAAACTGTTTGGGGCTGTTAAATTCCCAAACTGCACTTCTATCTCAGAACATGCCTAAGCTGTAAATCCTTGGTGGTTGGAAGGGTGATTTTGTGAATGTATCACTGCCTGTGTGTGGCTGGACTTGAGCAATTGCTACTCATCTACTATAGATTTTATAGAATTTATGGAATTGCTATTCATCTACTTCCCAGAATAAAACAACCAGAAAGCATTCAATAAAATGTTGGAGCAGGAGTGGGAAATGAGAATAATGTGGTGTATGACTGAATTATCTTTGCTCCTTGTTGGAATTTTCCTGTGAGCACCTGTAACTGGCTCAAGGAACTGGGCTAGGGAGGGATTAATTTAGTCTGGCCGATCCCATGATTTTATCACTGCATCTTTTGATTTTCATCATTTCTCAGGGACATCTTTTCAAATCGTCTAGTGAAAGTTTTAAGCTCAAACCCGATATAATATAGTTTGGGTTTAATACTGGTAAAAATGTCCCACTTTGGAGAATGGAGAATGCTGTGGTGGTTGGAGCTTCTCAGATCATTCCGAAACTCACCAAAACTTAAGACAAAGCCGTGCCCATGGATTGGTTGTGATTCCCAGAAGGAAGACCCAAATCCAGGACCAGTCGTGAGGTGGAGAAGGGTTTTGGGTCTGTTCCCTTCCACAGTGACTGGTGGGAGGGAGGGATTCCTGCAGGTGCAGTGAAAGAGCATCCCCTGCAAGGGGCACGAGCCAGCACCTCTCACCTGCACACAGGGACAGGGACAGGGGGTCACTGAGGTCACCAGCAGCCCCAAACACTGATGTTCTGAGGGCAGTGGCATGGAACAGCTGATATATATTGCCCATATTGCATCACTTTAGCATAATTCATTCGTTAATGTCAGAGCAATTAGCAGTGTAAATAGGAGCAGGCAGGGGTCAGCAGCCATTCACCCTGCAAGCTAAAAGGAACTCTTACCCCTTTAGTTTTCTGGCAGTTTCTTAGAGCAGATTGAGAGCTCTGGGTTTCACCTCACACGTCAAGGACTGAATATTATTTGGGACACATGAGATATTTAAAAAAGAAGAATCCGTGGCTCTCATTTGATACTATGAGAACAGTGATCAAAACTTTGAAAACCAGGCAATGCAGGCAAAGGGCTGCAAGGTAATTTCTGACACAAACAGCTAAAGAGATACATACAAATGAGAAATGCCTGAAACAGGAGAAGCAGGAGACCTAGGAAGTAATAAATGAGCCTGAGACCCTGTGGGGGAGGAAAAGGTCATTTCAGAGAAGTTTTGCCCTAGTGGTTTCAAAAGTGGGCAGTGAAAAGATACTGCCTAAACTGCTGTCTTCAAGGGATGGTGAGGACTGGAAAGGCTCAGAGGGATGTACAGTGTGACAGGGTCTGTAAAAGAATTGAGGTTAGAAAGTGACCAGGGCTGGCTCAGCTGAGCTGATAGCAAAAATTACCTACAGAGCTGGCAGAGTGGAGTCAAGATTATTGCTGTTTTTAGCAAGTTTCACTTATTGCTCTCTTCGTTGATGGCTGTTAAGGGAGGAAATATTGGCCAGGAAGTGTTTCTTCTGCACCAATTAAATGTGGTTAAAAATAGAGGGAGAAATATTAAGCTCCAATGTTAGCAAGAGTTGATATATGATGATTAGTGGGAGAGCTACTTCAGGGGAAAACTGTGTCTCTATTCAGTTCAATTCTTCAAGGGATTTAACAAAATAATGATAGGAAAAAAAAGTAGAAAGTAGAAAGAAAAGAAGTAGAAATTTCAACAGAAAGAAGAAAAGGCTAGCTATGAAATTCCTTTGAAATCTTCACTTTAAAGATTTTAAAGAGACTGGGAATACCAAGCGAACTGTAAAGTTCTGGCAAGAATCAGGAAAAAAAATTCTCTCGAGACGGGAAAATCTTAACAAGAACATCTTATTTTACTGTGTTTTTTTAATAAAAAGTTACTGCAGGTGAAAGCACTGCAGAAGCCAGAGCTCAGCCTAGAGGAGCACACTGGAGGTTTCCAGCTGGGATGAAGGATGGAAGGCAGAGGAAATGGCACCTGAGGCTGCCCTTGCTGTGTCCTGCTTACCTGGAGTAACCCCAGGAAAAGAGACACAACTGCTCCCTGATCTACAGCTGAGGAGCAAGAACGGGATCAAATGCACCCAGCAGGATCAAAATACGGCTGTTAGAGCGGGCTGGGATCTCTCCAACACAAAGTTTTGTCAGGGTGAGTAGATTGAAGCAGAAACTTGATGCCTGCAAGGATTGCATTGGCAGAACAGCGCTGTGACAGCTCTTCTCAGCCTGAAGGTGTTTTGGGATAGGGCAGACAGCAAGCAAGAGGGTTTCTTATCACCTCAACAAAAAGCCATTTGCAACAGTTCCTGGAAGGGAAAGTCCATCTGGGCTTTTAAAAACACCAAAAATATGACACCTGGTTCATGAATTCCCTGAGTCTGGAGTGCCCAGCAGCTGGCAGGACATGTGAAGAGGACACTTGCCCTCTTGCTGTGGCCAAGTGTGTTCAGGGCCCAAGGCAGCACAGCTTTGCCCTTCCACACTTGCCAAGGACGTGGCACTGGCTCAATCTTCCCCATCCTCGTATGAAGTCCTATCTCAGATCTTCAGGGCAAAGTGAGAGATGAAGCCAGAAAACCTCTTTGATAGTGAGAACATAAAGCTAGTTTGGTGCAAATAGCAGAGCAATCAAATTTTGATGATGACAGATTTTGTTCACATTTTCTCTGTATGTCACACAGACAATGCAATAGCCCATGAGAGCTCTCACATTGGATCACTGGTTTAAATCTGTCATTTGTAGCATAATAAAGCAAATTGTCAAACATATTTCTGTCCACAGTAGCAAAACAGCAATTAATCCATGCCCATAAATACAGGGGGGGAAATGCTAATACTGCAGTAAACCAAGCAGCTTCCCTGTCTAACATATTTTGCTTTTCATAAATGAGACCTGAATTCCCAATGCCTCTCCGCTAATGGGAAAATTCTTAAAACCTAATTAAAAGGTCTCTATTCAATGGGCTGTGGAGAATTTATAGCAGTGAAACTGCCTGTGTCAGACAGATATGGCACTGATAGTCCTGTGGGAGCTAATGATGAAGGGGCTGCAAGTAAGAATGGAGAGGAAAAGGAGCTGGGAGAGAAAAAAATAACTGGGCAGCAGGCTGGGCATTGCTTCAGACAGCTGTGGTGGTGTGCAGGGAGGCTGGGGAAGGGACAGGGCTGGGGACATGCTGGTGTCAGCCCTAAAAACGTGCTGTGGGTCCAGTGACTGCTGTGGGTCCAGGGCAACAGCACCAGCATCTGTGAGGAAAAACACGTGTGCTGAGAGCAGGCTTTGGCACCGATGAACTTCATCCAAACCTGGTGGATTCAGGGGGAGCTCACAGCATTTCCCATTTCACCAGCCACAGAACAAGCACTGCTTTTCTCCCAAAGTAAAACCAGTTTGCCCGAAGCTGGAGCAGGCTCTTGCCCAGCATTACGGGCATGTTCATGCCAGGCAGGTAAATAAGGGAAGAGTCCAGCTCTTTCAAAGCCCTGCCCCACTGAAAATGCTGGATGGGTGGCAAATGTGCCCCTCCTGCACCTTCAGAGAGGCACTGTGTTAAATTCTGAGCTGGTCACCAATGCAGAGCACAGGCACACAGCACTTTGCAGCCAAGGGTCTCGCATGGAGATATTCCAGAGCCACCTGGACACAATTCTGTGCTCTGGGATGTCCCTGCTTGGGCAGGGAGGAGGGACCAGAGGAGCCACTGTGGTCCCTTCCAGCCTGACCCACCCTGTGAAGGGCTCTGCAGTGGCAGCACCCACTGCTGGCAGGAGGCCAGGGAGGTTTAATTGCTTATAAACTGAACGAGGAGTTTCTGGCTGTGGAACTCACTGTTCCTCTGTTCCACAAGTGCTGTTTCTGGGTTTTAGTCCCAGCCTGGCTGGACTTTGTTTGGAGTGGTTCAAAACCTCTTTATTCACCTCCTCGATAACAAAGGAGAGGTTTGGAAATGTGGAAAGCATGAGGCCCCTGTAAAAAAAGGGGACTGATTTATGAAGAACCCAGGCACCCTTTCCTGCCTGCCAAATGTCCTCCTCCTTCAGCAATAGGAGCAGCCACTTTCACCTAATGCCCATTTAATTGTTTGCATTAAGAAGGGACACCTGCAAGGGGAGAAGCTGCGAGATGAATTATGTGAGTCAGAATGAAGCCTTGGAAGCTGGCAGCCCCTGGTGAAGGTTCAGAATTGGGGCTTTTCTCCTCATTCTCTCCTCTAGCCTGGACTGGAGGCAAATCCCTGGCTCGGTCCCTTTGCCCCTTTAAGATACTTCTGCTTAATGAAATTGCGTTAGCAGTAAGAAAAAAAAGTCCTGCCAATAATTTAAATTATTTGTTGCCACCTCTACAAGCCCTGCTGTTTGTGCTGGGATCTATTCAGTAAATTATTTAATTTAATATTTAGTAAATGCTTTGTTTGCTATTCCTAAGAGTAGTTTTATACAAACTTTGATTAGAATGTTCCCTACCAGTTATGGGAGTGAGCACACTGGTCAGGAATTTTCAGTCAGAGGTTTTCTTCCCATGCTGGAACTAAACTTGGCCATTGTAACTGTATGATGTAATAAAATGATTGCTACTGCAAGGCCTAATTTGGTGAATTTTTTGGTGTTACATTGGTCTCAGAGATTTGCAATGTTTAAAGCAAGTTATCCCTACTCCTGGCCTGTAGGAAACACAGACCTGCAGAGGATGTGAAATGATGAGATACTCTCAGCTGAAATGCTCCTGAAAAATAGCTCCCCAACAGATTTCAGGTGAGAGGACAGCTGGGAAGTTCTTTAAAGGGCAGCCTTGGCAAAGAGGCTTTCTCCCTTTTTGAAGGAGCCTGTCTGGACATGGGAGGGTAAAATTAATTTGCTTGAGATGTCACCAGGGTCAGGGCTTCAGCCTGGCATGAACATCTGGCTCTCATTCACATTAAGTGGATCATCCTAGTGCCAACAGGACTTTCTGGGACCGTCCTGACCTCGTCCACACTACCTTTTAATAGAAAGAAAGAAAACAAGTTTACTTGTATCCTTGGAGAGACCAATTTCTGCGCTATGGTTGCAGCAAAATGGGTGGATGGGGACAGGATGAGGACAAATGGCTTTGTGTGCTCTATCTGGCATCTTTATGTTCCTCTAGGATATAAAAATGTGAGTCATCTGTCTGTGGGACTGATGGAGAGAAAATGAACCCTTATATAATCTCTCTTCCTCTCTTTCTTCCTCTTTTTAGTTGTTTAAATCAAATAGGCTTTGGGCATAGAGACCTCTATAAAGCAGATGTGCATTAAATCCTGTGCTCCACTAAAGTTTGGGCCATTCCTGTCTTGAACTCATCCCTCTCCCATCACACAGCTCAAAGGAGGGTGAGATTTAGGAGACGGAAATAATTTTCTCTTAGCATCCTTTAACCTTTTTAGACATTTTAAAATTAAAAAAAAAAACAAAACAGCTCATGCCATACTTGCTTTAACAGCTCCAGGGCTCCTGCATGCACTGCAGGTCACCTCTCTGGCTACAAGTCACCTGAAGCTCAGCATGGGCCACTGATGGCTTCATGTGTCTGTTCGTGGTCACCAGGGAGCACAGCCCAGCAAAAGCCCCATCCCAATGTTCCTTCTTGGGCTGGTGGATTTCAACCTGATTCCAGAAAAACAACAACCCCAGACTGAGGTGGCCAATCCTTTTTTCTCCTGCCTTCACAGCCCGGAGGCAGCAAGGCTGTCTTGAGCCCCTCCATTCATGCTAGGTCAGTGTTTGCTCCTGCAGGAACAAGGCTGGAATTACTGGATCACCCTCTTTCCCTGGTTTTGGCAGCCAGCCTTTTGCTCCAAGCTCTTGCCTGCCTCATTTTCCTCACAGGAGAGAGTCAGTAATCCCTCTCCTCAGGAAAGCAGCAGGATGAAAGCTTTGCTTCACCCCCTTGCCATCCAGCTAAACTTAGATGGTGTCTTTCCTCCCCAGTCCTCCATAACAAGCATCCTGGACCTAAAAGTTAGCAAAACTGGTTTTGAAATCATGAAATAATTATGTTCGAAAAGACCTCTGAGATCATGGAGTCCAAAAAATTCTCTTCCATGTGCTGTGGGGTGTGGTTAATTATTCAGAGTTTAAGTCATGGGAGTAAAACCCGTCTGAAATGTAAGATCCCTGCAGGAGGTGGGGAGGGATGAAGTCACAGCCCAGCATTTTTTGCCCCACTTTCCCTGAAACCACAAGTGTCCAAGGATAAAGCAGCAGGAGCTGAGCTTTAACTGGGCCACAGGGAGGGCAGAAGCTGCACCAACCACAGCTGGACCCTGCCTGTGCCTGGATCTGGATCATCCCTGACCTGAAGGAGCTGCAGCTCTGGGGCCAGTTCTGAGGGCTGCATGGGAAGGGCTAATCATTGCAAACTCCATGATTTCCTCTTCTTCAGCAATACTGGGACAGGAAATATGAAGGGACTAAATACTGGAGATAGAGGTCTTTATTTTTTCTTTACAAATTGAGCATGTTTGGGCATGCCCAAGTCACTGAGTGCTCTCCCTCAGGGCTCAGTTTGGTTGTCTGCACCCCTGGCAATAGCCCATGGCATCTGCAACACTCCTGGAAGCTGGGCAGCACCACACAGGTCCTGGGGACTTTGCTTTGTGGCACCCAACATCCCAGTGTGAGCATCCCAATCCATCCCTCAGCCTCTCTTCCCTGTCATGGTTCCTGTGCACAGGTGGGACAATGCTGCTTGTTTAAAAGATTCCCATAATCCAGGGGTTCTGAGGGGTTGTGTTTCCCCCCTCCCCTCCCTCCCTCCACCAGCATCTGAGCACATCCATGCCTGAGCTTGCTGCAGGAGAAAAGAATCGATTTTTTCTGGTTAATTTGTGTACTTAATGACCTCAAGATAGAGTTGCTTTCCTTTGGCTCAGGCCAGCACCAGGATTACCCTCAGCTCCTCCTAGCCCTTGTTCTTGCTCCCCAGTCATGCCTAGGGGATCTCTGCTACCAGCACACAGTGGCATTTTCCTCCCCAATAATCCCAAGTGCCTCCTCCTGCCGTGCCACAGCCCTGGAAGAACAGCACCATGCCACAAGCCGTCCCCTGGCAGCACCTGGAGACTGCATGTCACAGAATCATAGACTGCTTTGGGTTGGAAAGGACCTTATAGATCATCTAGTTCCAACCCCCAGCCATGTCACAGGGTCCTGGAGTCAGCTTCCCCTTGGTCCCTCTGTTCATGTCAGGGCCACACCTGCCCTTGTGGCCACTGGTGGGTAGCCAGCCCTGCCTCTAAAATAGCCATGAAATCAGCACCTTCCACTGTAAATAGGCCCAACACAGGTCAGTCCTCTAAGCAAAGGGCTGCTTAGTGAAGAAGGATATGATCCTGGCCTGCTGGAAGAACCAAAGTATGTTAATCTTCTCACTTTAATTGGTTTTCTTTTTTTTTTTTTTTTATTCATACCAGTCCCTCTCTATGCCTGCAGCCAAAATATTGCTATGCAGGCCGATATACCCCTGAACACCACCCTGAGGAGCCTCTGAGGGGGGTGACACTCCTTTGCCTGTGGAAACAGGCAGCGCTGGAAGCTGGAAACATCAGCTATTCAAAGGTGTAAACACGAGAAATGGCCTTGGTGTGGTATGAGAGCGATGGCAC
>VXBQ01015448.1:19812-53910 GCA_013400175.1 Phainopepla nitens
GGTCCCTGTGACAAAGGATGGTCCATGTGACAAGCAAAAGTTTCGAGCAAACCCCCTCAGCTCCGGAGTGGCAGTGCTGATGGGCTGGGTCAGCAGCGTGGCTGTTTTCAGCCTGCTCTGAGGCCCAGCCAGGCATTTTCCCTCCATCCATGCCCTGGCCATGCTCTGCTGCAGCCACCTCACCAAGGATGCCCCAGGGGACAGAGGTCTGGCCTGAAGGTCTGAGGCATCACAGCTTGTGGCACCCTGCCTGGGCACAAACACCTCCAGCACAAACCCTTTTATCCTGATTCACAGAGTATTGCCCAAAATCCACCTGAGAGGCTGTGCCTGACCCTGTGCTCCTACTGCTCCTTTTCCAGGGCAGTTAAAGGCACCTCCACAAGGAACCCTTCAGAGCTGTGCACAGCACTGATTATACAGGATGGTGCCATAGAAACTTATTTAAAGAAATCTTACACTATTAGCAGATTAACTAAACATTTAAAAAAAATCTCTTTTCCCTTCTGAATATTGGCTTATTTTTTGAGTTCATTGGTCTTGGAGAATGAAAATTGATTTGATCTTTTGTAGTGTAAAAGATTCTTGAGGTGTGTTCTTAACGCCACTTGGTTTTTTCTGATATCACGTGCACAACAGAGTGAGAGGCAGCCATACAGAATTTGAAAGCAGCAACACAGTTTTACTCCCTGATTCTCGGTTGGTAGAATGGGGCTGCTCCCTTTGAGCTGCTGAATGGTTTCAGTCCAAAATTAAACCAGCTTTCCACCAGCTCAAGAAAGAAAGAAGCTGCAACAACTCCTGATCTGATTCAGAAAAATGTTATTTTTTATCTGCTCGAAAAGCAGCACTGCTGGGAAGGCAGGTGTGTGTGTGACTGTGCTACCACAGCTTGGAGAAACACAGATCATTGGTATCCCAACCTTTACCCTCCCTCCTTTTCCAAGGAACAATGCTCAGATTGTCTTCATTTCCTGTGTCCATAACATCCATCATGATCCTGTATGAGTTACATTTTACCTCTGCACATAACTTTACAGCTATAAGCATGGTGTTCACCTAATGTTTAGTATTTCTTGATAGTGAAGCAAGCTCCCTACAAAGTGTTATGTAGCAGCCCAGGCTAATTTCAGATGCTGGATTTTACAGTTCCTGGATGGTGATGGAGAAACTCCTGAGCTTTGTCTCCGGGTCTCACAGCCAGGAAGGTGGTTAGGATTCAGGAAAATGTCCATCTGCAGGCTTTAGGCAGGATGTGCATCCAAAGGAAACAATCCCTCTTGAGGCTTTTATTTTACATCAGTTGTGT
Source organism: Phainopepla nitens (assembly GCA_013400175.1). Taxonomy (NCBI): domain Eukaryota; kingdom Metazoa; phylum Chordata; class Aves; order Passeriformes; family Bombycillidae; genus Phainopepla; species Phainopepla nitens. The sequence goes on from VXBQ01015448.1 coordinate 21,122, forward strand.
TTACTCAAACACATTTTAACTGTGTTTGATTATGAGTATTTTAACTGTGTTTGAGTATCACCCTCAAACTGATTTTAACTTTGGAATTTTTTTCACTGCTTTAATTTTTCTAGTCACTTTTGATTAACATGTTCCTAGCACATTTAAAGCAGGCTAGTGGCTGATCCAGGGCAAAGGGAAGTTCAGCCATCATTTTGGGCATTCTCACCAGCCTGGCTCTCCTTTATCACTGTGTCTGTGTTCTGCCAGTTGCTAAATAAGTTGTCTTCAATACAGTCAATCACCAGATCAGTGCTTTTATATGTGTGTGCGGCAATATTTTCTATTTGCTTCTTAAATGATGCAAATGTTGGGGAGTCTTCAAGCAATCCAAGGGACAAAATGAACAGGGGCTGCAACTGATGGAAAAAAAAGGGAAGAAATCAGTTTTTTTCTTTAGTGAGGCAAATATGTGCAGACCCAAATGAGACAGGAGGGGCTTGTTATTATTTCTCCTTTCTTTTACCAGTGTTTGGTAGATTTGGTACCTGTGCTTTCAGGTAAAAGGGAGAGCAGTGGTGCAGTCCTTCCACTCCAGGCTCTCCCTGCCTTGCTGGATAATGTGCAGAGGTTGCAGCACTGGGAAAATTGGGATTATGGGTCTGGTGGAGCTGCAGTTCTTCTTGCTGCAAAACTGTCACTGGCAAAAAAGTCTGGCAGAAGCCCCATTCCTGTGTGTGCCTGTGGTTTCTGTTGCTTCCCAGGAACTTCCACAGGGCCTAAAGAGAGGTCATTAAATGTTACACTCATTGCAGTAATTGCTATCCATCGGGACTGATTACAGCTCAGTCAACATTGCAGAGCTGGTGACGTCAGTGGGGTACAAAAGGTGACACTGCTGCCTGCCAAGCTTTGGGGTGGAGGGGTTACCCCAGGCAGGCACCAGCTGGGTGCAGGCAGCCCTTGGGAAAAGGCAGCTTTTGGGAACAGGCAGCCCTTGGGAAAGGGCAGCCCTTGCAGGACTGCAGGAGCCCTTCCTGGGGGCAAGGATGCCCTGTGGGCTGGGAGCTCTCCCCGACAGCTCCCCTATCCCTGGGGTGGCTCTGGCTCCATCCCTGCTCTGCTCACACTTGAGTTGTGTGTGGTATTTGCGTGATTCTCATGGGTGACAGATCCCCCATGCCATGCTGGTCCCTGTGAGGACAGGTCTCCCAGTGACATGCCTGGTGTCTCACAAGGGATGCTGGCAGCACTCAGAGGGCTGTCAGGATCAACAGTCAACACCCTCCTCTCCAGCAGATCCATATCTCTGGCAGGGACCAGGATTTTTGGGTCCCAGAATCAGCATTTGCCATGGGAAGGGAATTAATTAATCACCTGAAGCAGCATTTCTGAATTTCCAGTCCCAATCTGTCAGTGACCAGAGCTGTTGCTGGCCAGCACAGCAGCTGCCAAAAAACAACAACAAAAAAGAGCTTTATAAATGCAAACACGTGTCCATGCATATACGTGGGTGAACATGAAAAGGGAAATCACATAGGTAAAGAAGCATCTCTACTTGTAAATAAAAAATCATTTGGCTGCATGGTCCAAGATGGTCCTGACTGTTTAAAAAGACTCTGGCCCTCGGGCTGAGAAAGCTGGGAAGGGCTGCACAGGTGAAGCACAGATGCAGCACAGCTGGCACTGCACAGCAGGCAGAGCTGCCACAGGGAAAGACCTGGCAGTTGTCAACATATAAACTGGGATGCTCCCAGTTTGCTCTGTCACATAAACTGGGATGCTCCCAGTTTGCTCTGTCTGCTGCTGGCAGGGAGGGCAGCAGCTCTGAGTCCTCACAGCCCCCGAGGCAGTGAGGTGTGCTCTGCCTCTGCAGCCACTGACCTGGGCTTGAGTTTCTCTGTTGAGCCCAATCTCCACCAAACACCCTTTTGGGTGCTCCTGGACTGTGAAAGGGGTGAGCAGAAGGTCCTGGGTATAAACCACAAATGTAAAGTTCTTGAATTTTTCCATGGCATTTTTTCCATTTTTGGTTTGCTGGGTTATGTTTATTTTCAAGCCTGTCTGCAGTTTGAGGCTTCGTTCCTTTCTCTGCAAACACCCAGGAGGCTCAGTTCCACAGGACGGAAAGATGAGGTGGCCAGTGGGGCTGGGGTTCCCTTGGGAAGGAGCAGTGCTTGGTGCCCAGACATCACTGGGCAGGGGACAGGATCTGCTGCGAGTGACGCCTGTGCAGACAGCAGGAAAAGTGCAAGGATGCTCCAGGACTGACTGGGACTGTGGCAGGGGCAGAGGGCAGCGTGCCAAGAGGCTCCACGCCAGAGGGGTGAGGAGTTGAGGAGGAGGAGTTGAGGGTGCTGCCTTTGGAAGGGAATGAAGGCTTGAAGTTATCTTATACCTTGGGGTTCTGTTTCTTGCAAGCAAGGAGCACATCTACCCTCCTCCCTCTGGGCTTCCCAGTCCCCCAGTCACTCCATGCCCTGGTTTGGCTGGGATAGAGTTAATTTTCTTCTCAGTAGCTGGTACAGAGCTGTGTTTTGGATTTAAGAGGAGAACAATGTTGATAACACGTGGAATGTTTTGGTTGTTGCTAAGTAGTGATCACCTTAAACCAAGTACTTCTCAATCTCCATGCTGTGCCAGTGAGGAGCTGCACAAGAAGCCAAGAGGGACAGGACAGGTGATCTGAAGTAACCAAAGGGATATTCCATGCTCTGGAACCTCATAATTAATGTAGAAACTGGGGGCAGCTGTCTGAGAGGGGCTGGGCTGGGCATTGGTCAGTGGGTGGTGAGTGCTGGGCATCTCTTGTTTCTCTTGGGTTTTATTTCTCTCCCTCTCCCTTTTTCATTGTTGTTGTTTTTATTAATATTGTTATATTCAATTATTAAACTGTCCTTATCTCAACCCACAAGGTTCACCTTTTCTTTCTGATTCTCCTCCCCACTGTGGCAGGGAGGGGAATGAGGCAGCTGCGTGGGACTGGAGTTAAACCTCAACGCTCCTGAACCTGTTGGACAGAATTTGAGAGAGAAACTGCAGGAGGAACTCCTGAAGCAGCGATACCAACATCTGACAAGTTTTGTGCAAATGTGTCACTGTTCCCACTGAGGGAAAAGCAGGGATGTTGCAGGCTTTTGGCTGGGCTGATGATCTGGTGCCTGCCCTGCCTCCTGCCCAGCCAACGCCATGGGTGGGGCACACAAGGGACAGCCAGCGCAGGGAAGGGTGGCATGTAGGGACACAGACCTGTGGAGAAAGCAAAGGGTTTGTGAGGCAAGAAGGTCTCTGAGAGGCGGAGAGGATCTGGGGTATTGCAGAGGAGGAACTATAAAAATCAGGGATTATCGTGGCGTGGGTGGATGTGGGATGCAGAGCCTCGAGGGGCAGGGACACAGAGCTCTCCAGCTGCCATGGACATGTTTTCCTCCCTCTGCAGGGAGAAACAGGAGGAGGAGGTGAAGGAAATCTTGAATAGGTGTCACCTTTCTCTTCCCTCTTCATTGCAGCCATGGTGCAATGAAGTATTTTGTTTCTGGAGAAGTTTAACTTCCACTTCTCTACCAGCTTTAAGGGTTTCTTTAAATTATTACACGGCTGTATGTGTCTAGTACTGGGTACCTGTGCAGAAATATTTTTATGTGATGCTCTTATTTTTGCCCTGAGGCCTGTAAGCTGTGATCCCATCCTAGTCCTAGTGAAAGTGCTAATAGAAAGGAAGGTTTCTGAACCTCTAAATAAACTTTTTTTCTTTCTGTCATTGGTGAGTGACAAAATAATTTCTAAGGAGAAGTTTCTTTTTCACTGTTGATGTCCAATTCTAAATTCAGCCTCCAATGGGAATAGACAGGTATTTGGAGATGTGGATAAAAAATTGCTCAATAGATCTTTCTGGATCAAAACCAGCTCTGCAGTGACACCTTACTGCTCTTCCACTGTAGTTTTTTTTTAATATTACAAAAATAAAAATATATCAAAGCATGAGAAATCCTGAGGCAGTGATTTCCAGGGCATCCCACAGCATGAGAAGCCAGCAGCACCAGCACACAGCAGTCACACAGTTTGGGGAGCTGGGGCCAGCACCCACCAGAGGAGAGCTGGGGAGGTCTGTGGGTGCTCTGACCACACTCCCAGGGGCCTGGGAGTCTCCTCCTCTGCTGGGGGATCTGCAGCTCCTCAGTAACTTCTCTTCAAATAGCCAAGTATGTGACAAGTGCTGTGACTGCATTTGCATTATCCACTCCTGGTGGCTGAGGCTCGAACTGTTCAGCGTTTATTTATTTATTTTTTAACAGATGATGGAGGCGATATTTTGCTGTATGCTGCCATCTGCTGTGGGCTTCATATGATTATGAGCACTTCAAATTTGTTTCTGACAGAGATAATGCTGCTTAGAGTAAAAGTGACCAAATAAATGATACATGGAGTTGCAAGAAAAGGATCTAAAACTCCCTCTCACTTGACCCTCTGTGCAAAATCTCCTTCAAACTCTGGGAAACCTGTAGGAAGGAATTATGATTTTCTGATGATTTTATAGGCAATTTATTTCCTCTAAGTGCTTCATGCTGTGGTACTTCAAGGCATTCCTGTTCTTTTCTCTTCCCTTCTCACTTTTCCCTCGCTCCCTGCTTTTCCTCTCTCACCTGAAAGCTCCAGGGGGACCAATTTATGGCTGGCAGCCTCAGAGCAGAGCCGTGATGTGGGTGCCTGAGGCAAGGCCAGGCTCCTGTCCCAGCTGCCAGCCCTGTGAGTAAATTCACCTTGAATAAATATGTTCCAGCATTAGGAGGTGGGGAAATCAATAATCTTTTTTCCTCCTGCTCATTGCATTTTGCAATTGCATTGCTCAGACTGGCAGCTCTCAAAACTCTCTTCAGGGAAATGAATTGGTGATGGAGTCAGTTTTCTTTTGATCAGGAAAAACTGGTCTGGTTGTATTTTGACAGCTCATAAGATTGGTGCATTTTTTACCTCTCCCTTGCCGAAAATGATGCAAACTATTCAAAACCTTACTCATATGCCTGATGTCGATGCTGGGGCCACAACCTGCTGTCCTCTACTGGAGCTGGAGCTCCACCAGCAAGAAAACATGTGACAAAAGCAACAAAACAAACTTGGAAGCCTCTGCTCATGTTAAACACATCAAAAGAGAGATTAGAGGCAATGATCGAGTGTGCTCTTTCAGTCCAGATAAGAAACACTTCCTCGTACCTTCCCTAAAGTCAAACACACCAGGTAAGCTCCTTTCTTACTGTGCTTTTTGTAATCTGGGGCTCTTGGTGCCCACAACTCTGATACTGCTTCTCACAGGGCTTTTTGTTGGAGGAAATAAATCTGGCCCGCAGATCTTAAACCAGTGCTGCACTCACAGAGATGCTGGAGTGTGTGCACCCTTCAGGGATCAGACTAGGTTGGAATCAGAACCAGCAGGATGCACACTGCAGCACTTGGAGTGAAAGCTTTCAACCTGCTTTGTTTGGATATTGGAGACACTCTCAAAAGTGAAGAGCCAGATCTATTTTTTTTTTTTTTTAAGCCTAATATACAGTTCTTAAATTTGCATTTACAGACTTAACTTGAATCTTACCCCAAGAGCAGAGCTGGGCAGATCCCCACCTCTGTGCTGGGATGTACCTGGTGCAGGATGTGTTAAAGGCATGTCAAAAGGAAGTTAAATGCATGTCATTTTTTAGAAGGCACTTTGGCCTCCTCAGACACCAATCTTAGGCTCTCGTTTTTATGCTTATCTCTGCCTCTTTACAGAAATTTCCTGCTTATTTGTACATCACAGGTAAAAAAAAAGTATATATTTTGGATTGGCCAAAGGAGAGTTCATCTCAAAATGTCTGGGAAAACTGCACATTGAACAAAAGTCACTTGTGGTTCATCCAAACTTACCAGCTTTGTCTCAGTTTCCTGACTAAACTGTCAAGGTGACAGGAACAGATGATGAATGGCAAAGGAATTTTTCTTCACGTGCTGGACATTTCTTGCAAAGTCCAGTGTGTGAAGAACATTGGATTGATTTCCTGACAGTCTGTGACATGTTGCTGCAAGGCTGTGCCTACAAGCCCGTTGTGTTTCTAAGGGGTACCGTGGCTGTAATTTAACCCTGTGTCACATCAGTGATCTGAGTTCACAAACCAGAGGCTGTTTCATCAGCCTCCTTAATAACCTGGCAAATACACACTCCCCTAATAGAAAGGTCTTAAGCACTCCCAAGGTGTTTATCATGAAACCCCTAATCAGGATTACTCAAAGCAGAGCTGCCTTCGGCCCCACCTGCTTTGGCAGCCCTCTGTACCTGCACATGTGGGGTTGAAACATTATTTTTGTTGAATCAAGAGAAGAAATCCCAAGGAAAAGGAAAATTTTGGTAACCTGCCTTAAAAACTCTTTGAAAAGTTACTGTTCTGTGCACTAGCTCATTCCAGCTGTAGTACTGACAACCAGTTCATCATTCCCACATCTCTGAATAAAGCACAGTGCCCATGTCCATACAAAACACTTCCCACAGCACATGTCCTAAACCCCCAGCTATATTCACTTAGCTTAATATAAAGAAATATGTTAATATTGTGATTATATTTATTTTAAAGCCTCTGGCAGGAATGTTAATGGCATATGGAGGGGGAGGAAAATCCAGCTGTCGGGAGTGACTCGTTTGTGTGGCAAGGGGGTTGGAGCTGGATGATATAAGGTCCCTTCCAAACCAAACCATTCCATGATTCCATCATTCTATATCCTGCCTGTGCATTATTAAGACAGCACAGCAAGGGGTCTAACAGAAGTCAGAAGGAAGACTGAAGGAAGATTTGCAGGCTCAGTGGGCTGGGTCTACCCATAAATGACTGTTGTTGATTTGGGAGTCAGTGTGGCTTCTGGTTGGGAAGATTTCAGTAGCTTTCCACATTTTACAGTGGATTCTCTTTAGCACAAAAGCAGACCACAATTGATACTTATCATACAGTCTTTTTATAGAAACAGAAGAGTTCAAAAGGAATTTTCAGGGGTCCTTTCAGAAATATGAAATAACAACACTGTCAGCTCCAAGAGCAGCACCCTCATCTCCAGACTGCTGATAATACTAAAATATGAGCCATGCTGGCCTGTGAAAATGCCATGATAACAAGCAATGAACATTAAAACTCTTCTGAAAATGTCTCAGATACACAAGGGTTCAACAAACTTTGTTGTAGTTCTGTCATTCTTCTGTCAGTTGACATTAAGGCCAGTTTCAGTGAAAGCTTTGCAATAATGATTCCCTCTTCTTTTTAACAGCATGCAGGCTTGGGAAGTGCTGTTTCCATCATGCTGCAGTTTCTTCAGTCAGGGTGAAAGGTTTTGGTGCAGAGTGCTGTGATATCAAGGTTTGTATCCACACAACAAAGTGGAGGTTGACAGTTCATGGGGGTTTGCTATTTTCTCTCAAATTTGGCCTGATACATTGCAGCAAAAATTAAGTTCTGATTCTCCTGGCGCTTTCTTGCAGCAGTGGTGATGCAAATACTGGTTTAGAAGCACACAGACTGCATCCAAAACCACATTTCAAGCAGATCACCAGCACCTGATCAGAGGATAAGATCAATTTTGGCTGATATTGGAAAGCTCTGACAATATTATCCATCATTCAGCCCACGCCATCCCCGGCGATCAATTCTAAAATTGATATCTTTCACCCTGGGATTCTTACAAAGGGCAAGTGTCAAGCAATCAGGCATTTTCCAGCCTAAAAATAGCTGAGACTGTTGAATTAAAATGGAAATCAGGCAACCACAGCAGCATTTCAGATATTTTGTCCTTTGTCTGGCTGGCATCAGTCCATCCACACACTGATGTCACTAAGAGGCACAAAGAGTGTGGGATCTGTATTGTCCCATTAGCAGAGAAAAGGAGGAAAGCAGGGCATAAAGAAGCTCCTCTACCATTCAAGTTCAGTAATCTCAGAATTTTCCAGTCAAGTTACAACCTGTTGCTCTTTTGTAGTCTGGTTCTGCAGGAAAACACCTAAGAATTCGATTTTTAGGAACTTTGTTAGCAGCGACATGATAATATATTTGAATTCAGAGATTATTTTTTCTAAAAGTTGAACATACTTGTCAAAAGTGCCAATCTTCTGCTTCCTGCTTGCTTTTGGATTCAAAGGAAGCTGCTGCTGCCTGTGCAACAGAGCATGGACCTCTGTGGACCTGTATGAATACTTTCAGGAAAAAAGGTATTTTGTAGTCTGGTTCTTGGAAGGTAAATACTAAAATAACAGTGAGCAACTCAATCTAAAGTTGTTCTAGTCTTTTTCTGCAAAACTTGAGCATGACAGCATTCAGAGTTATCAGCCTTAGCTTTTTTTCTCTCGTGTAAAATTTGTAGCTTCCAGTAAACACACATGCTGATCATCCATCATCCATCTGCTTCCTCAAGGCAAACCAGGCTGAATGTGCAACAGTGTACACCAAATGCAGTTGCCAGTAACAAAAAGAAATGGTGAAAGTTGCTCTGTGAAGGTCCCCAGAGCTCAGAGCAGGTGACCAGAAAAATGGGCTGGGTCCTTCTGCAGGGCTGGAGTGTGATGTGGGGTTTCAGGAGCCCAGAGCAAGGCCACTCTCCTCAGGTCTGCAGTTCTTCTCTCTGGGGGAAAAAAAAAATAATTTATGCATCTGTTGCAAATGCTGGTGTTGCCACCCATTGAACTCTGAAAGGGTTTTCCCACTGCACTCAGATCACCAAGGGAACTGAGGGGCTGCTGGAGCCCGTCCTGCCAGCGGGATCATAGAAACATGGAATGGCTTGGGTTGGAAGNAAGAATTTATTCCTAACATCTAATTTAAATCTACTCTCTGTTGGTTTGAAGCCATTCCCCCTTGTCCTGTCACTCCAGGCCCTCGTCCATTGTCTCTCTCCATCTTTCCTGCAGGCTCCCTCAGGCACTGGAAGGCTGCAGTTAAGTCACCCCAAAGCTTCTCTGCTCCAGTTTTTTCTGGGCTGTTCCCCAGTACAGCTCTGCCAGGTACAAACCATTCCCTTGGCCCCACATCCAAAGGCAAACTAGTTCGACTTTCTTTAGGTTTGTTTCAGAGTCCATTAAAAAGTGTCCATGTTTCCATGCTGCACCTGAAAATACTTTCTAGGGGGATAAACTGAGGAATTAATGTTTACATCTGAACAATGTCCCTCTGAAAAATTCCAATATTTTAGCATTTGGCTCAACAAAGATTTTGCTGTACTTTTTTTCTCCTTTGATCACTTTATAATGGAGATCTGTGATTTCATGTGATATGAGCTCTTCATCTGAAATGTTTGTATATGCAAATAAATCACAATGTTATATTCAGGGGGAAGAAAATTAAGTAATATTACAAGTCTTGAAGAATCAGAAATATCCTGTTTTCCTGTTTTCTTTGAGTGACAGATAGGCTTGTGATAGCATAAATCTTCACGTGCAATATGAGTTGTGAAAACAGTGTGTGTCATACAGTATTAAGATATGGGCTGAGCTGAAATTGCACACATCAGCTTATTCTGGGCATTTGCTGGTCTATGAGTGTTTGATATTGGCAGTTTGCTTTGAGGAGGAAGTCTCACGTATTTCACAAATGAGATGGTGACGGGGTGGTTCCAGCACGTGCCTGTATTGCTGGATTGCTGCTGCAGGAGTGGCATCATTGCTGCCCATGCACTCTCTCGTTCCAGCAAGCTGGGTGCTAGAACAGCAGCTCTGGCTGTGAGGGCAAGGCTGGAGCAGAATGGGGTGCACACTCTGGGGCTTAGGGTGGCTGTGCCACAGAGACAGGAAAATCACAATTAAAAGCCTATGCACAGCTCTCTGTGTCTGCATGTCCAGAATCCTCCCAGGGCAGTGGAGGAGGGTTCTCCTGCCTTGCACTAGCCATTTCTAGTGCCACTTGTGGTGTCTTAGTGCACCACCTGAGCCTTCATAGGGTATCTGAGCCATCCTAATGGGGATGGATGGTGGATGCACCCCAGGGCGAGCTGCAGATCCTTGCCTTCTGCAGGAAGAGCTGTGAGCCAGGCAGGGCAGCCTGAGATCTCTGAAATGGCTCTGGATGAGCCTGCTCAGGCAATGCAGCCCTGCCTGGGAGTCCCAGCTGGAGCACAGTGCCTGTCTGTGCCCAGCTGCCTGAACCCAGCACCTCCCTGGCAGCACTGCAGAGGTGCTGACAGCAGCACAGCTGGTCTCCTGTGGCTGGGCCGCCCTGGGGTCAGGTGAAGGTGGCTGCAGTGTCCCCTCACTTCCCTGTCTCTGCTCTCCTCTCTTTCCAGCCAACACTGTGTTCCCTCTGCAGTTCCTTTGGCCCACTCAGCTCACACTCCCCAGGCTTCTCTGTAGCAGCCTCACAGCTTAAGATCAGGTCATAGAATCAAAGAATGTTAAGGTTTGGAAGGCACCCCTAAGATCAGCTCATCTCAACCTCTCCTGCCATGGGCAGGGACGTCTCCCACTATCCCAGGCTGCTCCAGGCTTTATCCAACCTGGCCTTGAACAATTCCAGGGATCATCCAGAACCTCCCTGGGCAACCTGTGCCAGGGCCTCACCACCCTCACAGTAAAGAATTTCTTCCTGTCTAACCTAAATTTGCCCTCTTTCAGTCTGTACCCATCACTCCCTGTCCTGTCTCTACAGTTCCTGACACAGAGTCCTTCTCCAGCTTCCCTGTAGCCCCTTCAGATNCACGTACTTCCTACCTTGGGGGCACCAGAACTGTTACACAGCACAGTCCTCTATGATCTCTCTCCTTGACCTCCATCTCCTGACTCAGCCCTTCCTCACCTCCCTGCTCCCTGTTCTGCTCCAGTCCTCTCCCCTGTGATTCCCACCCCTGTGGATGTGCTGTCCCCTCCTCTCTACCCCTGTGGGGTGCCCCCAGCCCCTCACCAAACCCCTGCACCCTGCTCTGCCCGAGGGCCAGTCCCAGTCCCCAAACACCTCTCGAATTTCACGTGCCCGTACAACACAGCTCAGCTCTGACAAACATGGGCTAAACCCCGTGTGGCACAGGAGGAGCAACGTGACAGCCAGAGGTGGAGGAGCAAAGTGACAGCCAGAGGAGGAGGAGCAGGGCAAACCCAGACCTCCATCTGCTCGTGGATCCAGTCCAGGAATGAGGTGGTTCGGCTGTAGACACCCGGCTTGTTCTTCTCTGCACAGCCCACTCCGAAGCTGGTGGTCCCCACCAGCTTCCAGATGCTCATATCTTCACATGCTAAAGGCCCCCCACTGTCTCCCTGAGGGAAAAGGAATTAAAACAGATGTCAGCGTCCCAGAAAAGCAGGGAAATGTCCATTTGGGGAGGTAGGGGGAGAGACATAGTCCAGTAATTCAACATCTCTTGTTTCTGCTCTGGTCTGGGTCCTGGGAAAAGCACCTTACAGCAGGACTTGGAGACTTTTGAGACATGTATGAGGCCATATTTTTCTTTCCCTGGGTCTTGGCTATTGAGCTGAGCTGAGCCCAAGGTTGCAATACCAAACTCACATCTCACCTCCTTCCCTGCCTGCTCCTGCCTGCTTTTCCAGCCCTTCCCAGATGCTGGATTCAACTCAATGGACTCACATCTAAGTACCAAAAACTCCCCATTTCTTTTTTGCTGGGGCAGTTTCCTCCCCTGCAAGAATCAGAGTCAGCACAACAACTGGAAAAAAGGGAACTTGGAACAAGCCTGTCCCAGTGGTGAGCAGGGCTCCTCCTGTCACGTGGAGCTGTGCGCTGAGCACGCTGCCTTTGGGCAGGTCTGCTGGGCAGAGCTGGTGCCAAGTGCCATTTTTGGGGGGATTGTGTGCAAAAGAGGGATGAAATGCAGATCTAGACACCCACTGCCTTTGCTTTTTTCTGTCCCAAGTGTGACTGGGTTGGAGCAAATCTGGAAACATGAAGTTCACAGAATCATAGAGAGGTTTGGGTTGGAAGGGATATTGAAGTCCATGCAGATCCAAGCCCCCTGCTTGGAACAAGGACACCTTCCACTAGGAATTCCTCCCCAGCCCTACCTGGCTGCTTTTCACCGCAGGCTTTCTGCACCTTGCAGGTCTCTGGAGCTGCTCACAGTGCAGGGAAGTGCAGCTCAGTGCAGTGCAGAGCTCACAGCCAAGGCAGAGAAGGGATGGCACCGTGCTGCAGCACATGCAGCAAAACATGTCTTAAGCAAATTTAGCTCCAGAAGTAACAGATAAGGTCCAGAGAAGAAGTATAAAAAGGAAATTGTAGCGTGTGAATGCACATGGTCAGTGATTGATAATCGTGGTAAGCAGAATAAATGGCACAAACCCAAATGTTTGCCCAAGAAAAGCCTGGGAGTGCCTTCTGATAACTTATCAGTCATGTTTTTCCATTTCCAATGAACACAGTTGCAGTTTGGAAACTTCCATACCTGGCAGGTGTCCACCCCTCCCTTTAGGAAACCAGCACAAAGCATTGAAGAAGTTATGATCCCACCGTAGACATCCCTGTGATTGCAGATTGCATTGGAAATCAGAGGAACACCTGCATAATTCATGGTGTCAGATGTGTCACCTGTTGAAAAAAACAGAACAAACCAGGAAAAACCTTCCTGTCCTTGCAACTAATCTCCATTTATAAACAGAGAATGTTTTATATGCAAAGAATTGGCAAGGAAGGATGAAAGAAACATGGTTAAGTGTCAAGACAAAAGTAAGGCAACCTGGTGTCTCATCACTTCCAGAACACAGCAATTATCCACTCTATAGAGATGTGGATTATCACAGTGTAAAAAATAACAATGAAGTCTGGACATTGTGAGTTTCCACTTCAAACTAGACAATTAATGACACTAATGAACTAAAAAACCTGTTGAACATTGTGTTCAATAGTAGTGCCAAAACCTGTTCTGAATTTATCACCTGTTCTGTTAGTCAACAAATCATCTGCAAACATCTGATTTACTTTATAAATATTTATTTTATTTCATTCAGAGCATGAACAGATTCTTTCTACAAATAGGAGTATTTGCACATTGCCTATTGTCAATTTAGGGTTGGTTTTTTGTTTTTTTTTTTTTATGTGGCAAACCTTGCTTTCATTTTCTCCCCACCTTTGGGTGTTATCTGTGGGTCAGGTAACATTCTGTTCTTGTTCTCTGAACAACAGGAACACGTTCAGTGACATGAATGAAGATTGATAAAAACCAAGTACCTGACAATTCACCCATTTCCAGATGAAGGTGGTTCAGCTTATATTATTGATTAACATGACCCATGAGTCATGGTAAAAGAAAAAAAAAATCTCCTTTCTTTTTGATGTTGTTTTATCCAATTTCTACATCACCCAGCCTGCCTTAAAATACACACATGCTTTCTCTTAAAAAAAGGGATGGTTAATTCTTTGATTCATGCTGTGCTTCCTATGCTTGGAATTCTAAAGGGCACAGCCTGTTTGGCTGAGGCTGAGTAAAACACTGGGGACATTCTATATTTGTTGAAAATTATATATAATTTTCAACTGTTTCAGAGGATACCCATCCATTCCTTGTGATAAGACTTTGCACAGCACTTTTGCAGTTCAGTTTGTGCATAAAATTTAGTAATATGTCTTCTTTCCCCCCTCCAGATATTCCAGAAAATTTAGTGTTAAACAGTGCCCCAACTAAATCCTGCATTTACTGTATGTAAGATGTATGCATGTAGTGAAATCATCAGCAGACAATTTAAAATACCTCCTTCCACAGTTGCTCCCCAGCCTGATACCCAACACATTTTCCCTGCTGGGAAATGTTCACCAAAATTAGGCAGACAGATCGGTTCAATGTGACCTATTTAAAAAAAAAAAAAAATAAGTAAAAGAGGGAGAGAGAAGAGAGTTTAAATTTAGAAAAATAAGTTTATATGTCTCAGAAAAACTTGAAGATTTGGCTTGCAGTGAACTTGTGATGAACACCACCCCCTCTCCACATAAATAGCCTGACAGTTTTCTGCAGGTTTTTTTTGTCTTGTGGGCAACACTGAGGGTTTGAGACAAAACCCATGGCAGCTCCATTGAGTTCTGGGTATGAAGCAACACAAGGAGGTGTCAGCAGGTCAATAAATTGAAGAATGAGCAAACAAGAAATGCAGCTGAAGGGCAGATCAGAGGCCCAGGGGCTGCTGGGGTGAGACAAGGAGCTGGCTGTGCACGGCCCTGAGAGGGCAAAAAGATTCCTGGAGGGTTCTTTGCTTCCCACCCATCAGCTCACAGAGTTTCAGTGCCTCTGTGCTCTGGGACATGGAATTTCATGTGATAAAATCAGTACTTCATGCTGGCAGGGACAAATGGGTGCGGAGAAAAGGGAGGGAAAATACAAAATATAACTGGGCAGTTCCCAGTGGTTCTGCTCTCCACAGAGCAGTGATCCCAGCTCAAGGCACCAAGTCCTCAGTGTGGGATCGTGCTCAGGTGCAGAGCCACCACTGCTCCTTACAGCTTCCCAAAGCTACTCATGAGCAGAAGAAATCAGCAGCAGCTGAGAGACACAACAGAAAAAAAATCAAGCCTAATTTTCATTAAAAGTGCAGTTCTTAACCATTACAAGAGAATTGATTTAGGAAACAACCGTCTAGATGTGTCAAAGAGCACCAGCTCCCCTTCGCAGCCAGCTCACAGTGATTAGATGGTATTGGCAGGTGAGCATTTCAATTCATACAATATTATTACATATTATTTCAACACATTGTATCAACTGCAGGAAGCATCCCATAAAGAAAATAAAAGAAGTTTTAATTTAAATCGTCAATATATCCAAATTGCCTTCTCTTCTCTTTGAAATTCAAGCTTGATTTTCAGCTTTGGACACTTCTGGATCCCCCAGTATTCACGGAAAAGACATGATAAAAATCTCTATGATTTTAAAATCTCCCAGCAGAATGAGGCAGGGTGTTTATTTTAGATAGGAAGAATATTTAGAAAGAATAAAGTTAATGTTTGCCTATTAATAAATGCCTGCAGTAAATCAATACCAGAGTGGACTGGGAACACTTTGCAGCACGTTGTTGCTGTCCATACCCGGACATGGAGTGCAGGGGAGGTGCTCACACTGAGGCTGTGGGGGTTCTGCTGGGGTTGTGAGGACAGGGGTGTTTTAGCTGGGAAGGTGAGAAAGCCAAGTGAAATCTCACGGAGATAAATTACCATTGAGAGCCAGAGGTGCTGCCAGTTTCATCAGAGCTATGTCATTGCCCATGGTCTTGGGTTTATAATTCCGATGGTAAATGATTTTTTCCACTGAATGTGGGTGAACCTGGGTGTCCTGCTGAGTCACAAAACCGACCTGAACACTCCATGAGCTGGGCAAGTACAGGCTGGAACAAAGAGGTAGAAGAGGGTGTCAAACCTCCAGGAAACCCTCAGGTTTCTCTAATTGTCCCTTGAGCTTGTGGACCACACAGAGCTCTACAGGCAAATCACTCCACTCTGCTGTACTGGCTTACCTCTCTATCAATAATGGCTATGTTTTGCATAGAATTTTTAAGAATGTAAAAGGGGTGACTAATCTTAATAAGACACTGGGTCAGTGGTACATTATCAGTGCAATTATACATATCTTACTACAAATATGTGGGAGTTTTTCATCAGCCCAGCTGTCTGTGCTCCTGTGAGACCCCACAGCTGCTGCCTGGCACACCTGCACTCAGCCAGACCTCAGCAGCACTTTGTGGCAAGGTATTTTCAAGGAGAAGCTTCCCTTCTGGAAGGTGTTTCTGCCCCAGCTCACAAGCTGGCACATCCTTCAGCCTCCAGCATGTGAGCAGCTCCTCTCCTTTTGGCCTCACTCCCCTGGGAAAAGGCTCCAGGGATTAGGGTTGTGTTGCCAGCTCCCATCCCCATCACCCTTCAAATACACCACAACCACCTGGGCTGGGGAGGACAAAGTCAAGGAAAAAGGTTCTAAAATGCTGAATTCCTAAGTAATTATTTTTATGGCCACACTGGGCTCTAAACAGGAACTAGGAGTGGGGTTTGTCTGTCCCATCTCTTCTCTCTATTGGGTGTAAAAGCAGAAGAAGGTATCCATGCTGTAGGTGCTTAAAAGTGGTCAGACAATTCCCATTTTAGCTGTCTAAATGTCTTTAGTGAAAGTGGCTGGAGTTTGTAAAAACAAGAAGAGCTCCTGCAGTATTAGCATCAAACTAGACTGCAAAACCAGACAGCTCATTATAAATATGTTTGTAATTACACACAGAAGAAGAGTTTAAATAACTATTTAGCATCTATTTGCCTCTCAAAGACCTCTTCACCTGCATAAAAAGGAGCAGTGAGTAAGTGGCAAAGGGCAAAAAGCACAGTACCAGTGACTAATAATCACTGATTGATCCTGTCAACTTGAAAAGAATCCTGTAATTTATTTTGGAGCTCCAGTGGAACAGAGAAGCCAAATGCAAATTCTGCACATGCAACTTACAGAAATTCCAGGTTGGGATACCTAAAATCTAGCACTTAAATCTTGTTTTAAGATGTTTTCCTAGAGAGCTGGGAGTGGCCAGAACATCTGGAAAATGGGGCCCTGGGTTTGGACCACTTCTTGGGGAAGTATTTTTTTCAATAAAGACTCGTGCAAAAAGAGAGAGGAATGGCTTAATGTTATGATGCCTTTGGGGGACTACCTAAAAATAGAGGTCAGACAAAATTAAGGGAATAAAAAGTGGTTATATTTATTGAAGGGCCTTCAGGTACTTTTCAGGCAGAAACAGCTCCCCAGGGGCTACACCCAAAATGGATGATGGGTCAAAATGGATGATGGTCACGGATTTTTCACACTTTTATAAGTTTGGTCCATTTTCATATTAGGGGTTCATCTTCCAATTACAGCTTCAGGTAATTAAATCATTTACCCCAAGTTTCCTCCCCGCCAACTCACTTTTGTTGGCATTTCTTACATTGAGGCGTCCTTTTCCCAGGCCTGGAGAGGAATTATTTTGTGTGACTAAAATGCGAAAGCCGTGCTAACACCCCGTATGGAGTTTAGCGTTACGCACCGACGTACTGCGGGATTACAAACTCACGAGAAACACAAAAGCTCGAACCCTCAGGCAGCAGCCACGGGCAGGGCAGCGTGTCCTGCAGGTGGTTTTTGAGGGCAAGCAGAGCGTTCCCCCAGCAGGGCTTTGGGCACTCACTCGTAGACGCAGTGTGCGGCCGTGAGGATCCAGCGCGGGGTGATGACCGAGCCCCCGCACAGGTGGTGGCCCTGGAACTGCAGGCTCACCTGCCAGGGCCACTGCCGCGGCGACGACGCGCTGCCCCCCACGATCCGCGGCCCGAAGCTGGCCCGGGTCCCACACGCTGCCACGAAGCAGAGGTTACACTCCCAGAGAGAGGAAACACAGCCCCGGTCTGGGTCACATCTTCTCCCAGCCTCGCTTGAGGGTGGGAGGTGTCCGCAGCTGGAGCATCCTCACCCCAGCGCCATTGCCGCGTCCCAGAGGTTTCTCCTCCTCCCTCCCATCCCTGCAGGTTGCTCACGGTCTGGGGGCTGTGGGGTCCCTGCCTTTCTGGCAGTGCAGTGCTCAGCTGAGCTGTGAAACCCCCCTGCTCTGCCCTCCCTCATCCTCAGGGTCCCACACAGGCAGGCTCAAGCATCTCCTCTCCCCTCATGGCGATTTTGGTTTGTATTCTGATTTTTTTGTATCCCAGTCTGAAAACTAGGTGGCATGGAGAGGTGTGAGATGAAAACTCAGTTAAGGCAGAATTTCCCTTTTCCTGCTAAGGTTCCAAAAACTTGGAATTACAGTGTGACTCCGTGGACTCAACACACGGTCCTTAAATATACACTTCCTACTGCGATTCTCACTGAAAGGCTCCTCCTGTCTGATGCTCCCAATCTGCCCTCCCAGCCTGTTTTCACTTTCTGAAATTCTTCCAAATTTTACATAAAAAATACAATTTTTCTTTGGTCTGATAAACTCAAAGTTTACTATGCCCTGAGTACTCAGTTGCTCCCTCCTCTTGCCATGCAGTGGATTAAGAAGGATAGATTCTGCTTTTATTTTCGCTGTTTCTGATTCTTACCCAAACACTTTAAGATGATCACATTGCCAGAAGTGCATTCCTCCCTGAGATGGGAAGACAGTGCTGCATTAGTCCCAATTCACAAAAACCTTGGGTTTTTTTCAATATTATATCATTTTCCTGTGCGCATAAATGTAAGTGCCTCATATATTGAAAGAGGTACAAAGGCATGAACTCATCCAATCTAATCAGGGCATTTAATTGCAATACTGAAGTGGGGAGCTTGGCCACCATCAGGAGGCTGCAGGCCCTATGCTAAATGTTGCCCTGCTGAAGGGAGGCTCACTCTTCCACCAGGGAAGGCTGGAGGATCTGAAATCTCTCTGGATCCATTGCTCCCTTCTCACTGGAAGGTAACTAAGAAAAACCAGCATTCGTCAGGAGGAATAAATGGACAATAAAGGGTTCATAAACCCCCTGGGAAACGTGTAAGGATCTGCAAACTGAAACAAACTGCTTCATAATGGAAAAACAGAAGTGCCTGGTGCCTACCCAATTGCAAAAATGGCACCATGGGACAAACTGTCCTTTCAAACAGCTCTTTTGAAAGCCTTTGTTGATTTTAATGTTAATGGGTCTTGGATCAGACTCAATAGTTCAGTCATGAATCTCAGTCTAGCCTGTGTAACACCACCAGTCACTTACAAAGTACTACAGCAACAGTCCCAAACTATCAATAATTCCCCTTCTATTACTGCTCTCTTCCTGGAGCAGCTGAGGCATACCTGAGGTTGGTGGCATTGTGCAGGGATGTCACTTGATCAGCTGAGAACCAGTGGCTGAGGGACACGAAATGTCTTTGGAACTGTTTTTCGACTGCAGCCACGGGCAGGTAACCTGAACTCACAAAACTGCAAATAAACCATAAACACAGCTTCCCCAGACAGCACTGCAGCAATCTGCTTAAATAATTCACCAGTTCTGCTAATGAAAACCACAATAATCAGATTCTGGCATTCAATTAAAGTAATTCTATGTTCCCCCTAACCTCCTTACCAGGTTGCATGTATTTTTGGCATAATCATGTGTGGAAGCCGCACGTGCTGAGATGCATTTAACTGGCAGAGAAAGTAAATTTTAATTATAATATTACAATGAAGTTTTTCACTGTAAGTGGTTGGCACATTTCCTGAAGCACTAACAAGCTCATTGTCTCCTTTTTCTAGAGTTATGTTTTGTGGCAGGGAGGATGAATAATTTTTAACTTTTTCTTCTCTTCTTTGCTGAAAAATTTAGATATATTTTATCCTAAAGGCAACAAGAATTTATTCAAAGAAATTTCATACTCCTAACTATAGCAGAAATCAGAATGATGCCGTGGCAAAAATAACCACACATCATGCCAAATCACGACTTCAAATCTTGCTCAGTTTTGTGAAGGTTTGTGAAAGAAATGGTGCTTTTTTCAGGAATGGGATCAATCCAGCAAGAACTGCCTTGCCATGTTCTTCTCTAATTATGAGGTGGGCCTTAAATCCTATCAGATGTCATGACATGAATTGTGTGTACAATTTACCTACGGGGGAAGTAAAAGAAGTGTAAAATTCTATGTTTTTAGTGCCTCTCTGACAGGCTACTAGAGTGACAAATAGGATTTGGGCACCTGCATCACACAGGGCAGGTTTAGCCAAGCCATTATATTTAGCCACCATGCAGGATTTATAGCAGTAATAAAAGGTATTTTCCAGGTTCAAGTACTCAGAACTATTTCCCCCATCATCTCAAATCTCCTCAATCACATCACTCACAAAGGTGAATTGTTCAGTCATTCTTAAGGCACAAAACTAACACAAGGTTTCATTGGAAAGACTGAAAACCTCAGAGGTTGTTCAAAAAGCCAGATGAAGCTGCTGGCACTCGGTGTCCCTACCTTGAGAAGCCCAGGTGTTTGCAGGTGGTGTTCCCGTACTCTGCCCTCCAGTCGTCGGAGCACACCGTTCGCCAGGACCCAAAGGTGAACACCTGCAGCACTGCCCTCTTCCCACTCAGCCTGACTTTGAGATTCAGGACAAGAAAAGCTCCAGTGAGCTGTGAAGGTGAACATCAGGCACAAAACAGGCACACCACAGTGCCAAGGCACCACCGTGGTGTCTGTGCTGAGTTTTCACTCCTTGTCTTTTTCACCATTTGGAGTCTTTGACAGAATTTTTCTGCGCTTTTTTTTTTTTTTCCTCTCCCATTAAAGAAGGGACTTAAGGTGCTCTGAGCTAGGATAGCTAGGGGAAAAAAAAAATCTTTACTCTCTAGTACAGGAGGTGGAGGCTGCCTCCCCTCCAGTGAGCTTTAAGCAAGTCTTGCTGATTGCAGTGAGTTGGAGCTGCAGATGCTTTACCCTCAGGAAATCCATGGTCAAGGTAAGGGATGGAAGGTGATGGGCACCTCCTGTGTCAGAGAGGGGGCTGCACTTGTGCCCAGCTGTCCTGGACCTGGGAAAGGGCACATCTGTGTGTGTTTCCAGGGGGAAGGGAGGCCATGCACGTGGTCACTGCTGAACAGGGCTTTCCCACACGTGCTCACAATCCCAGTGTTATGGAATTGCAAAGGAAGACAGGAAGAGCAGAGGTATTGCCCCTGGCTCCACAGAGGCCTCAAACCTCCCTGGGGAAAATCTCCAAATGCTGAACACATTATGAATGGTTAGCTGGGGCCAAATGCTCCTATTGCACAGATGGAAAGCTGTGGTGCCTCCTCACCTGCAGGTACAGGAGCCAGGATTACAAGTGCACTGAGCTAAAACCGAGTTATTCTGTTTATTAATATCAGAGTGCTTTCCCTCCAGTGCCTGTGAACACCACAGTCACCTTCCATAGCACAGGACAGGGAAGTACCATTTAAAATATCCCTGTGATTCCCAAAACTACCAAAGGGAGAAATTCAGAAAGAAGTTACACATTTCACATATGAAGCAGCAAACTCTGCAGCACTGAATGCACAAAAGGCTGATTTCTCCCATTCCCACATCCTTTAAGATAATACCAGGCTTCTGCAATCTTCAAAACTGACACAGCCCAGCTCTGTGCCAGTGAGTACAGAGCTCTGTATTTACACACCGTAAGGCAGTGGAAATGAGAGTTTTTCCACTCACATGTGGAATGTGAGTGGAAAACTTTGCACAAGTGCATTCCCTCTTGCAGGCAGAGGAAATGTGAACAGTCAAAAAGCATTTGGGCTTCTAATGGAGAAAATTATCAAAAATGGCAGTAACAATATTCAGCAATCATCACATTTATCTAGAAAGCAGATTGATTTTTCATTAACTGTAAATCAGTACCTCAGAGAGATTGTTCCTCTGAAGTGGTGATTTGAATATTTCATTGGTCTCTGTCTTTCTTGTCTCACCCAAACTCTTTACAACAAGCATTCCTTGATAATTTGCCAACTCTACACGAGGAAGTAGGAGGGATTTATAATCAAAATTGAATTACCACATCTGTACTCATCCTCCCCTTCTTTACAGTTGAAGACACCATTGCACCTGGCTGATTTCTGGATACACTTAAAGGATGATCGACAGCGAAACTTCCCAATGCAATTGTACTGGACTAGAAGGAATGAAAGAACACAGGGCAATGAAAACACACTTGGATTTTAATTTAACACTTCTGCAGCCCATTATCTGTCCAGATTTCATTCTTGCTAAGAAAAATCCACCTCCTGTACTCCAGGAACTTTTGAAATACAACCTGGAGGTTACTACATAGTGCTGCTAAAACTCATTTATTAGTAATGACTCGTAGGAGGAGTCAGCCTTGCTGTGTGTGCTGCCTCCTCTGCACAGTTTAGGTTTCACTCCAGGGTGAGTTCCTGCCTGGTGCCTCAGACCCTGAGTAGCAAATTGGGGAGACCCTTGGAAAACACATCCGGTGCTCACTCTTCCCAAGGGCATGCCTCAGCCTCCCACAAGCTGATCCCTATTTCAGCTGTGGAGACACATCAGCATATTTGACCCCTGGACCTGGGCAGCTCACATTTCCCAGCCACAACTAAACTCATTCTGCATTTTTATTTTCCTTTGCAGAAGGTGTTTTTGATAGGGGAAAGTTCTTTAATTCTTTGAAAGCAAACTTAGAGAAGTGAATTACAAGAGAGAAATATGGTGTGGGTTACCCACAGGGGTTTATTTACCCCCAGTTTCTAAACTCAGCTCATTGCTCGAGGGGAGCTGACAAAATTTTACTAGAGAAAGGCATCCTGAAGCTGCAGGTTCCCCAGTAAATATTACACCAATCCTCTGTGCCAGACCTATTTTATCCCTGCATGTAAATAAAATTTAAAGCCATCACATCAACAAGATTTTTTACTTCCACAAACAAGCCACAGTAGCAGTTCAATTCCATTCTCAGTAAAAGTCTCATGAAAAATTAAGCATTGTATGGTTAAGTGAGAACTTAATGAATAACTAATGGCACTCACCACCCAGGCCAATGGCAACTGCTAGGATTACTGCAAGGAATAAACCACAGATATATGGGAAGTATTTTAGGGAGACAAGAGCATGGCACATTGAAGGTGGTTCGATATCTCCTGGAAAACAAACAGAGAGAAAGCTTCTGTGAGGTTAAACCAGCTGAGTTTGCAATGAAAAAGATTTCTCTAACATTAAATTGGATGTCATCAATCACTCCTGGATATACTTCATCACCTGAAGGGATTTGGATTTGCCCTTTCAGGGAATGAGAAGGCTCCAAGTGTTTTGGGGCTGCTGCTGCTCTCAGACACCCCTTAAGCATTTGCCTTGGGAGGGTCTGAACTGTGCCTGGCCTGTCCTCAGTGCAATCAACAATGTGAGCTCCAAATTTTCATTTTCATGGGCTACATCACACTGGGAGCTTTTCAAGCATATGAGCACCTCTGCTGAAAACTTGAGTCCTGGGATAAAAATGAAATTCAGATCTGTTCTGTCTGTGTAATCAAATCTGTGTGCACCTCATGAATAGAAGTTCAAGACAAAAAGGAGGAAATTCACTGGTCCCTTTGGACTTGGAAGAAAGGTAAATTATTGAAAGCTAAATTTGCAAAAAAAAGCAGGATACTCTAACTAGTTCAAAAACTGTGAAAAAGTGATCTGTTCAAAGTTTCACTATAAAGGCAAGAAGAGAACTGAGTGATGGCTCGAGGCTGAGTCTTGAGTTTTCAAGTACAAAAAGATGCATATAAAGTTAAAATATACATTAGTAATTATTGCAGAATACATTTCATGAGCTGGACCTGTTTACCAACCACTGATCTCCAGAGCTGACCTCTGCTTAGTGGTATTGCCAGTCCAGAAGACAACAGGAGATTCTGCTGAACATAATGAGTGGGTCACTTGTTTCAATTTTTTTTTTTCTGATATACAAAGGGCAAACTGTGGGGAAATAACAAACACAGCTGGGTCATGAGTGCACACAGGAACTGGCAGAACCTTGTCTTTAGTCTTTAATTTTAGTTCGTACAGCCCTTCACTTCCCCATTCCTCAGGCTCTATAATTGAGATTGGCAGATACAATCAGTCAAGGATGAGGAGTGTCTCTGAGGGTTTATAGACTCTCTAGTAAATCCTAGCTTCCTCAGACTCTCAGCAGCTGCTGAATAACTGGTTTTGGCAATGGAGTTGGTATCTGGTATGCCAAAAATCTTAGACAGCTGTAGCAGCTAATGGAGTAGAAAATTAAATTGCTCTATTTCCGCTCTGGAAGCTCAGCTTGCCTCTCTTGGAGCCCATGGTTATTTTGAAACCTATGGGAAGCAGCAAACAGATATGCTAATCCTCCAAGGCTGCTGCATTGTATATTCAGGTTTTTTAATGGACCTATTTCCAGGTTGGCAAAATTTCAAGCAAACCACTCAAAAATGTGTCTGAAAAGCGGGGGGAGACGTTTGCTCCTGTGTGAATAGTCTGGCTGTGAAAAATGTGAAAAATGCTTGTGTGTGTGAGCTGACACAAGATGTCACCACGTCACTGAGCTGGCAAACCTCACACCTGGGGGAGGGAAGCCGTGTTCCTTCCTCCTCGGTGTGATTGCCTGCTCTGGGTGGGCAAGCACAGTCTGGCACACAGTGGCCACTTGGATTGCAAAGGTCCAAGGGCTGTGGATTGTCCCTACCAGATCCATCTGCACTCGGGTCCACTCTTGCTTGTGGTATGAAGAAAAATCTTTTGAAGGTAAACTGAATTTGTGGTGCTGGCGGTTCGTCTTCTGTAACGGAAATGATTTCAAGACTTCCAGTCGTGGGATTTGTCTCTTGAACCTGATCCAACAGGAGAGGAAAAAAAAAGGAAAAAGAAAGAAAATTATCATTATAATGTTGTCATAGAGTCACAGAATGGTTTGGGTTGGAAGGGACCTTAAAGATCATCTAGTTCTACCCCCTGCCATGGCAGGGACACCTTCCACTGTCCCAGGCTGCTCCAAGCCCCAATGTCCAGCCTGGCCTTGGGCACTGCCAGGGATCCAGGGGCAGCCCCAGCTGCTCTGGGCACCCTGTGCCAGGGCCTGCCCACACTCACAGTGAAGAATTTCTTCCTAACATCCAATCTAAACCTTCTTGTAGCCCACTCTGGGTACTGGAAGGCCACAACAAGTTCTCTCTGGAGCCTTCTCTTCTCCAGGATGAGCAACACCAACTCCCTCAGCCTTTCCTCATAGCAGAGGTGCTCCAGCCCCCTGAGCATCTTCCTGGCCTCCTCTGGACTCGCTCCAGCCAGGTCTATGTCCTTCCTGTGCTGGGGACCTCAGAGCTGGACACAGGACATCATTATGTACTTAATGTTCATGTGGGAAGCACTTATAAGTAATTTACCAGCAAACTAGTGAGGTTAATTTTTGTTCAGATTTGTCTAAGCACCGTAGCTACTTTTAATAACTCACACTGAGGGTGTGAATTCATCCCCTGCTTTATAATTGCAATAGGCAAAAAAAGAAATATGCACAGGACACCAGCACAGCACCTGACAGGATCCTCATTTAGGAGAATTTTACTCCAGTAAATTTTGATGACTTACTATACAGGGAAAAAAAAAAATAAAATGAGTCACACTAAAATTCAGGGCAAATAGATTTGAAATCCTAATTTCTGACTCCGAGGTTGCACAATGGCAGAAGGAATCAGATTTTTCAACTCACAGTGGTGTGAAATAGCTCCAGGTTTGTTAAAGACAGTGGAGCTGGTAAGCTGTAAAAGCAGCATGTTTACAGGGTCAGTCCAAAAAAATACTTACAATGACACATCTTAGGCAAAGAATACACGTTTTATTTGTGACATTTTATCTATAATGGAATATACCCTAAGGTATTTTGTCACCTTTCAGCAATAACATTCATGCTCTTTCATTTTGTAAAATTTCACCTACATTTCAATGACCATAAATTAAACTTTGTAGAGAATCCAGCAGCATGATTGCTAAATATTAAAACCGAAAAGCCTTCTAGCTGGTGCATAATTTGCCCATCAGAAAACAAAACAGCACTGTGAACTGAATTACATGCAAGCCGAACACTGACACTTCACTTATTCAGAGGCTATCACATGCTCCCAAAGCTTCACTCACCTCTTCCTGAGAAGTCATAGTTAAAAGCAAAACCGTTTTCCTTCTTCATTATCAAAAGCAACCCAAAGGAAACTCGGAGCTTGCTGAGCCACCCTGCTTGGGGAGAGTTTCCAGGCGGCCGTAGCGCGCGGCATCGCAGCCGCAGCCCGTGTAACCCAACCTGGAGAGGGGTATCGGGTGGCCCCGGGTGGCATGGCTACAGAAAGGGGCAGATAAAAATTCAGCATGCTGTTTAATTAGCCTAAGAACACCAGGCAACATTGTGGGATTTGCAAACCTTCCCACAAGCCCTTGGAAAAGGAGCCCCACAAAGGCCACGTGAGCGCTTGCCCGTGCTCTGTCAAAAACCGAGGGCCCTCAGCCCCACGTGCTGTGGGTGGCAGAGAGCAGCAGCCCCAGGGCTTCATCTCTCCAGCACACAAAGCTCACAGACTCACCTCGCTCCTCCTTTGCTTGGTTTAGCCCTCACCGTGTGCCTGCACAGGGTGTTTGAAAAAGCAGTGTCTCCTGTTGCTGCAGGATCAACTCAGTTCTGCTCTGGGATTTAAAACACGGAAATGTACATCCAGCCGCAAGGAATGCTCAAGAGTGGTAATAATTTGGCTGGGTTGTTTTCACTTAGAAGAGAGATTCCTGACAGAAGGGAGGATGGAGGGAAGATGGAGATAGAAGGATGAAGCAAAAAGCCACAGGAGTGTAAGTGAAACAAGGCTCCTGAGAGGCCAGGGAGGAAACGAAAGTTTTCCAAGATAAAACCCATGTCCCTGGAATATGTCTGAGATGAGAGAAGCTCTTCAGTCCGATTTCTGTGAGAGAGACTGGCACTTCCAAAGGAGAGGACACCACATCATGATCCTGTTAACCTAAGCCATGGCATCAAGAATCCTTCATCATCTCCTGTGTCACTCTTTCAGCACACTTTTCACTCCTTTTCCCTGGAAATGGGGACGTTCTCCCCACCAAACTTCAGACAGTTCAGTTCAAGGTGCCCAGGTGTCCAAGGGGAACTTCAGCCAAAGTGGGGAAAATATGAGGACTCATTTCAGGTGACCAGCAGCTCAGGTGATCCTTTCAGTCCACGGGTTGAGGTGTCCTGTCCCCCAGAGGGAACACTGAAACCTGCAATGAGGACAGAAAAAAAACTGTCTGCAGCCAGTTCAGCCACTCTGGCCATGCTGGAAAGGCTGGGCACCAGCCAGGGCAGCTCTGCAAAGGCTCCCACAGTGGGACTGGCAGCACTGGGAAGGACAAGTTCTTCTCCCTGCTTCCACCCTGAGCTGCTCCAAGCTCAGCCTCAGGGTGTGCTGTCTGGATGGGACATTGGGTTTAATCTTCCACAGCTTGTTCGCTCATTGTCTTTGGCTGAGAAGACCAAAGCAGGAGCCACAAATTATATGGGCAGGAGGACTTGAAAACTGAGCCAAAAAGGAAAGTTTTGGCTTCCAGAGTAACTTCCTACCCACTGTAGGACAGCCCCACTTGTTCCCCCCGCCCCCGTGCAGTTGCAGCTCAAGTGGATTTCTTGCTTTCAGGAGTTTAAAGTTTCAGTTTAAAGTGGAAATCTAAAAAATTCCACCTCAGCCCCTTCAGCAAGCCCACTCTGACTGTGGTAGTTACCTTTGCGCTCCTCATCTTGTTCTGCCAGGGCACATAGGAAAAGCTTTTGCTTTTTCAGCCGCCCTACGACAAAAATTCAGAGGCGCAGATTCTATGAAAACAGGATGTCAGCTTTTGTCAGAAAAGTTCACAAGGGGTGTGAAGGTTGGTTTTTTTCTTTTTTATTTTATCTGCCTCCTTCTCTCTCTCTGTTTCATTTTCTGACTCCCTCCCTGCCTCCCTCCTTCACACCCTCCTCGCACCTCCCAGCCTCTGCCAGCGCTGCGCACGGGGACGGAGGACGCGCAGGAGATGGCGGTGGCTGAGGCACAGCTCTATGCAAAGGTGTCCAACAAGCACCGGGGCAGGAGCAGCTCTGCCCTCCTCGAGCCTCTCCTGGCCAAAGGATTCCCGGCTCATATCGCGTGAGTAGAGCCCTCAGCTGCCTTTGCACAGCAGGATTTAGTTAAGATATGCGGTGTTTGCCATGAAACCCCCATACAGGCAGCCCAGGTGGTTTTTTTTTTGGTCAGGAGATTTGGTGCTGCTCCTGGGGGTGATGTCCTCGTGCAGGGATCAGACCTGTCTTGCTCTGAATTTCATAGAGAGCAGTGTGTATTGCCCACATAGCAAAATCAACCTGCTCGATATCCGATATTTGAAAATAGTGTCTAAATCTAAAGATGCACACCCTTCCACACCCTTGGTTTTCAGAGGCTCTTAAATGAGTGGAGAAGTTGACCATAGTTTGCTCTTGGAATACACCCTCTTTCCTTTTTTTCTGCTTATTACTCTTATTATAAGGGAATTAGGCATGGATGTAATTTCTAGCCAAAGATTTTCTCAAACCTGGCAAACATCTTCTGCAGGATGGGGCCACTGGAAACTGTTTGGTTTTTTTTTTCCTTAAGATGTCCCTTAAGTCTGTCAATTTTTCTTCCTGTTTGAATCAGGATCTTGTTCCAAAAATCATGTCCTGCTTAGAAGATGCCATAGCAAAGAATGAGGCACTATTCTTGGCAACTCCAATGGATGAGAGACTAACTGTGGCAGGTAAACAAGTTAATGCAAAAACAAAAGTGTTGGTCACTTCTCCTCCATCCAAACATCTCCCCTGTTGCACAGGGAATTTTTGGGGAGGATTTTCCAATTTCTGGACGGCAAGTAGGCATGTTTTGGTTCAAACTGTTCAAAAAATAAATCTTATTATTTAAATATCAAAGAGCCTCTCATAAAAAATATTTTAGGAAGAAGAGAAATATCTCTCTACCTTTTGACTGAAAATCAAGCGAGTGGAAGAGGTTCCATTTGTAAGTGCTGTGTTGTTTTTTGTGAACAGCTGTGGTAGCAATCAATGTCAGAACTGAGTCCCTTATTCCCAGTGATGCACAGTGGAATTTTAGCTGTGGGCTAAAAACATGGCTCAGCATTTCTCCATTAATGCTGTAACTTTGGTCAGCCCAAAGTAATGGCTACTTTCTTAACTTTTTTCTGCTTTATGTGATGCTTTTACATCAAAACACCTTCTGCTGTTACTGAGATGACTTCATTCTTTCCTGTTCAAAATCAAGAAGCAGCATCAGAAATACTGAGCAAATTGATGTAAGATAAGAAAATATCAAAAAGCAATTTAAAATATCAAAAAGCAATTAAAAATTATTTCCTATTATTGACCTTGAGACCTTCAAAATTTTGATTGGGCTTTTAGAAAAACTTTTAGCTGTCTCTGTTGTCCCTCAATTAAGCCATGAATAAAAGTACTGAAAAGTTTCTTTTGAGATGTCCTGGCCTGAGAAATATGAGGTGGGGTGGAAGTATTACAAAATCTTTCATCATATAGAACCAGCAGGCCAAAGCAACAATTTTCCCCAATGAACAAAACTCAAATATGTGAGGGTCAAGTCTAGCCTAAGATCAAAAAATTTCCAGAAGAAACTGGGCCAGCAATTTTGGTTTTAGGGAAAAGCCAGCTTATTCTCACTGTAGATTTATTTTTAATCTAATTTCATTACAGATTCTCAATGGTTTATTCTTCTCTCTATCTGAGAGAAATTGGTACATGCAGAACTTATTCTTTGCATTACTTTTAAATTTTCAGTTCTCATCTTGGAAGTGTAGGATTAGTCACAGCCTAATGCACCCCTAGTGCTAAGGGCTCTATAAACCATACAGGAAATCATCCTACAGCCAACATATGTGATGAGAGAAAAGGTGGGGCCAGGTATGGAGAGGAGCACAAGAGAACAACGAGATGGGACTGAGCAGGATGGCAGTTCACAGCCTCGGGTCTCACTTGTCTTAGTACATTTAATTTTAAAGGCCCCGTGGTAAAGAAAAGCTGAAGCCAAGCTCTGTTTGAGCTGTTTGCACAGAGCTTGTCCCCAGGTGGGAGGAGCAGCATGGCATGAAGAGGCAAAACACTCACCTGGAGGTGCAGTGAGGGGTGCTGAACCCTGGCATCATTGCCACTGCCACTTCCACAGGGCACAGCAGGACAGGCTGCGTGAGGAGAGGGACAGAAACACGGCTCTTTGTGCTTGGTGTGGTGGGGAAGGAGGGCTCAGCAGAGGCACAGAAAGGAAATGTGCAGTATTCAGTCACAGAGGGCATGGGCTGGCTTTAGACCTCATGGTTGTGCATCGATCTGGCCACAGGAGTCGTTTTTTTTTTAGGAAGAGAGGCAGAAGGTTAAGTTTGAGTGGAAAGGCTCGTGTTTGTCCTCATCCCTGTTGAGCCCCACTGAAGAGCCAGCAATGGCTGCATATAAATATTATTAACAAGCCCAGGTGTAATATTTACACTGAAGAGAAGACAGAGGGAGGGAACAGAAGGATGAGCCTGAGTCCTGCAGCTCACTGCGCACACTCCTGGAACGTGCTGGGGTTTCACAGGGATGGAAGAACAGAAATGGGAGGAGACAACACAACTCAATGCCCTCAGGAGCCAGTGGCCAGAAAGGGTGCCCTCAAAAGAGAAGGAAAGATATCAGTAGATGCCAAGAAATTCAGTATTTTTTTTCCAGTGTCCTCTGTATCTACTTCCTCTTCATGTTTCCTCTGAGAAGTTTCTAGGTGCATTTGAGGAGTGGAAATGGGGTTTGTGAGTGCAGCTGCTGCTTGACCACTGGAATCCTTCACCCACCACCCAGTATTTAGGCACAAAGCTTTGCTCATGTGGAACACATAGCTGGCTTTTTGAAAGCTCTAGTTATAAAAGGAAATGTGAATCAAATCCCACTCCAGAGAACGGAAGTTGCCTTAACAGAGAGAAATGAGAGATTTTGTCCCTCATCTTGGACTGCTGGCTTAGATCTGGCTCTCTGCTGGCTGTGGGGGACTCTCAATCCAGATTTCAAACCCCAATATAAGCATATTTTGCTTAGTTTTAATGTATGGGCGTGGCCCTGGCGTCTTGAATCGGAACCTCTTTGCCATGAACCAAGAAAACCTTGTTCTTACAGTTCTTGAATGCATAGTTTATCTAACCCCAAGGAAATTCATGTAGCAGTAAGGCTGCTAAGGAAACACCTCTAGAACAGAAAGGAAGGTATCTTATGGGGAACACAGGTTACCAATCTTCAAGGGATTAAATTAAATTAATGTAATTAAAGAATTGAGTTTAAAATTTCCTTGAATTTTTTTCAAGGAAAAAAAAATTCTCAATGCATTAAATGCAGTGAGAAAAAAGCTATCTGGAAAGCTTCAAGAACAATAACATTTGCTAGGAAAAAGCTTCTTCTTGCTAAAGGTCCTGCCTGTGCTGGAAAAGAAACTTGATGACCATAGTCACTAAACGTCTTTACTTTATAAAAGTTTTTTTCCTGCTATTCTGAGGAACCAATTTGGTGCTTTTTCTAGGCAAAAAGCCTTGGTTGCTACTGGACAAAAGACAGTAGAAGATGCAGTAAAATGGTAAGTACCTGTGATTTCTAAAGGTGTGCCTTCACATTAATCCTGTCTAAAAATCCTTGTCAATGTGCTCATCCTGTCACTAAATTTGAAGATAGCTGCCACAAAAACAAACAAAAAACAAAAAAAATCCCACAAAAAACCAAAAAACAACAACGAAAAACCCCAAAAACGGAATTAGATTTATTTATTTATTTATCATTTTATTTATTTCACTCAGAGAGAGAAATATTCATATTTGTACTTATTTTGGGACACAAGGTAACTCACAGAAGGTCCAGGTAAATTAAAAACAAGCAGCTACTTTTTCTTTTACTGATGAGTCAGTTCATGGGACCAGCTGGTCTGCTCAGAAAATCCTCCTCAGCTTTAAGCCTCCTGAGAGAAAGGAACAAAGAAATAGGGAAAATTTTTGTAAACTCATGACTGTACTTACAAACATGTACAGAAACAGCAGCTGAAGGGGATCAGAAAGGCCCACCACAAAGTGAGGTGAAAGGCTGATGGTCAGAGGGAGGTATTATTATAATTAAAATCACTTCTCAGTTTTGAACACCACAAAGTTTTCTCCTCTCTATCAAGACTCTCACAGAGTATTTATATGTCATTCATGTGCTGATAATTGATTTTTTTCTTGTTGTTTTAATTCACCTTCACATTAAAGACAGTCTTCCCTTGCACTTTCATTTGGGTTTTGTTTTGCTTTATTTTTTTTTTCCTTGGTTCAGTTGCTTTTTTCTTTTTTCTTCTATTTTCTTTTCTTTTGTGAAAAGCCAGAGGAGGCATTGCAGGTTCTTTCCAAATAATTTTTTTCAGGGATGCTGCCACACTTCCCAACAACCATTCCCAATCCAACAGCTGCAAAGACAAACACACAGCATGTGAAAGACGTGGTGAACGATATCATCACATGGCATATGAGTTTCTGGCCTTTCCTTGAGCATTTCTGATTTGTCTTGCTTGCTTTTCTTAGGGCTGAATTAAAAGGCTTTTTTTGAGTAGTTTTTTAACCTTTGGCTAGTTTTAATTTTGTCATTCTTCAACATGTTCCACCCATTACATCTTTCCTCCTCCAGTCCTCTGTGTCCAGTTATGAAAAAGGGAAAAAAAAAAAACAAAACCAAAACCAACCCCCTAAAAAGGTACTTTTTGTTTTCTCTCAGATTGACAGAAGTAAAGGCAGGTGATAAAATGCAAAGTATTAAAAAAAAAAAAAAAAGCATAAAATTTTTTTCTCCATTATTTAGTGCTGCAGAGAGAAAAATGAGCTTTTACTTCAGCTTTTCATTTGAAAGGGAATAATAAAATTACATTTCCTTTTTCTGATCTCTGCCGTGGAGGCTCTCGGCCGCAGGAAACGAGAGCCAGGGGGGCACACGCTCACTGTCGCTGTTACACCCTTGATTTCAGGCTGCATTCCCACTGCAACGACCCCTCCCTGGATGACCCAATCCCCCAGGAATACGCCCTTTATCTGTGCCCCACGGGCCGCCTGCACAGCCGCCTGCAGGACTTCTGGAGGGAGAGCAAGCGCCAGTGCGGCACGAACAGAGCCCACGAGGTTTTCCCGCACGTCACCCTCTGCGACTTCTTCACGGTGAGGCAAGGAGAGGGCGAGGGGCGGATTTCAGCTGGGTGATACCTGGGGAAACCGGGCCACCTGCTGTTGTCTG
The DNA here is from genome assembly GCA_013400175.1 of Phainopepla nitens. Lineage (NCBI taxonomy): Eukaryota > Metazoa > Chordata > Aves > Passeriformes > Bombycillidae > Phainopepla > Phainopepla nitens. Next base: position 53,820 of record VXBQ01015448.1, read on the forward strand.
ACACCTGAACTTGTCGGTGATCAAATGACACGACCCAGGTCCAGGCACGTTGCTTAAAGTCTGAGTGATGCCTAAAGTCTGTGATGCTTAA
>VXBQ01015448.1:54673-75394 GCA_013400175.1 Phainopepla nitens
ACAATCTCGCTCATTTAATCCTAACCCTAAAAAAAGAAGATAAACTTTGACAAAGTGGTGGTTAAAATGATGGTTAAAATTTGAGTGATGCTTAATGTTTGAGTGATTCTTAATGTCTGAGTGATGCCTAAAGTCTGAGTGATGATTAATGCCTGAGTGATGATTAATGTTTGAGTGACAGTTAATGTTTGAGTGGGATGTTTTGGGGTAGCTGATCCATCTAGAGCAGCCCAGCTGCTGTCAGGCTTCCTCGTGTCCTTTGCTGCCTGGATTTAGGGTGATAAATCTTCCCAGCCAGGGCAGCAGTGGCTGCCGTCAGCCAGCTGTGCANGGATAGAAATTAATAAACATCTGAGTTCAAACAAGAAATACAATCTCGCTCATTTAATCCTAACCCTAAAAAAGGAAGATAAACTTTGACAAAGTGGTGGTTAAAGTGATGGTTAAAATTTGAGTGATGCTTAATGTTTGAGTGATTCTTAATGTCTGAGTGATGCCTAAAGTCTGAGTGATGATTAATGCCTGAGTGATGATTAATGTTTGAGTGACAGTTAATGTTTGAGTGGGATGTTTTGGGGTAGCTGATCCATCTAGAGCAGCCCAGCTGCTGTCAGGCTTCCTCGTGTCCTTTGCTGCCTGGATTTAGGGTGATAAATCTTCCCAGCCAGGGCAGCAGTGGCTGCCGTCAGCCAGCTGTGCAGCAGGGCAGTGTTATCATAGGATGCAGACAGCTTTGGTACAAGCTGTGGGAATCTCAGGAAAAGCTCTGCCTTCCCTGGAGAGCCAAATCAGCAGGTCACTGCTATGGTGGCATGTCCCAGATTTTACTCTTTTTATTGAAGCTGAAGATATTGTGAATTTTTTTGTGAAGTCCAGCACTGGACTGGTCTGGAAAAACTCTGGAGCCTCCTGGGTTCCAGTTTTAGCATGTTGATGGTGCGACACATGAACATCAGCTGTAGCTGGGATGTGCTGAAACAGGCTTGGGCTAAATCAGCTGGACAAAAATTCCTTTGTTCGTCATATTTTGATGTTAAACCATTAAGTGCTTCCTTCCCCCTAAGTGCTTCCTTCCCCCTAATATTGAGTGGTGCTCTGTGACCATTAAACACAATCAAACAGAACAAAAATCATTCATTAATAATGAATGCCATGCTCCTGAGAGGCATCAAATTCAAAGGCCTGTCTGGAAGAGACGGCTGCATTGCAACTTCTACCTTGCCCATCTCAGTAAAGGACTGTAGGATAACAACAACACAAGTTCCTACTTAGATTTCAACAGGGAAATCATGATCCCTGTCTCATTTCAGACTGGTTACTGCACACCTGACAGATGGTAAAATATTTTGACTTTTTCCTACCAGGCTAGATACACCTTGGGTTGAAGGCTCCATCTCCTGTTATAGAACCAGGACACTGCTGATCCATCTGCCAAATACCGCTGGGTTTAATGCCAGGAATTTCAGGCTAATTCCTAGGTATTTTGTGTTTCTCAGGAAGCTTAGAGTTTTCTAGCAGTGTTGTATGAAAGAGGCTGCAACACTGGCTGTGAGCTGGTGGGTGAAGCCTGCTCCTCCTCTGTTTTCTTTCAGTGTGAAGACCAGAAAGTGGAACTATTGTATGACATCTTAAAGCGAGTCGGTGACAGCTTTTCCCAGAGCTTTCCACCATGCATTTCCCTAACACTACATGCATCTCCCAGCTACCTTGGCTTCTTCATTGATGACAGCCAGGCAAATGTCCTCAAAGACTTTGCTGTGGCATTCTCATCAGAGGCTTCAGCCCTGGCAGGTAGGACCAACTCCAGAGGGTGGGTTGAGGCACAAATGCATAGCCACAGAACTGAATACATTCCCTGTGTCTCCAGGGGAGCTCAGATGATGTTCACCTGCCAGCAAACAGCCTTTTTTCCCACAGATTTGCAAGCAGAGTAACCAGAGGAGCATGTTGTAGTCTTTGAAGACACAGCACTTTTGCCTAGAAGCTGAAATGATCCTGTGTGCAACTTGGCAGGTGATCGATCAGGATATCCAAGATGGGCAGGGACATAACCCTCCCCAGAGCTCCACCCTCATGGTGCTGTGGCCCAGCCTGATGGCCTGGCTGCATCCCTAGGAATTCCCTTTTCCAAGGGAAACTGCATCCCCAGTGGAGACTGGAGGGGCACAGCCCCACCACAGCTTTGTCTGGGAGGAATGAGTTCAGTACATCTCAGGCTGGGAGAGGAAATCAAACCATGAACATTTCTTTTCCTCACAGATGAAGCCAGGAAGCAAATTTGTGAATGATTTTGGCATGATTAAAACCATGACACGCTTCAAAACCATTATTCAGTAGAAATACTCCACCACTAGTTACTATGATATTTCCTGCATCGTGCAAATTGTGTAGGATAAAAGAAGAGGAGCTTTAAACGACCTTTGTTTCCATGTTGTGATGTGATTGTTTCATCCCTAGACTGCCATGTGAAGCCCTCCTTGAAGCAGTTCCACCTCACTTTGGCCCACAGGTTTTATCCTCACCACCAGAAGACTTTGGAACAACTGGCCAAATGCATTAACCCAGGGGAGCCCTGCCAGTGGGTGGCTGCTCTCTATTCACGGGACATGCGTTTTGTGCATTACCAGGTACTGGAAACAGTATTATTTCATTTCCTGAGCCTTTAATTTTCTTTGCTACAGTCATCTCGCCTTTTTTCCATCCTTAAGAAAATCTCTGCCTGCTCAGCACAGTGTTTCAAAGAGCATGGTTGTTTCCATTGCCATTTGGGGCTGAAAAACTGCACTCCTGAATCAGTAGATAATACCTTTATTTTGGTTGGTTGCTTGACCTGCCTGTCTCAAAATCTAATTCCAAACCCCAGCAGAAAAAAAATCTTATCTTACAATGACATGAGAAAATAAGAGATGGGAAATCATGATCTTTTAATATTTGCTAGGATTTGTCAGTTTACAGTTTTGCAGCAAAATTCTGCTGAGCAAAATTAGTTTTCTTGATTGTTCTAGCCATGATGAAAAATGCAGCAGTGAGCAGGGGTGAGTTTTTGATGTTGACTTTCTGCTTAGCAGACTCTTAGTTAAAAGCAGTCTAAATTCTTTCCGTTCTCATTTCCAAATTTAAATTATGGAATGATCAACCGCTTTTTGTCAGATCAGTAAATCACTCTGTCACAAGCCTCATATTGGATTTTAGTCACACTCAGGAGAGCTGCATGCAACCCCAAAAATAGGTCAGATCTGTTTGCTTTTAAATAAGGCTGTACCAGTTACAGTGGAGGAAAAAAGTGTTTTTGTGAAAACCAAGTGCCTGTTTTTACACATACTGTAAGTGTGGCAGCCTCTTCCTTTTCCTCTGCCAAAGTGCTGCTACAGAGCAGGCTGCTGGCTGGAGAACAGAACTGGCTCTGTGTCCTGGAGAGCTTGGCAGCTGCGTCCCCCAGGAGCACCCTGACCCTGCTGTGTGTCCCCCCAGAGGCTGAGGGCCCTGTTCCAGTACAAGCCCCAGAACATTGACGAGCTCATGATCAACGCTGGGGATTTGGTGTACGTGGACCCGAGGCAGCAGGGAGAGGCGAGCGAGGGCTGGGTGATCGGCACCTCGCACCGCACCGGCTGCAGGGGCTTCCTGCCAGAAAACTACACCGAGAGGGCCCACGAGTCAGACACCTGGGTCAGGCACAGGTAACTGGGTGCTGCTTCCTGCTGAGGGGCCCTGGCAGCTCCTCCTTGCCCGGCTCTGTGGGAATCCTGAGGGTCTGGGTGGGATGCTGGGACATCTTCTGAGAGGGAAGAGACGGGACACACACCTGCAGACAGCCAGAGTTCAGAAGTTCAGCTGCTCCAGGGATGACCCCTGTTTGCTCTTGAAGAACCTGAACGCCCTAATGAATTTTGAAAGAGCACATTCTGCTAGGGCAGGCTCACCCTTCAGCCTGGCTCTCTGCTGCCTTCTTTTTTTCTCATTTCAAGGGCTTGTAAAGTAAGCTTGAAATGAAACCACACAAAGGTTGCTCCACCACCTTGGCACCACCCTTATCTTGTTGATGTGCCCTGCATCAGAAGGCACCTGTCTGGCTTCCTGCACTTCATTCTGCAGCTGACATTCTGCAGCACAGCTGATGCTACTTGTAGATTAGAGCTGATTTTTCTAAGCTAGGAAGGTTTGGTGCACTTCTTGATGTCTCAGAGAATGGGAGGAGGCCATCAGGTAGAATATCCTGCTTGAAGGTCTCACTTTAGCAGGTTTACACCCAATATACGCCATCAGTTCCTAATATTTTAACCTCAATTTTATGGGGCATATTCTAAATGAACAGCAAAGTGATGAGGTGGATTGCAAATGTGCAAAAAGTTTTGAATGGAGCACGAATCCTGACTTGCTGATCCTGTAAACCACATCATGACTCAAAAGTCTCTTCTATTTGTGTGTGTGCATTGCTTCTGCTTTTTCTGCAGGGAATACATTTTTGATGTAGCTTCAAGATCCTTCAGCAAAACTGAAAAGGAACCCAATGTGAAGCTCAATGGGGAAGCCCATAATCTCAGTATGTCAAGGAGTGTAACCAATGTTCTTTCTCTTCAGGTAACTGTTTTTTCCATTTCTTATCTTTGGCAGCTATGCTATTAATTAATGGCATTCAGTAAATTTAGTAGTATCTTCCTTTTCCTCCCTCATATTTTCATTTTTTGTTGTACATTTATACACACTGCTTTAGTTATTATGTTGTAAACTTATATATACATACACGCCCATACTGTATTGCATAATATATCATAGGCTTTTTTTGCCATGTATATGATGTATCTCCCACTTGTCTTTCATAAATCTTTCCCAGTTCCTGTCATAGTAGCACAACACATGAGTTCTCTGCTCAGGTTTCTCTGAGCACAGCCTCAGTGGGTATGGAGACAGGTCTGACAGCTGAGACACAGGCAAACCTCCCCTGACTTCCACATGGCTTCAGGCAGAGTAACTAAACCAGAATCAGGCTCGCTGTTCATGGCAGCTCCTATGTCCAGATTCTATGGGGGTTGTCTTGGAGGTTTCCATGGCCTCAGATCACATTTAAATATTCCATTTTCATCTTTATTTTTAGGTCTGTAGCTACTGCAGCTAGCTGGAGTGCTTAACAGCACTGATAGGATCACATTTTTCACCCAGGTTCAAAATCAAGAGTTGTCAATTTTTGCCATGTCCCCTGGTCTTCTGGAGGAAGAGCAAAACAAATACAGACTCTGATTTTTTCCTACACCCCGTTTGCACCTGCATTGCCTTTTTGGCCCTGTCAGAGATGCCAAAATGCATCTTCAGCACAGACACGCCTCAGAAACCCCTTCAGCTTGCTGGCCCCACAGCCTCTCTTCCTGTGGGCAGTAACCCTGGTTTGGTTTGTGCTAACACCAGAGAAACTGAGGGCATCTTGAGGGAACCTCCATCCTGGGGCCTCCAGGACACCATGTACATCAGTGTAAGAACTTTCTGAACAAGTCACATGTCTTTCCTCTGGCTCTTGGCCTCTCTTATGCAGGTCAGATCTGGGGCAGAGCTAAGGCTTGGCCTGAGAAATGTGTTTTGCAGATGGGCACATCTCCAGTCTAAAGTTTCCCTGTCCTCCGGGCTCCTCTCAAGCAGCAGAGGAAGACCACAAAATCTTGGGTTTATACTCTGATCTTGAGGCAGTTGACGGGTGTTTCATGGCAGAAGTGCAAGTAGTTAACAGAATGCATGAATATCAACCTCAAACCACTTCTTAAGAGTTCTCTTCTCTGTTGCTGAAGATGCAGAGGACCTAGCATTACTGCTGTAGCACTGAGTTGTTTTAAAGTTTTGAAACCTTTGACCTGTTTCTCTTTATCTTCTTCTCATTTGTATTTAATGTGCATTGTACACTAACCTCAGACTACTTCAAACTTATTTGTAATTCTATGCAGTCTAAGTAAAAAAAGTGGCCTTGTAGGAGATCTGGGTTCACTGTTGATTTGGCCACACAGTTATGAAAATGTAGAAGTAGTATTTTCACTAGGAAAAGAAGGAGAAGCTTGGTGTTAGTCCTGGTGTAGAAAAGGGCATTACCAGTCAGATCTTAGCTAATTTTCTGGTTTTTGTTTTTAACATATGATACAAATTAAAGTTATGATTCCTTCCCACACTGAGATTAAAAGATCTGTTACCAGCAGTGTCCTTCACTAGTGCTAACACAGAATTAGAACCTGCAGCCCATGAGGGTCAGGAATGTGACCTTTGACAGGACAAGAGGAAGTGGCCTTAAGTCACACCAGGGGAGGTTCAGGCTGGACAAGAGGAAGAATTTTTCCACAGAAAGGAGGGTCAAGCATTGAACAAACTTCCCAGGGAGATGTCAAGTCACCAAACCTGGAAGTGTACAAGAAACAAATGGCACTCAGTGCTGTGGTTGAGTTGACAACGTGCTGATCAGTCAAAGGCTGGACTCAATAACCTTGAAGGTCTTTTCCAACCTTAATGATTTTATGATTCTCTTTCATTTGCCTTCAGTGGAGAATCAGTCAGGCTTATCACTGTCCTAAGGACAGGCATCTCTTATACTGTCTCTTCTGCAGGAATCCTGACTTTTCCTGCAGGTTATGGATAACTTCCTTATGTTATCTCCCTTTTCCATCGCTATGAACCTCCCTTTTCCCAGCAGCCTCAGAACGCCGCCCTGCGCAGAGGGGTGCTGGTGATGCGCCACGGGGAAAGAGTGGATCAGGTCTTTGGCAAGTCTTGGCTTCAGCAGTGCCTGACTGCAGATGGTGAGTAAGGTAACAGGAGGATCTTCAAAAACCAGGGCCAAACCCAACTGACCCCAGCAATAAAGAGATTCAGTCTTTGTGTAAAGTCAACACTGGCACAAAGGAGGGACAGCAGTGCAAGTCAGGCACAGCACTGCTTCCGCCTGAGCATAACCAGGTCACAATGTCCTAAAGTCCTTCGTGTTTACACTCAATAAATTCTGCAGACAAACAAAGCTCTTGTGCTGCTGATGGAAGTGTGTCTCACTGGTGCATGAACAAATCACAAGAGCACACTCATCACCTCTTGTTACGTGAGGTGCTTGTCAGACCCCTCCACCTTTCTGTGCCTGAGTCAGAATCGTGGGCTGCTGATCAGAGTCAAACTATGCCACTAGTCCAACCTGTGGTGGAAATGAAATGTCAGCACTCACCTAAATTAAAATCTGAATTTCCTCTCTCTCTCTCAAAAAACAAACAAACAAACAAAAAGGTATATTTTCAGGTGAACAAAACTGACCCTAAACAGGGAAATGTGTGTCAGGAAGAAGAAGGGGAACAAGAAGGTGGGAGTTCACAAGTGAGAGCTTTATGCTGGAAGTCTGCCTTGCTGTGCTGGAGATTTCCTATGTTTAGTGCATGGAATTCACACCAGATAAGAAGAGTGGTACCTTATAGCTGCATAATCAATGCATTAGTTTCATTCTAATTCAGTAGAAATGGGGTTTTTGGTCATTTTGGCAACTGTAAAAGAATATAGATAGGGACTCGATTTTTGTTTCTCTTGAGTCCCACAAAACCAAATTCTCCTGATTTCCTATTCTTTCTCTCCTCCTCTCCATTTGCTCCTTCTGAGCTTGAAGAAGAGGGGCTATTCTGTTAGGACAGATGATTGCCCAAGCCAGAGTTGTGACCCTAAAATGTGACCCCGTTAAGGCAATAGCACTGCCTGTTTTTCATCAGTGGGGCACTGACTCTGTCTGTAAAACAAACATAGCACAGCTGCTGCCTCTCTTGTGCCACAGTAAAATGTCCTGCCTTGTTTCAGGGAAATACTACAGAGCAGATCTGAACTTTCCCTCCTCCTTGCCGAGGCAGAAAGACAGGATGAAGCAGTTTGAATGTGATCCTCCTTTATCTTGCTGTGGTATTTTCCAGTCAAGGCTTATAGGTAAGCTGGATATTATCCTCCTGCAAATGGCAGGGTTTGGGAAGCAGGCTGTCATCATCTGACAAAGCTCATGCTGGCTTTGCAGCAGAAAAATTTCCTACCAGCACTCACTGTGGCCACAATTCTCCGTGGGCAAACACTGCAAGATCTTCTTAAATAGTAAAAAAAAAAGAAAAAGAACACAACTGGTTACTTGTCTTTGAGAGCCCCTCTACCAGTTCCTGGCAGAGAAAGCCAAAAGGAAGAAGCCAGAACACTATCTGTGCCCTGCTGCTTGTCTGTAAAGGATTAATATCTTCTGCAGTTGTCCCTGAGTGGGCAGTGAGGAGTGAAGGGGCTGGCCAGAGGAAGCAGCTCCGTGGTCAGCAGAGTGTGGTCACCTCACTGCCATAGGATGGGTGGTGTGGGTGAGGCTGACTCAATTCACTCACCAGATGAAATTGTTTGTGCTCCCTGAGCAAGATGCATGGCTGTGACAGTGCTGCTCTGCTGCAAATGCTTTCTCTGATGGTTCAGATATATGGAGACAGCCAAATGCCTGACTGCTGTTTGCAGATTTGGGGTGAATCTTCTGTAATTATCTTTCCAACACCCATTTTAGAATTGATGTTTCCACCAGAATGAGCTTTCTAATGAGCTCAACCAGCAGACAGCAGGGAAAAAAATTGAGTAGGAAGGGACTGTCAATGTATCCCATGCTGATGAAAGTGCAAAGCTCTGAGCTGTTTCTTTTTTTGCAGAAAGTGTTTTGGTCATTTCTCATCTGTCCCACTTTGCTGTTGCCATGCAGGGGAAGCTCTGCTGGACCAGGAGGTGACAGTCAGCTCCGTGTACTCGTCCCCTGCCCTGCGCTGCGTGCAGACAGCTCAGCACGTGCTGCAGGGTAAGGCAGCAAAACCTGCCAGCTGCTTCTGCCACGCTGGAAACACCTGCACCAAACTCCTCTCATGTCTCTGACATGAGCAATTAGGAAGATGTACGACTTTGTGGGTTTTTGTGGCTTTCTTTAGGCAGAGAAGAAGAGGTGGTTTTGACTGCTGGTAACGCAGGCAGCAACAAACCTGCTGTTGTGTGTACAGTCTGTGGGGTATGAGCACAGGAACTCTAGTCCTGGACAGTTCAATGGAATCTAATGTTGTATGAAACAGAGGTGTTTCACATCTGCTTGAATTCAACATTAGTAGCTGCTCATCAAATCACCGCTGCCACCTCTTCTAGAAAATATTTCGAGCCAAATATCAGATGTTTCCAGAGCTCTGAAGGATCTGAATGTGAATCAGGGAAGGCTGCTTCCATGCTTCCTTTTGCAAGCCAAACTACTTTAATCCTTCATATTGCAGAATATTTTTCTGTTCCTTTCCTCTCCCTCTCTTCTTTTTTCATCTCCTGCTCCTTTCAGCAAGTTTACAGTTCAGTACCATGTTTACATCAGAATGCATTCACTGCCACTCAGTAACCATCTCTTGAGAATACTCAAAAAATAATATTTTTTTACAAGAGAATTCCATTTCTAATACTGGTCAATTTGGACAATTTGCTGCTCCACTGAGGAACACTGAGCAAAATGTTATATAAAAATGGTAAAAACATTTCCTGCCTGAGGTTTATTCAGATTGCAACATTGCAAAATTGAGTTTTTTCCTTCTAGCAGAGCATCACAATAGAGGTTCAAAAATTATGATGATTGGCAATCCCTTTATGTTAGTCAGACAAGAATATAATAGTGGCTTCCTTTAACCAATTGGTGGAATAATAAGTAATTCATTTTCATAAATGAAAGTATAACAGCAAACAAGGCAGAATGTACAGACTGAATGCACTTTGAGTATACACTTCTCTTAGATTTGTTTCTTGTTTTTGCAGGGCTTAAATTAAATCAAAAAGTCAAAATCAGGGTGGAACCAGGACTGTTTGACTGGACCAAGTGGGAAGCAAGCAGAGCAATCCCTAACTTCATGACTGTGGCAGAGCTGGTGGAGGCATCTTATGACATAGATACAAGTTACAGGTAATTGCTCTGTGTCTGGCTGATAAAGCTGTGGGGTTTTCCCTGAGATATCTTGACCTTTCATGTGTCATAAATCATTACAAGCACTGCAAAGATAGGGTGATTCTGATCAAATTCAGATCAAAACTGGTTATAAAAATAAGATATGCTGTCACCAGCACACGGGTGCACTAGCACAAATGTCTTGTGCATGGCATCAGCCCTCCTCTGGTGTTGCCTTGACATTATGGGCATTGATGTCAGGGGCCAGGAGCTTTGCTTTTACCTTTGGTTCCTGTGAAAAACACTTTACAAATGTGAAGAATAGCCTGATTTTCAGTGACCAAGAAATGTGACTTTACATAAGGTCAGTCAGCCCTTGGCTGAGGGTCTGCAGGGCAGCAGCAAGAGGTTTTGGGGACAGGCAAGATAAGACCATTTCACTTTTTGGTTTTTTTCTGGCATTGTTAAGTTGCTCGAAGATGAATACTGTGCTCAGCAAGGACTTTTTGGAGCCCTCATAACTTGGCAGGGAGAGGGTTGATGCCTTTTCTGAGCCCTTGAAAACCACAGCCCAGCAGGAAATGATAAACCTCCAATTCAAGGTAGCTCCTCATCTTGCTCACAACCCAGCTGCTCGGTGTTTGCAGTGCACAGCCAGATCCAGGAAATTACTCAGCTGTCTCTGGGATTCCCCAAGTATTCAAGAAACAGGGAAAGGAAACATCTCATGTCTTAATACCTTCCTACAGCCAAGGCTGTATCTTCATTTGAGACTGCATAAAGTCTCCAAAATCCTTCTTTTTTTGGACCACAGGTCTTTCTGGTGTGTTTTTCACCAACAGACTGAATTCTCTATGTTTTTAGGGTTTTTTTATACAAAATCACTTGGCTTAAAAGAAACTGCAAATGCACAGCAGTGGGAGGTTCAGAGGGGAATATCTAAGGCAATGTTAACTACAGTGTTCAGGCCCCTCACAGCTCACTCAGATCCAGGCAAAAACAGGGTGGATGAACCATAAACTTGCACATGGAATGCCAGTTTCTTCCCATCACATGCAGGGTTAAAAAAACCCTTGGGTGCCAGGTGTTAAGAATGAGTGTTTGAGATCACCTAAAGAATCACCAGCAAAGGGTATCAGTAAAAACCACATATAATATTAAGCGTCAGTGCAACAAAATTCATTGGCAAGGTTCACTCTGCTGCTGAGCTTGTTGGACAGCAGGGTGTGGTTTTACCACCACCATATTTAACCACTGCAAATGTTGTCCATCACCCAAGCCCCACCTCTGAGGCTGCCCTGATTCACAGCAGTGAAAACTGGCTCTCAGTTTTTTGGGTGCCTGAAAAGCCCTGGTATATAAAAGGAAGATGAATGCCTTCTCAGCAGCAGTGCTCAGATACTTTGGAGTGATGCATTGTGGTTGTGGTCCCTGGAAACACCTTTTTACTAACTCTGGAAATGGAAGTCTTTACTACCCATTTGACCAGCGATGTAGATAAGCCTCATTCATTGTAGATTTTTATTTACTTGGTTTATTAAGGAGCATAATGCTGAGGTACCAAATCTTGCAAGCATTCACATCATTATTGTCTCTCCTTTGTTTCAACTCAGTCAGGATTGGAAGACCCAGCTCTGCAGCTCATATCTGGGCAGTGGTCCTTGCTAGCAGAAATGCTCAAAGCTTTTCTTAGGCATAAATCCTGCTTTAAATAATCTCCACTGTAAACTACAATTTTTATTGAAGCCTGGCTTTCCCTGCACCTGCTGCTTTTATGAGCTATGAGACTTAGCCATGAGATTTAATGGAAATTACTCAGAGGGAAGCTAATGCTTCAGACAAGCAGAGGTAACAGTGTGTTAGCCAAGTCAGTAGACAAACCTTTTAACTAAGTGCCTTTTCTCTGGTGTAGTCATTCAGTGGTGCTCCAGTATTCATCTAGATTAACATATATTTGTGATTTTATTGTCAGGGGTAACTTCCCACTCTCTTCTCTGGTGCCATCGGAAAGTTACGAAGACTATGTCAGCAGAAGCTCTGCGGTTATAAAACAGATCATCAGTGCCTGCCCCAGCAAAGGTAGAGGTTTCTGGTCTTTGAATATTCTGTCAGACACTTGCAGTAACAGGAACTGGCAGAGATTTGCCCACAGAAGCACATTTAACGTGAGCTGTTGGCACTGCACAGAGCTTAGGGTAGACTCAGCGCTTGTCCTGGACTACGCTGAAGTAACATACATGTAATTTATGGGATAGACATGGAAAAAAAGTAAAATAAAACTGAGACAGAAGAGTACTAAATTGCAAAGTATATGCTTTTCTTGGTCTTTCTACATCAGGATGTAGCTCAGCAAAAGATAATACACTTTCCTGGAAAGCTTTTTTCTCTTTCCAAATGCCTTCTCTCAGTAGCTGGCATGCTCAACACACATGCAGATATTTTCTGCCCATCACAACACGCTCTCAACACGCCACGTTATCAAAAAGCTCTGCAGAGATGAACAGCCCCAAAGCCACCTGACCCCCATGTGCTGATGGGGAACGTGGCAGTGCTGCAGCTCCCTTCCCACCGCTCTGTGCTTTTCCTGGTGTGCCAGGTGTCATCCTCATCGTGGGCCACGGCTCCTCCCTGGCATCTCTCACCCGAGCGCTCGCAGGGCTCCCCAGCAGAGACAGCGGAGACTTTGCCCAGATGGTGAGGAAGGTAAGAGGATTTTATCTCATCAGGAAGCCTTTGGGTTGTTTCATTGTATTTTTAATAAGGAGTCTGCTTATGCAGCAAGCCGTGTGTAACAGCATGCCAACATCAATGACATCGGCTCTCTCGTTCCAAAGGGAGTCTCACACAGTTTTAGCAAAGCACTGGAGGTAAAGAGAAGGATTTTATTCCGGGGGCTTTGTAAGCTAAGTCTTTGGAGAATATTTTCATCTGCAAAGTCAATGCCACGTAACACCTACAGACAAGAGACACATTTGGAAACCTCTCCACTTGGAGGTTGTCTCCTTCCTTCCAAAGTGGAAAAAGAAGGCTTTGGGGTCACCCAACTGCAGCCTTCCAGTACCTGAAGGGAGCCTGCAAGAAAGATGGAGAGAAACTTTACAAGAGCCTGGAGTTACAGGACAAGGGGCAGTGGCTTCAAACTGACAGAGAGTAGGTTTAGACTGGATACTGGGAAGAAATTCTTTACTCTGGGGGAGGGTGAGGCATGGGAACAGGTTGCCCAGCTATGAATGTGGATCGTGACACAAGTTCAGCTTTCACCCCTGAGGCTTCCAGCCTGGTTTTAGCTAATTTCAGAAGTGACAGAATATCAGGGGCTGCTCTTTTCTGTAGCAAAGCTCCCCCTCCATGTCAAAGCAATGACCCTGCTGGTAACTTCCTTCCCAGATCCCTTCCCTGGGCATGTGTTTCTGTGAAGAGCAGAAAGAGGAGAACAAATGGCAGATGGTCAACCCACCAGTGAAAACATTAACTCACGGAGCAAACGCAGCATTTAACTGGAGAAATACTATCATGGAAGATTAAAAGGTCATCTCTGCCTTTGCAGTTGTCAAAAAGGAGCCAAAGGCAGGTTATGGTTCATCACAGTCCAGTGATTCATGCAGAAGACACACAGAGGGTGGGAAATGCCCTCTCTGAGTTGTCAAAGCACAGAAAAACACTTCTGAGTTTGGTGTCTGGATTTTGTTTTTATTTTGGTGACTGAGAAGAATGAACTTACGAAGTGGCATTCAAGTGAGAAATAACACTTCTGGTGGTGGTGATGAAAGTACCTTTTAACCTTTCTTGAGAGTACAAATGTTTAATAAATATGGATATAACTACCTGATCATAAATTCCAGTCCAAGAGGCACTGAAGTAAACAGTGTTGTATTTTTAAGACAGAACTACATTCAGCAAGAATTCCTTTTCATTTTTTTTTTCCTTCTTCAGTCACTTGGGTATTTTCAGACAATAGAAAAACTGTGACTGAAAAATCAACTCGTACCTGAAGATGGGACCAGCTCTAGCTAAAGCCACTGTGTTTCCTGTTCCCTCCATCAGCTCTCTGAGAGCAAATACCACACTGACTCTTTATCTACCTCTTCTACGAAGGGAGTCCCTTTTCTATCACACCAGCTCCTCATCCAGCGATTCTCAAGTGATGCATATTGCAAAAGGGTCTAAATTACTCCTTTTTGAAGGGAAATGAACTGATTGCTTTACTGTTTCTGAGACAAAGAAAGATTCCCGTGTTACTGTACCGGTGACAAAACTGTGACATGAGCAACTTTAGCTCTGAACTCTTCCCAAGGTGGCACTTGCAGCACAACAGCTTTGCTCTGTGCTGGTTTGTGGGGGATTCATTAATGGTGACCCTCCTTCCCAGTGGGTCACCTGAAAGGCTTCTGCAGCTCTTCTCTAGGTGATGAGTTTAATTAAGGGAACGTAGCCCTAACATTTTATGCACAAACAAGAATATGCCTTTCCACTGTCTGTTTTCCTCCTGCTTTTCCTTTCTGGTTATCAGGTAACTGCCTCCAGGAAAGTACAGTTTCATTTCTTTCAATGAAAGGAAAAAATGAAAATGTTTCTCTCAGAACATGACTGAAAATGTTTTCATTTTCATTCCTCACTACCTGCTCCTGTGTGACATGTCCCTGCATGCCATTAGCCATCGGGGCATGCAGAGGAGCCCATCCAACATTCCAGCTTTGGGGCTGAGAAGTGTCTGACAGGCACCTTTATCTGTGGGTGTAGAGATTTTGTTATCTCAGCTGTGCAGCTGCAATCATTCGTTCTGACTTTCCAGCTCTGGTGGAGCTGCTTGAGCTCTCATTTTTCTGACAGCGCTGCAGTTTTACAGTGAAAGTCAAATGTCCCAGGGCCAAGACAGGAGCTCTTTAATGAGCAAGGGCACCGGAGTCGAGCTCAGGAGATGGGTGGCTGCAGCTGCAGTCTCAGAAAAAGATAAAAACACCAAATGACACCACAACCTTTTCTTAATCAGGGGAAGCAGGATGCCACTGCAGCGCTGAGAGGACTGTGGCTTGGCTACTCCTCCACATCTCAGCCTGGCACACACTTGCTGTCAGCCAAGAGAGGCAGGTGAGGTGAGGGATGATTGTGCTCTGAGCTCTGAAGGCAGTGGCCAGGCTCCTCTGTGGTCAGCAGGGAGGGCAGTGACTCGCTTGAGAAAGGGCTGTATGATACAAGAAAATCAGAAAAACCACTTAAAAGACTGGTCATTTTTAATATATTAGTGATATTAAATTCCATTACAAATTTTATTCTACCTTTCTAGAGATAACATCAGGTTTTTTTCCATTTTGCTCTTGCACAATAATCTTAGATTGGGCTGCAAACACCAGCTTGGTTTAAGAATCTGTGTCTTCCTTTAAAATACCAAAATAAAATACTAAGTGTTATCTCGCCCTTCACCTAATGGCATCAGATGTATTGTCAGGGTCTGTTGGGAAAAAGAACCTGTAAGAACTGCATCATCCCATTTCTTTAACAGCATCATCTCCTTCCTTTGACAGCTTTCCTATGCTGCTGCCACTTATAACCTAACAAAGAAATACTTCTTTTTGCTTTTCAGTCCTTCTGGTCTGCAGAAATAACGCTGAAAGCCAGTTAATGGCACTCTAATCCTGTTAGTGTCCATTCAGCTCCTCTCCTTAATGAGTGTGTGCAGCTCCCTAGAGGCAGATGACAAGAGGAGGCAAGGATGTGGCTGGGGGAAGTGTCTGTCTGTCTGTCTCTTACAGAGGGTGCATTTTACTGCTCCACCAAAACTTGGCATCTAATCAGATGCCCACAGTGCAGGGACAACACTATTGACAAGCTAAATATACTTAACAGGCAGATTCCTAAAACACTCAAACCAAAATCCCACTGTGCTTTTCTTTTCTTCTCAATACAGATGCACTCCAATGAATTTTACTACAGTGAAAGCAATGAATTAAACTTCAGAGTATGTTTAAAAGAGGGTTTGGGAACTTAAGTTTTCTTTTGTGGTGGTTTCTAATCCAGACACCACAAGGTGAGGACAAATGCTTAGTCACAAAATACTGTATTAAAGTTATAAAGACTTCCCCATGTCTGCTGCTTGAGTCAATTGAACAGAAAGAACATGAATAGAAGGAACAGGCAGCACACTGAGGAGCCCATAAAAACTATCTCAGTCTTAATAATGGAAGGGCAAGGACAAGCTCTTCTATGCACAAGGACCTTGCTTTTGGCTTTCTTGGGACCCCATGAGCACAGATTCAACTCTGAACATTTTTTAAGATCCGAGCTGAAGTGATGTCTTTAACATACAAGGATCCTTGGTTGTACAATCTGGTGCTTGGGAGAGAGAGAGAATTCCTAATGTGGTGTGTACACAGCATGAGACTAATCACTAAACACAGGTGAGATGAAGAAAACCTTCTTGGAATCTTGCAAGTTATTTTTGCGCTAAGCAAAAGAAATAGGAAATTCTTTTCCAATTTGTAGGTTTATTTTTCTTTTGGTTGGTTGGTTGGTTTGGTTTTTTTAAGCAACTTCTAAAATTAGTTGTTGCTTTACTCCATTGCAGTTTTCTTTCACTGGATCCATTTCATTACAAAGTTATGTACTTCAATAGATGCTTTTAGTGTTGCCTTGAGAATCTAAATGTTTTCTTTGTATCTTAAAGAATGAGAACATAAATTCTTTTGATGAAGACCTGCAGTGAAGCTAATCTCTGGTGACCCCTTGTGGGACAACGACCTCAGATTTTATGTGGCTAAATAAGGTCTGATTGAGGGATGAGGACGAAGAACAGCAATTTTTTTTAACAATAATGCTTCTTCCACACCTTTTGAAAGGACATTAACATCAAAAATTATATTGTTTGGGACTACTTTTAGGCAGAGGAGCTTGGAAAGACACTTGAGACAAATTCTTCTGAAAAATGAGATAAAACATGCTGGGAGTGTTCAGATCCTGATTTTTCCAAAGCTTTTTTCCTTGTGCCAGCATTAATTTTGGTGCAAGGAACATGCAGAGTTCTGCTGACTCAGAACTCAGAGAAGTAGATATTTCTATTCTCTGCACAATTTTAAGTCACAGGTGAGGACTAGAACAGTTGAGTGGATTTTTTTACTTCTCCAACAAAAACACTTGGGGTCTCCAAAAGGAGCAAGTCCTGTTCTCAGAAGCAACCTGTAACACATTAGAGATTTCTGGGTGTCCTCAGCTTTCCTTGATTGTATTCCACGCAGGATGCTTTTTATTTTTTTTTTTCCAGGAATACCACTGGAGGTCACTCATGTACTAACAAACAATGCTGCAGGGGAAAAAAAAAAAAAAAAAAAAATAATTNNAGGGGGGGGGGAAAAAAAAAAAAAAAAAAAAAAAAAAAAAAAAAAAAGTAATTTAAACTATCCAAGAATGAACTCAGCTTGACTGGAAGATGATGTTAAAATGTTAGTGAGTTTGGAATTATGTGTGCAGATATTCCTAAAATTTACAGTAGACTACAATAAAATTAGAAAGTAAACTAATTTTCTTAATTTTCTTATAAAAAGACTGAACTCTCCCCATACCCCCCCGATATAAGCAGACCAAGTTAGCTTTGATCTAGCTACAGTAATAATGGAATTGCAGCACAACTCTTCATCAAAAAAAGCAAAAATAGGAAAAGAGAATTAATCTAAAAATGCTCCTGTCAGTGTGACAAGAAATTGCAAACAAAATGTAAGATAGGAGAGGAAAGACTACAAGGGAATTTTCTCACTATGATATTTCTGATAGCAGAAAAAATTGCAAGAAAGAAGTAATAAACTCTATTTATTTCGTGTGACTCGTTTCCCTACCTCCACTTTCCCTTAATCCATTTTTATCACGAACTTTCAAACTTTCAGACACATTTTTGTTGGAACTCTGAGCTGCAGAGAAATGGAAATAGTTAAAATGTTTTTCCTCTTTCTGCTAAACTAAAAATTTAATATATATTTCTTGCTCTGAGGTGAAGAACTAGGAAATGTAAGTCCTGTTTCAGCAATATCAGTACAATATCTCATCCCAAATGGGCCCAACCTGGTTGTTTTACTTCAAAAGCAAACTGCTACTGGCTGGCAGCTCAGTGCCTCAGGCTCCAGGCCATTAATATTCATACCAAAACTCCCACAGTATGAGAGAGCCAATTAAAACCGGACATTTAATTATGTTTAATTATTATACGTAATAATTAAGGTATTGCTTACCAATTATCAGGGGAAAAAAGTTTCAGAGCAGCTTTATTCACATGCAAAAAGAGAGAAAATGATCTGTCAGTGGCATATTTAGTGCTTGTACAACACTTTGCACAGCTCTGCCCTGCCCTGTACTTTTAATTTACTATTTATGTCTTTCCATTTGATTCTGGAAGCTTCTAGAAGGGTTCTGCAGCTCCTGGGTCCTGCCAGCCACTTCCTGATTATCAGGTTTTTGATTCCAAACCAGCTGCATGTTAAGTAATGATCTGCCTGCTGATAGGGACCGCTGGACTGGGCTTTGTCTGCTCTGTGAGGGTGCTTCTTCCTCTGGCAGATGGGAGCAGAGAAAGCAGAGCTTTTGGTAATTTGTGAGGGTGCTGGGGAATGGCAGAAACTCTCCCCCAAGCAGTGGCAACAGTGCAACAGCGAGGCTGATGAACCACTGGGCCTGATCTCCAGCACCCTGGAGAAATTTCCCTCGGTACCAGGCTGGTGAGAGCCTAGGCAGGGTTTGGGCAGGAGGATGTTGTGCCTGAGCCTTTCCCAGGGCTGAGGGTGAGGAGCAGGGTTTGAGCAGGAGGGTGTTGTGTCTGAGCCTCTCCCAGGGCTGAGGGTGAGGAGCAGGGTTTGAGCAGGAGGGTGTTGTGTCTGAGCCTCTCCCAGGGCTGAGGGTGATGGGCTCCTTCCCTGAGGGAGGTGTGTGGTGATCCAGGTGCCGCATCCAATAAATTGCAGGAAGAGGTGTGCACACTACTCCCTTTCAAGGAGGGAAAATGGGATAGCAGCTGGAACTCCACAGAGGTGAGAGGGATGTCAGGGCTGTGCTGGGTGGAGCAGTGGAGGAAGACACCCTTGAGGGGAGTTGCTGAAGTTCATGATTTCTGACAGCAGCAGAAATGTTCCTTGTCCCTACTAAGCCCTAAGTGCACAGAGTGTCAGTATGCAGGGCTGTGTGAGAGCGTGCAGGATGCTGCTGGGAGCTTTGGATGTGCTGGAGGTGCAGGAATGTCCAGAGCTGCTGTTGGTGATGGCACCAGACAGCCCCTGGGGAAGGACTGAAGGACAAACAAATGAAGCAGAATCACAGGCTTCACAAGCAGAATTTTAATTCACCCCCCCAGCAGCCAGCAATTCAGCTTTTGCATCTGACAGCTTTACAACACAGACTGGAAAATTGAATCAAACTTCAGATATTTACATGGCAATTGCTCCGGTCAGGAGTTCAGGGTTTTGGGTTGTTTCAAAAAGTCAATGACCTTGTACAGAAAGCAGGAAATGTAAAGGTGCTTCTGCCCTGGAAGATTCAACTGTTCCATGTAATCATATCCAGTAGGTGGATGTTGTGCTCATGTCAACAGTTAACTTACGAGCATCCCTCAACAGAGATAGCAGAGGTTCTAATATCATCTAAAATCATCTATCCCAGGAGTGGGTGAGGGGATGGTAGGAGCAGAAGGGACAAAGGGAGGAAGTTGTGGTGTGTTCTGTAGCGCGGCCTCTCAAGATCACAGCAATAAGGGCAGCCACAAGACCATGTGCCCTCTCATAGCTGAGCTGAGTCTGGTTGTGAAGAAGAAAGCTTACCTGATTTCTCAGTTGGGATTTTTAACTGTAGTAAATCTGACATCCTGAACCTTTAAAATAATGGATGTTCTAGAGATGATGAAGAGAAAGTAAAGTATATAACACCTCCTATATGCCAATTCAGCATGGAATATTGTGTCAAAATTGCGTTATCCAAAAGGGACATTTCTTTACCTGAAGTGACCTTCCGGACATCTGTTAGAGAATATTGGGCATTATCACTGTGGGAGGCTGCTCTTGGCCACTCAACCAGAACGAGGACCCCAAAAAATGATTCTGTAAGGAACCAAGGGACACCTCCAAATCAGCCTCCCTTGTTCCTGTGGGGGAATTCAGCTCGCCAGGTGTGCACTGGGAACACCACACAGCTGGTGCAGACAGCCCCAGGAGATTCCCCAAACGCCTGGATGACAACTTCTCGATGCAGGGGCTCGGGGAGCCGGCTCGGAGAGGGGCCCTCTGTGGTTTGCTGCTCCTTCCCAGAGAGGCTCTCGTGGCCGACGTGGGATTGTCTTGGCCACAGCGACCGCGCAGCCGCCGAGTGCCGGATCTCTGCCGCTTTGCTGCGCCCGTCTGCTCCCGAGATGGGCCAGGCCAGGTGAGCATGGCTGGAAGAGCAGCATCTCTTATCAACGTGCCCACGGCAGAGCTGCTGTCCCAAAACGGATCCTTCCACCCCGTGTGCAAGAAGCCAATCCCCACANATAGAATTATATATAACTGTAATGTTCTATATAACATATATAATATATTATATATAATATATTATATTTAATATATATAATATATTATATTATCTTACAATATTAAAATACACTCTTTCTCAATATTTATTATATATAGACATCAATATTAAATATTACACAATATTTATAGTTGTTTTTTATAATAGCACTTTGTTTTGGTATGTATTAAATATTAATGTAATCTTTTATCTTATTATTGAAAAATATTAATTTGCAGTAACTTAATAATTAATATTAGTATCTTGGCATTAATATCTCAACATTGGTATTTTTCTTC